>CM041777.1:152663349-152683050 GCA_023374045.1 Limonium bicolor | reverse complement strand
AAGGAAGATTAGCTACAAGAAAGCTTGGTTAGGCCGTGCGGAAGCGATAAGAAGGGTTTATGGTGATTGGGAGCAGTCATTTACTGAATTACCTAGGTATATCATAACCATCAAACACTCTATACCTAATTCTTATGTCGACCTAGAGTCAACTGTTGTGTTTCAAGATGAAACTCAGACCACTTCTGTTAGGCGGTTTAAGCGTTGTTTTTGGGCATTTGGGTCATGCCTTACTGCTTTCAAGTATATGAAACCTCTACTACAAATAGATGCCACTCACCTATACGGTAAGTACAAAGGGAAATTATTGGTTGATGTGGCTCAAGATGGTAACAACAAGATAATACCAATGGCCTTTGCTATTGTTGCTAGTGAATCTAGGGATGACTGGAAATATTTTCTTGACCGTGTTCATAACATAGTCATTGGAGCTAGGAATGATGTGGCAGTTATTACGGATCGGGCCGCAACTATAATGTCAATAATGAGGGAAGAACCATACTGGCTTCCTCCTTATGCCCAACATTTCTTGTGTATCCGTCATATTGCTTCAAACTTTCAGACAAGATTCGGAAACAAGGAGTGAAAGAAGTACCTCATCAACACAGGTAATTATGAGAGATTTGTATGTCTTCGTCTTTTTGTATATTGTTTATGTATTTAATCTGATAATATTTCTTGTGCAGGCTACTATTTCAGAAGGGATATAGTCCAGGACAGATTAAATCACTTACTTGCTCTGCACCCCTCAATTCCTCCTTTTTTCAACGAGTTGCCCCCTGAGAAGTGGTCACGTGCGTATGACGATGGCAAAAGGTGGGGTCATATGACTACTAACCTGGTAGAGTGCATGAATGGGGTGTTGAAGAGGGTTCGTCTCTTACCGGTAACAACTATTGTTGAAAGCGCTTTGTACAAGTTAATTGATTACTTTCGAGAGAACTTAGAAACTTATACTGCACAAAGGAATAGTGGGTTGTTTTTCACCAAACACCTACTAGAGAAAGTAGCTGAGAACCAAACACTTGCCAACTACCACCGTGTGGTTGTTATCGACGCTATGGATTTGGTGTTTGGGGTGGTTGACAATGGGGATCCAAACTTAAGGCGTGACAAAGGTAAATTTGCAGTGCGAATCAACTCAAGGGAATGTGAATGCGGTGTCATGGCCGTGTGCTCTACTACCACCCTGGATTGGAGGAATTACGTTCATCCAGTTTACAGACTTGAAACGATGATACAGGCTTACAGCGAGAACAAGTTTGTGCCACTAGGAAATCAAGGGAAGTGGCCCATATACGCTGGACTTCCTATTGTTCCAGATCCAGTAATGATGCGCAACATTAGAGGCCGGCCTGCATTCTCCCGTATTCATAATGAAATGGATGAGAATTATGAGCGTGAAACAAGACATTGTGGGCTATGTCGCCAACGGGGTCATGTAAGGATAAGATGCCCGAATGCAAGTTATAGTTAATTCCCTAGTATAATTGTATGTTATTGCATTAGCCAATTATGCTCCTGCTCAGACAGGTTGTGCCTTTATAAAGCACACCAAAAAAATGTAATTTATCCACTGTCTATTGTAATGAATTGTTTTTAATTTGTATTTGTTAAATATGCAAGGACTAAAGATTGCTTTGAAACACCATTCTATTGGCAAAGGAAATATTGCAAATACAACCAAAGTTTGAATATAATAATAATGTAGATCGATTCAATGACATCCATCATTGTTTTATTATAGAACGACATAGTAATATTTATTCATCTTCTCATACGTGCTTGCTGTAAACAAGAACATCTGTCATAGGAGTAGCCACATATCACTTCTGTTGATACCTTAAAATGGACGAGATATGCATCATCCACCTTCATATTAACCTTCATGTTCGCTGTCATCTGAACCGTAATCTTCATTATACTCTTCTGCCAAGGATATGCTCGCTGGTGGTGGTGGTGGTGGGTTATCTTCCCTAAATGCATATACCACGTAGAATTCTAATCGAGTATAAAATTGTTGATTATACACGAACCGTTCAATCATTGTTTGAACGTCAACATCTCGTTTTATTTGCAATGGCCCCCATACAGGGCGTGGCTGGGAGCACATCAGTAATCGATGAAGTATCGATTCAACCACACAATAGTAACCGTAACGCTCTTTCAACCTAGTCTCTACAACATTGTCAAACTCGGCGAACGTAATATCCATTTCGATATCCAAATTGAAATGGTCAGTGGAATATGTTCTGGCAAAATACAAACCTGAATCGTTGGTGATTGGCTCAATGTCAAGCAAGATAGTGCAAGGGATCTCCATTGATGAAATATGTCGATGAAGTTCAGCACGAGCTATGGATAACTTATGCAATATAGTACTGGCAATGGTTGTGGGTAGTTATTTGTGTAAGTGAAAGTAAAATGCTTGCTGTATTTATATGCATAGGATAAGGGAGTATATATGCAGTGAGAATAAAATTGAAATCCATTGGTGGACGGGGGAAATCTTATCCGCTTAATCTTGTCTGCCATCATCTGCATCTAATGCTTCAACAAGTGGTAAAGGGATTGGATGATGGGAATATTCAACTATTGTACGTGGAGTAGCGCATGACCACAAACTCTTGTAGAAAAAAAATACATCCACCCGATTCAAATTGTTGTTACACAATTACCTAAAACCTAATTGTTCCCTGACCTCTGTCTTTCAAGTTGTTGTGCTATTATGTTACGTCGCATCTCGTACATTGACTCTTACATCTGGAAATCATCATCGTCGGGTTCAATAGGATCGTAGATAACTAGTAGTGGAATATGTTCCATGAAATCATTGTACTCCATATAGTTTTCCATCATTCGTTGAACAGATGCATCAGTGCGTACGTGTATAAAATTCCACTCGTAGTCGCCTTCTAACCCTAAATACACCATTGTTGCTATGTTTATTCTGCCAAGGAGAGACTGCAGAGCACGGACTACTCGTCGATGTAGATCACGAAGATTATTAGGATACGGCATATTTATTTCTATGCGTCTATGCCCCATCCTTCGATCAAACTGCGCACCATGACGGCCAAAAGTATCAGCATAGTCAACATGCAAACTGAAAGGAAACTCCATTTGATTTTTATAAGAGAGTTTGTTGTAAGATATGAATAATTTACTACCGAACTACAAAGCTTTGGTATAATGATGTATGGAATGAATGGGTTCGAAACCAATACCCTATTTTATAATACAAGAGCAACGGTTAGTAAAACGGATAGTTCAACGGCTAGTTTAATGGCTAGTTTAATGGCTAACTCAACGACTAGTTCAACGGCTAGTCAAACAACACAAGTCAAGCGCACAGACATTTGCTTCAACGGCTAGTTTAACATTAACCCTAAAGTTTTTCAAGCTTACACTTCTTTAACCTCTTCGACATACCTGACGGTGAACTGAGCGGCTCAAGAAGCAGCTGTATCTAAGAACTTACTCCTAATGTCCACATTAACCCTAAAGTTTTTCAAGCTTACACTTCTTCAACCTCTTCGACATACCTGACGGTGAACTGGGTGGCTCAAGCTTACACTTGTTCTCCAGAATCCGCCAACGACATTGCTTGTTCAATATCATCCACCATCTCCAGCTTATTCTTGTCCCGGATAACCAGTGGGTCAGCAACCAACACTGATGGCAAGACCCTCCTTGTCCTTTGAATCTTGACAGTCTCTCCTTCTAATAATGTAATAACCTCATAAGGAAGCACATTATACTCACAACTCAGATCCAATAGCTTTGTGATGATCTCTTCATTATGATCATCATCTAGAATGACCACACTTGGAACAAAAAGATGTAGCAAGAACTGTTTTTCCTCATCAACATACAACATACCAACACACTTGGAACAAAAATTGATTTATTGGAAACTGCATTACGGTGCCATGTTTAGCATCGATTACCAATAGGTAAATGACATCCTTTGACCTTGTAAATATGCGTACATGTAGTACTACGTGCATACAACGTTGTTGCACAAATTTAGGCCGATCCGAGTTCCGCAAGTGGTTCAAAAAATGCCCAAAGTACCAAGGTTAGCATAAAATTGATTTATTGGAAACTGCATTACGGTGCCATGTTTAGCATCGATTACCAATAGGTAAATGACATCCGTTGACCTTGTAAATATGCGTACATGTAGTACTACATGCATAAAACGTTGTTGCAAAAATTTAGGCCGATCTGAGTTCCGCAAGTGGTTCAAAAAATGCCCAAATTATCAAAGAAAGCACGTACAGTTTACAAAAATTTACGGACAACGTACAATGCTTACAATTATAATGCTGAAATTCAACAACAAGTGATAAAACGAAATAAAAGTACATAATAAATGTTCATAAACTAAGAACTAGTGAAATCTGCATTATAAATTCTAGGATTTCTATGCCTAGAGTGTGTGCCCCTTAACCACATCCCCCTAACTTCCTCAATTTACGGCTCCACAGTAGGTGTACTAGGATCTACTGATGCAGATGGCGCGGGAGGACCATGCTTTGGTGTACCTGAAGGAGCAGTCTGCAGGGAAGCTGAGGGATCGTATGACGGAGCAACAACCGGTTCAGTGGGTTGCTGCCCGGTACCAGCTAACAAGCCCCAGTTCATCCGCCCAATTAATTCCCCATCATCAAATATAAGCTGATCACATATACTCACCAGCTCCTGATTAGTCAGAGGGGAAAGAGGTCTAGGTGGTTGGTTCGACGTACCCACACCAACATCAAAATGAGTACCAAAATCAGGGGGTACCTGGCCGAAGGTCGTCTGCTGGACCATAGGGGCTTCAAAAGATGGTTGTGCCTCAAAAGATGGCCGATATCCCTCTTTCTCAGGTACGGTAGCAGGGACAATGGTAAACTGGGTCTGAGATGGAGAATAGTTTTGGGTTGGTGGTGGTGGTGCGTAGTCACGCGGCCCTCTTCGTCTCTGACTGTACGGCCGGCTTCTAGCAGCTCTGGGGGCAGGGTTGTCATTGATTTCATATGCAGGATACTGCAACTCCACCCTATCTGGCGCCTACTGTGAGAACTCCTGGGGGAAGTGCCCAGACCGATGATAGTGATCAACATCGATAGTCTGCGAAAGTCTGGTGGCGTATTCTCGAACACCAAGATCAGTAGGAATCCTCTGAAGCTGCTCCACTGCAGACGCCTGATCAACCAGGTAGAACAATGGATTATAGAATGTTAAAAAACAATTGAAGTATCAAACTAGAGGAAGAGCAGACAAACAATTTAAATAAATGCTTACCACGATGAAATTTCTCCTACTCTCCTTTGTGTACCAAGCCACAGAATGCTGGAGGTACCAAACCATATATGCACTCCTCATGTCTAGTGGGACGCTCCTTGGCATCTATGGGGTAACCACCCGAAACTGATTCCTGTTGTTCCACATCTGGATGTGGTCTCGGAATATTTCCCACCATGCCACATCTGGCCTGCCGGTCCTGGTGACTACATGGAGCATGTCACAGTCGAGTGGGGGAGAAGGAATAGGCTGATCAAACCCAAACTGGCGCAGTACCCGGTCTGGCTGGTGACCCTCTATAACATTGTAGTGGATTAAAAATACTACTACAGCGAACTGCTCTGGTTGTGGTGATCTGTCACCGTACGGCTGCCAGATCCACTACAATACATCGAAATGAATATTAAAATCATGCAAACAACTTATAACAAATAAATGTGTAGTGTAATAATGTTTAGTTGTATATTACCTCTCCCTCGCTCGGTGGAACCCTCAATGACTCCAGAACTTGTGGAGCCATTGGAGCAGTGATGCTATTCCCCTTGCCATTGTATCTGTAACATGACATACAATTAGGATTGTACCATAATTCAATTAAATTAAATTACTCGGAACCCCCTTGAGGATTGGGCATAATACAGTTAACCCCCTTGTGTTTATCATAATTATTGGTAACCACCTTGAGGTTACAGTATCTTTGACTATGAGCCACTTAACTATAATTCCATTATTAAAATGTTAACCACGTGCTGACCCATCAACTTAATGACATTATTAATGAAATGCTTGACAAAAAGTAGTGCTTAATCAGCATTTTTATTGTCCAAAAAACGTTAACCCTACCTTGAAAATGCATCTGAAATGGGATGAAGGAGAGTTAAATGATGTTGATTAATAGTTTTGTTATCCAGGCTGGCATTAATAATGTGATTAAGTTGATGGGCCAGCATATAGTTAAGGTTTTGATAACAAAGTTATAGCTCGGGGGCTCATGGTCAGAGATACCGTAACCTCAAGGTGGTTACCAATAATTATGATAAACACAAGAGGGTTAACCGTATTATGCCTATTCCTCGAGGGGGTTCTGAGTAATTTACTCTAAATTTTATTTCAACAAGCATACAATGCGTAGTTTGTTACCTATGAGCAAGGGAAAGGTGAGGTGAAAGATTAATCCGATCTGGGGTGAGTCGTGGCCTAAATGCAGGGATACGCTCATACACCCAGACGGTGAGCAACTTACTACATCCATTCAGATACTTAGTGTCAAACTTGGTGGGGTTGCACATCTCCCTGTAGAAATGTGCAAGAAGCGCAAACCCCCAGCTAAGTCCACCACTATAGTTAAAATCCTCCAATAGCAAAAGATAACTGACGTCCACCTTATCCCCATTAGAGTTGGGGAACAGAAACCCTCCAATGAGTCTCATAATGTATGCTATGGCGTGCTGCTGATGAATAATATCATCACACTGACCAAAGTCAGCGTCCGTCTCCACAAATCTCTCAGCTAGCCACATAATGGGCATCTCATTCCCCTTGTGAGTAGGGGGGACATCACCAAGAAGCCACTGACACACAACATTCACATCCACATTACTGGTGGGGAAACAGATAGGTCACCCCTCAATAGCCAACCCAAACAGCACATGGACACCCTCCAAGGTTATGCTAACCTCCCCAAATGGCATCAAAAATGTGTGTGTCTCAGGACGCCATCTATCAATCATAGCGCTAATGATGCCAGTGCAGTTATTCAACCTGAGATTTATTGGCCCAAAAAAACCAGCTCTAGCAACATACGGTAGTATAGCATCATGTAGGGCTGTAGCACCCTTCCAGCAGGATCTAGTTTTCAAAGTCCGATTTCGGTACTGTACGTATAGCTACATTCCATACGAATTACAATTTAATAGAGAACTAATAACAATTGTAACAAATTAATCATCCAACCACTAAGAAATATCAAAAACATGAAAATAGTTCAAATATTAATAGATTAACTACAATACAATCATCTACAATAAATTAGCAATTTATTATATAATTTACAAAACAATCATACCTTTAAATTGTTTCAAATAAATAATTAAACTAAACAACTGCATATAGTATATGTTATTTAACTAAACCATATATAATTAGCTAGAATATAATTTACAAAAATTGATATGGTACATTACCTACAATTAAGTCATACGGTCCATAAACTAAGCAAATATATTGAATTAACAATTAAACTAAACTACTGTTACGTAGACAGATAATATAATCCACATATACTTAAATAATACCAAAGAATAATAAAATTACGTATACTCTTATATATAAAAAAAACTATGATTATAACATTTTATACCACTATATCAAATATCTAAATACACTAATAATGTAAATTGTTAACCTATTATAACATATATATAATAATCATATAAATTAATTAGTACATACTAATCGGGTCGTTAGAGGCATACGCCGCAGATATATGAGTCGTCTGCAAACTAAACGGCTGCGACTCCACCAGACCTTGCTCACCCATCTGATATTGGTCAGCCATATTGTAGATTCTACGCAACCAGATGATTTTAGAGGAGAGTGCAAATGAGAGGAGAGGATTTGGAATGATTTGGAGGAGTTGGGAAAAAATGAGGCTTGTGTGCCTCTACCGTCACGCGATGCATTGTTTTATAGGCCTTTGTACTGGAACCGATAAAGGAATTATCGGCATGAGTGAAGCCGATAAATGAATTATCGGCATCAGTGAAGCCGATAAATGAATTATCGATTTCAGTACAGAGGCCCAACGGTTGAATTTGCCATTGTACTGAAGCCGATAATTCATTTATCGGCATCATCAGTACAACGGTTAAAAAAAACCCGCTTTCGGGAATTGCGAGACAAAGCAACCAGGATTAGGAATTGAGGGGGGCATTTGACCGGGTACGGGAAATTTTCCCAAATTATTCATCACTCATAATAACAATATTTAACACATTTTTACATATATTATTTTTTGACGCTTTTTCAGTATAATTTCTTTTTTTTTTGAAACAAACTTTTTCAGTATAATTTCAAGTACATAGCTTATAAAAAATTTGAAGAAAATCCGAATTAGAATGTTGTTTTTTTTTTGGGAAATAGAATTATATTAAAGATAAGAGATTAACGAGACTAGATGACCATGATCTAATAGTCAAAACGGAAATACAGATTACCAAAAATGCATATTGGACTACAGTGCGATCAAAGGGGATTCAGTGACGGAACCCATATCTCCGTCCGCGACGGATGCGGTTCAATCTATTGATATTTTTTTTTTTTTTTGTTTTAGTCTGAACCATACAATTTTATATATATGTAATTGGTGGATGGATATGTCATGTTTTGATTTTAGTCTCGGAAGCGGAGAGACGTAGTTTCAGACTTGTTTACTTTAAAGTGTATAGTAATATTTTGGGAAGGAGGTATATAACAGTGTTTTTTTCTTTCTTAAAATAATTAAATAGAACAAATTTAATATTTCATTATTTTTTTATAAGTATAGTGTGTTTTTACTTTTAAAAGTCTTCTTTTAATTTATGAACTATTGATATTGGTTTAAAATAAAAATAAAAACTATTAGTAAGACATTATTAATAACCTCTTTAATACGATGAGAGTATTATTAAGATAATCATTGTGTTATAATAAGTGATTACCAATACAATATATATATATATATATATATATATATCATATTAGATTTAGTACATTTATAGTTTTTTAACTAAAACTTGTCACGCTTTATTATTCTTTCAAGTCTCATAATCTAATAGCATATGTTTAAAATGACATTAAAAATTACAAGTAAGATAATGTTGATAATTTTGGAAACGACAAACTGAGTTGTTGGAGTCGATTTTACGTAATCATTAAACTTGGTTTTTATGTATCCATGATAATTTATAAATGTTTCTACTGATGATTAGAAACATGTACACAACCTTATATAATCGTTTCCATCACTATAATAGAAAAGAGGACACTAACTGTTATAATGTCGTCACTGGTTTGACAAATTTTTAGGGTTTGTAGTGTAGAGTCGTTAGACCCTAAACCCTACACCCCAAACCTAAAAAATGTTTTCGACGTTTTTAGCTTTCCTATGGTGGTTTTTAGGGTGTGTGGTGTAGAGTAGTCTATTTTGAAGACGTTCTGTACTTTATGTTGTTGTCACTGACTCGACAGATTTTCAGGGTTTGTAGTGTAAGGTTTAGGGCCGTTAGACCCTAAACCCTACATCACAAACCCTGAAAATGCCTTCGGTGTTTTTAGCTTTCCTAGGGTGTTTTTTAGGGTGTGTGGTGTAGGGTAATCTATTTTGAAGTCATTCTATACTTTATATTGTTGTAAATGATAACGACCCTAAACCCTACACCACAAACCCTTAAAAACCTTCAATGTTTTTAGATTTCCTAGGTGGTTTTTAGGGTGTGTGGTATAAGGTAGCCTATTTTGAAGCCGTTATATTCTTCATATTGTTGTCACTAACTCGATAGATTTTCAGGCCACAATTATATATAACGTTTCCACCGTTATACATAAAGGTGTCCACAAATTCATATAAATGTTTCCACCTTTTTATTTAAACGTTTCCACATTTTTATATATACGTTTCCACGTTTTTATATTAACGTTTCCACGTTTCTACAATTCCCGGATTATCTATAACGTTTCCACGCCACGATTACATATAAACGTTTCCACAACATGTTTACATGCATATAAACATTTTTATAATTATATCTGAATGTTTCCACGCCACAATTATATATAACGTTTCCATCGGTAAACATAAAGGTGTCCACATGTTCTTATAAATGTTTCTACCTTTTTATTTAAACGTGTCCATGAATTTATATAAACGTTTCCACGTTTCTACGACTCCAGTATATATAAAAGTTTCCACGCCATGATTATATATAACGTTTCCAACATTATACATAAACGAGTTTATACAACTAGTAGTAGCATCTAGTTTACAAAGCTTTGAATGACAAACCCTTGGAAACAATAAAGAGAGTTTCTGGAGTCGACTATCAGTGGAGATGGATACGAACTGTAAAACAATGAAGTACTTCAATACTGAAAACTGAAAACAAATACTACTTTTTGCTTAATCAAGACAGAAGTGTATAATAGCATTCATATGCAAAATATCATATTATGTGTTCCTGTACATTGTATTTTACCCAAAAAAAGATATGCACCACTAATATTCAAAATGCTTTAACTTTAATTTTCTTCCGCTGTTTGCAAAAAAAAAAACTGAACTAGGCTCAATTCTGTAACAGCATAACAAGGTCAAATTACAAAGAAGAAACAAACTAAATGCTATCAAAAGTTGTCAAATCTCCATCTCTTGAGCAACCTTCATTTCTTTCTTCTCTTTGAAATCTTTTCACTTTTCTGTCGATAATGATTTGTTGCTTTCTCAATTTCTCCAACAAGGATATTGTTTTCTTGTTCAAGAAGATGGCCACATATTTGTAGTCTGAAAAGTTCAATGCCTTCTTGCTTAGGCCAACTTGATATCCATCTTTAGTTTTTCCCCTCCCAAAATTCAATCAGCTTGCACATTAGAATACCACAACTAATAGTATCATTGATAAACCTGAAGCTATAAACGTTTACAGTCGAAACTAAGTTGTTGCATTTGATTTTACGTATTCATTAAAGGTGGTTTTTACATATCCATGACAACTTATAAACATTTCTACTAATGAGAAACATATACACACCTATTTATAATCGTTTTCATCACTATTATAGAAAAGATGACACTAATTGTTATATATCTTTCCCTTTGACCGTTCATAGGGGTGTCAATTTTTACCCAACCCGATAACCCGACCCATACCCAACCCAATAATAGCGGGTTTGGGTCATGATTATTGACCCATTTAATTATTGGGTCGGATGGGTTACCTATTAAATTTTTGGGTTGGGTATGGGTTCAAAGTCCTAACCCATAGTCAACCCGACTCATTTATTTTATTTTATTAAAAATAATAATAAATAAATAATTAGATAAAAATATAAATATATTACTAAGTAAGGGCTAACCTACTATTAGTATAATACATATTATGTAGTATCTTTTTCATTAGAGGTTGTTTATTTGATAATACTACTTTGTTGTATTTCTTTATAAAGAAAAAACAAGAGTATTCGTTATGTGGATTGTCAAAAGACAGTGTGCTACTCTCTCCTCCACATCTCCCATTGTGGTCCTATCTCTTCTGTACTCTAAAGATTTTTGTCTATGTTTTGATCCTATATTCTGAAGAAGAAAATACAATTATATTTGGCCCAGCCGCGTACACATCACCTTCTTCTGTAAAGTGCTATTGAGCACGACATGTATGTGGAAAAAGAAAAAAGACGGAGGATAATGAAAACTCTGGAATATCTACCATATTGAATGTAAGATTTCATTCATTTGTACCTCTGTTTGAGCAAACATATAAAAAATTTAATTCAAGGTCTTTTAAATTTTGCATAGCCTAATTATGTTGGGTTAAACGGGTCGGGTATGGGTTTAATCATTTTATATGGATCGGGTATGGGTTGATAATTTGTAACCCGACTATTATTGGGTCGGGTATGGGTTAATACAATTTTAATCGGGTCGGGTATCATTTGTTTCTTGATAGCAATAAGTGACAACTTTTATGCACAATAAATGACAGCTTTTATGTTATACTTTAACCATAGTAGAAAGTTTTCTACTAAGGTTACAGTATAACATAAAAGTTGTCACTTATTGTACGTAAAAACTATCACTTATTGCTATCATTTGTTAAAGTCGCTTAACATGCAAACTCAGGGGGAATCATACTTAGGGGGAATCTCTCAATCTTTTTAATTGCCAAGGGACCTTCATCTAGTTTTTTTTAAAAGATACGATGCACCCCACATCAACAGTGTGTGGCTAGTATTCCAAATGACTACATGTAATCTACAGACACTCATGTCCTAGTGTTTAAAGATTTCTCAGACCTATCGATGTTCAAAACTGAAAGAAGATGTGAATCCAATTGAAACTGGAGATGGAGAAGTGCCTAGCTTCTCCATCTCCATCTCCATCCATAAGACATGAAACTCATCAACCGAGCGATTTGGTACCACTTTATCTTCATATAGTCCCCCATGCCACCATATAATCGACTATGTAACGACCCCAAAAACCGGCCTAGGAGTTAGGGCCGTTACACGCCGCGAGTCTACTACTTAACGTCGCAAGGCTCTAAGCAAATCGAATCCCAAAACCAAATAACGAACTTGCAATAACCAACTGAGTTTACAAGATCCAAAGGCTACAAGTCAAATACAAAACGAAAGGCCCAAAGGCTACACGAAGTACCAAAGCGTCCAAAGCGCAAGAACACAACGTCTAAAAGCACATAAAAATAAACGAGCTCCAGAAGGGGACGAGGAGAGAAGATCCCACGAGCTCAATCTGCAGCAAAGTAAAGGGGTGAGCTAAACAGCCCAGAAGCAGAAGACTTCCTCAAGGAAGCCCACTCAAAACAGAAGCAGAAGAATACTTAAAACAGAGAGGATAGCGGAGATCAATATAAATAGGCTGAAAGGAGCCACAAAACAAAAGCAGAGCAGAACAGAATAACACTTCAAAACATAGTCGGACCTTCAGAACAGAAACAGAAGGATGGGACACTAGAGACAAGCTAAACACAACAGAAGGACAAACATAAGGTCCTATGGATCCGAGGATCCAACAACAGAAGCCGTAGAGACAGCTAAAGACCCGTCGGTCAAATAACATCCCAAGGGAGACCCTAAGGAATATAAACAGAAGGAATTCCTGCGCAGCATGCTACGGGACAGCCCGACCCGACTATCCAAGGCTCAGAAGCAAAGTAACTAGGTCCCAAAACCAAAAGCTCACAAAACAGATCTTAAGTGCATGGAAATGCATATAAACAGCATAGGAAGCTTGTACACAATTAGGGGAATCCAACCCCGCAAACGGAATTCAAAACGGAGCTAAAACGGAGAAGTTATGCTCAAAACAGTGGCATGTCCGAACTTGCGTCCGACCTTGCAAGTTCGGACAGAGGCCGAGAGTCAGAAGTCGCGGAAATCCAAATGTCCGAACTTACGTCCGAACGTCGAAGTTCGGACGTAAGCCGAGAGTTCAGAAACCAAAATCATGCTTGTGTCCGAACTTGCGTCCGACCTTGCAAGTTCGGACACATGTCGAAGCTTGCATCGAAAATCCGTCCTCGCGTTGGGTCCGAACTTTGAAGTTCGGACCGATGTTCGGACACGTCAAAACCTTCAAAAACAAAACGCGCCCGATGCACTGTCCGAACTTCCAAGTTCGGACAGATGTTCGGACAGCGCGAAACTGACGAAAAACAGAGCGAACAAACGCACAGAAATCCAACCAAAAACACCATAAACTCACACAAAGCTCGCAGAATGGTAAATCAGTACCCTCGGGGGTTTAGCCACGCAATTAACAACACAAAACCGAAGCCAAACACATAAAACACAATTTGCAAGACAGAAAGGCTAGAACAAAACAGTCCCCGAGGGTGAGTAAACAACCCCGATTCCATCCCCCACTTACTTCGAATTGCCGAGCAGAAGCGATCCCAACGATGCCCGCAATCAGACGAACAACCGCAGCAGAGAAGACGGACAATGCACTACTGAATTCGCAGAGACAAGCCCCAAAATCAGAAAACTGTTCTCTCAAAACAGAAGCGAAAAACCATCGGAATCGAAGGAAACCAAACCTGATTTGCAGAGGAGAAGTATCTAAGCAGAAGCAGCAGTAGAGATCGACCGGAACCAGCCACAATTCGCACCAGAATTCACCAAGCACACAAGGGGGAGAAGGAAGGAAGAACGAAGAAACTGTCGAGAGAAAGAGCGCGGTTGCAATTGATCGTGAATTGGGAAAAAGAAATAAAATGACTTAACCTTCCTTAATTAAGCCTTACCAAAATAAAGAGAGGGGAAATGACCTCCTTGCCCTCGTCTTTAATTTAAGGACTCCGACGTCCCAGCAGCTATCCAAAGTAACACATATCATAAGCAACGATATAAACTGAAATGTCATGAAATCTGAAAAACGAAAATACGGAGTATTAGTTTCCTCCTATCATCCTCATATAACTATTCTAGAAAACCGTTTTCTTCATTCAAGGTCATGAAGTGGGCCGGTAATTCGTTAATCGCCACCGGACTCTACTTCGTGGCAGCCTCACTTAACTTTTTAGCCAATTTCTTCAACCTCTCTGTTTCTGAGTTCTCATTCATCCTTTCATCTGTATCTGCCTCTGTCTCTTTTGTACCATGTTTTTCTTCTTCTGTCTCTTTTGTATCAGTAGAAGAATCATCATGATCGTCGGTACTTTCATCTTCAACAGAGGCAGCAACCGTCTTCATCGGCCAAATTCGTCTGACTTTTTATCCGATTTTATCTGTGATGTTTCAGTGCTGTCCAGTTCTGATTGTTTGATCTACTAAAGCTTCCACAACATATATACTAGTCAGAGGTGACTAAAGTAATCGAAAAGGAGAGAAGAAAGGTTGTGAAGGAAAATAAAGTTGGTGGGCCCGTCCGAGTTCAATTTTTTTTATTATAGGTTGATGACGATCGAAGGTCATAGGCGCTAGCCAAAAAATGTAAAGGGATACTAAAATAATAACTACAAGAAATTAAGAAGCTGTAAGTAGCTAGAGGTCTCTAATATGGCCAATGGTGGTCATATAGATTTCCAAAACATTAGAGGGTTAATTGGAATGCCTAGCTTGACCAGATAACAAATCTGAGAAGAATTTGAAGGAACTTAAAAGTTTTTGATGTTGGTATTGGTAGAAACTTAGATAAACTTCTGGGTGGATGTTAAGGTAAAAGTAATATGGGGAAGGGGACGTCAGGCAAGCTGCCGTAATGCTATGTCTTTGTAACTAATTAATACATCCCATGGTCATCTAATATTTGCACCCTAGGTTATACTATAATATAATATATATAGCATTAATTAATACACCCTATAATCATCTAACCAAATTAATTTCACCATATATAACCACGTGGCTAAATTTGTATGCATGCCGAAACGCATTATATTACACATTAATTCCTAAGTCCATTAATTGTACAACCAGCAAGTAAAAATCAGCACATAGCGTGCCTGATTAACAACAATCAGCACATAGTAAAAACCAGCAAGTCCAATATTGGTCTGCATGCAAAATTATTCCCAAACACACGTACACTTTATTTCACGCCTTTAATCCCAAACAAACAGAGTATATATATATATATGTTCCTGATTAACAAGTTTGGATTTGTAAGCACACATAGGTTAACAACAAATGCGCACGCCACAGTTTGGTTTGTATGCAAAATTATTCCCAAACAATACACACACAATATATTTCACGCCTTAATCCCAAACAAACAGATGCCTTAATCCCAAACAAACAGAGCATGTATTTTCCTGATTAAGAAGTTTGGTTTGCAAAATTACCTCATCAGCACAAGAATAGAGCTGAAAGATGTTCCTTTCGTTAGTTGGGGTTGTAATCCAGAGGCGTCGCCGTGCGTGCGACAGGGCATGTATGTTCCTGTTCGTGCGATTTTGCAAAATCAAAATTAATTACCGAAGAGTATATATAAATAAGGATCGATAGGCATATATGTATACTGTTCGCAGCTCAATATTACCAATAGCGAGAGAGCTCGAGGCGCCGATGATTGATATCGACACATGCATGTGGCCTGCCTTCATCACCAGTTTGGCCGCCGGGTTGCAGAGATTAGAAGCTAGAATATTGATGAAGATGGCAAGCGCAAATATCAGAAGAAAGGGGAAGAGAAGAGGCGCCGCGGCGGAATCGAAATGAATATACTTCTGGGATGGTTTAGATTGAGAAGCTATAGAGCTTAGCATATTTACAGAGAGCGTTTACAGAGAGTGGTAGGGGAACAGTTGCGATTTGATTGATGAGAAGACTGGACGGGAGGGCGAAAAGAGTGTATTAATTTAGGTAACATAAACAATGCTTCACTTAAGAAGCGTTCTTTATTCTAGCATAAAGAACGCTTCTTAAGTGAAGCGTTTTTTATGTTATCGCGCCCAAACATATAAAAAACGCTTCCTTCCGGAAGCGTTTTTTATACATGTCTCTTAAAGAATGCTTTGTAGCAAAGTGTTGTTTTTGACTTTGGGCGTGATAACAAAAACAACGCTTTGTAAACAAAGCGTTGTTTAAGATGTCCGACCTATGATAAAAAAACAATTTACAATATAACCGTTGTTAAAGGGGCGTTGTTTATTCTTTTTTTTCTTCAGCAGTGTCCGCCCACATTCCATTGTTGGTGTCCAAGGCATTTCTACGGATCCATCCACGAAGAAGAGAAGAAGATCTTTGTAACACCCCAACCGTTAATCTCGTCATTACCTCTTAAACCGTTACTAATTACTCCTACTCACGCAGCGGAACTCTAATTACAACGAGGGGTGAAACAACGCCGTTAGCCACCTATGTGGCTAACCAGGCCTTTCTCCTTACCGTAACGGTCTGATGAACTGGAACAACCGAGTACTTCATACAACACAATACTCAATTCCTTTCTTTACTATACCGAGTCTACAATATACGGATGCCGATAACATACTCGGACTTACACCTCTTTCAAATGCATTAGTAATTACTATCTAACTACCCATGCTTCATAGCAGTCCCCGTCCTACTCTCTCGAACGGTGGTCAGCTTCAAGTACCTGCACACTAAAAACGTTCCCCCTAGGGGGTCAGCTTACGCTGAATATGAAATTCGCATATACCGCGTGCTAACCGCGGTACGCCGACTACTTTGGGTCGGATATACATGGAGTTCATTTTAATCAAACAACATGCATCATGGGAATACAATATATATGTATATTACACAAGGAATCTACATCCAATCACGGAACACGATTCCTAACTAACATAACAGTGTTGTTAGGGGTAACTGGTTACTCTTAGGCATTGAGGGTTATTCCTCACTATGCCTTGTTTACTTATTCAATACCTCACCCGCTCTCTCGGGTTACTTATTCATATACACACCCATTCTCTTGGGCTACTCGTACTATACTCACCCACACTCTCGGGTTACTTATTCTCATTATCTCACCCATACTCTTGGGTTATTTACACTCATTGTCTCACCCACACTCTTGGGTTATTTATACTCATTATCTCACCCACACTCTTGGGTTATTTATACTCAAGCTCTTGTAGATTCCCGAGACACTACAGGTCTCCTACGTCACGCTTGTTACTCTTAATACATACCTAGGCCAAAACTCATGGCTCTCTAGCATAGTCTTACTTCCCCGGTTTCGACCCTACTCTGGGTCTAGCATGGTGGGAAGGTTCAACTAGCTCACAGAACTCTCTCTTAGTTCCTATCTCTTTTACTTAGGTCCGACTACTCTCGGACTACTCTCGTTCCCATACACTCCTCTCTCGGAGTTATAATAATATCATGTATATTAGTCTAGAAGCATCATTCTCGATGTTTCTAATGACTTTGGGAACTTTACTTAAATTCGGGTAATCTTAGGTTTAAGGGTTACCCTCACAATCATATACATATACAAGGATATTTTCTTATACCGGGTAAGATCCTCATATAGGAGGTCGACCATGTCTCAAGGGAGTTACATAGTCCCTTAGGTCTCTTTTACCTTTCTTATAAGTTCACATTATTGGACTAACTTCAATCCTCTCGATGGAGGTCATTTATCTCTCCACTCATATTTATTTCGTGGATTGTTTCAATAAGGTTCTCTAACCGTTATCGGGTATTTACTCAACCCGTACATCTCCTCACATTTTAGGGAGTTCATATGTTTGTGTGTATCGTTATACTTTAATCGATAACTTGCGTGTGTTTGCATATTACCATTGTTCATGAGACTACCCGATCTACGGGTTTCTAGTCAATCACTACTCTCTATGAGTCGGTCTATGCACTATGTTAGACCACACCGGCGTACAAGTATGTTAGTTCATACAACATACAATAAGGCATCCATAATCAAACAAGGATTATTTTCATGCTTTAGTCTTGATTAAGCCGGCACACAAACACACAAATCAGAGTAACTCGGTTAGCATACGGGGCATGAGAAAATCATACCTTTCACCGGGGTTTTTACTTTTACCGTGTCATCTCACCATGCTCGGGTCACGCACGATTCTCTGATAATGTTTCAAACATTATTATTAATACTAAGCTCATACGGTACATTATTAAATGCTACTCCCGTACTTACCCCGTTATCCCGTTACCTCGGTTTTACTTTTGTTAATTTGAGTTCTCACTTCTCAACCACTTCTAACACTTTCTAGGGCCTTTACATGTCACCAAACAAGGCCTTAACATCTTATAACATCATTAACACTCAAACCCCCATCATTTACAACCTTTAAAACACTCACGGCATGATTCTGGGGGTGGTCCGGGACTTGGTCCTCATCCTAAGTCCCGGACCAATTCATTAACTAACTCTCAGGTGAAAAACAATACCTGGTCCGGGACCTTGTCCTGGAGTATAGTCCCGGACCAAAGCAGGATGTGTACTCTCGGCCTTAATTTAGGTGTGGTCCGGGACTTTGTCCAAGGACCAAGTCCCGGACCCTGCTAAAACCTGCTCCAAACTTGATTTTTCTACTCCAAATCAATCCTTAAACCACCCTTAATCTTTCCATAAACTTTCCACAAGTTTTCCACATGTTTAATCACCTCAAAACACGCTCTAAAACTCTTCAAATCATAGGCTCAAACCTTACTCAAACTCTTGCTCAAATTCACCCATTTTCCATTCTCATTTCAACACCTTGCACATTTGTGCATCTTCTAACTTCTCCTCAACACTTTGCATTATGTTCTCTTTCATTTTGACCATTCCATATCTCCCAAGATAATGCACAACTCATACCAAGTTCCATGACTCACTCTTAAAGCCTAAAATCTTCTTTGTTTTCTAAAACTCCTAAGGCATTTACACACCCCCTGTTGCTACAGATTTTTGCACGTCTCACCACAATCATCCTCTCATATTCTTGGGTGATCATTTACCCAATTCAAACTCCAACAACACCTAGCTAACCCTAGGTTATTCTCCACACAAAACATCACTTAAACCACTTAGGTTTCCACATAAATTTTGCCATAACTTGGCTACTTCTCCAACATTGCCCAAAACTCATACCACCATTTAAATCATCCTAAAACTAGCCAAACCACAAGGGTTCCATCAGCGCTCAATATCTCCTCATTAATCAAGCAAAACTCATTACATGATAAGCATAATTCATCGATACA
>CM041777.1:152350617-152662849 GCA_023374045.1 Limonium bicolor | reverse complement strand
TGTATTTTCCCTTTTAAGTGTATACTAGTTCTTCTTGTCCTGTGTTTCGTGCCATCGTGTACGGGGAGAATCAGGGACTATATTGAACAAAATTCAGATCCAGCCGCAGGAGTCAGGATTTGAAATATATGAGGTCACTATTATTATTGAAAAATAATTTTGTATTCATAAATATAATTTAAATTTAAAGATAATATTAGTACAATTGTAGTCTACGTGGCTTCATTGCCTGAAAATATTTTATAATAGTTTTATCATTGATGGTCTTAAAAATATCTTTCTCCACATAAGTAACTAAACAATCATTATGTAAGTCATCTTCCATTTTGTTGCGCATATCGGTCTTCACATATTGC
The DNA here is from genome assembly GCA_023374045.1 of Limonium bicolor. Taxonomy (NCBI): domain Eukaryota; kingdom Viridiplantae; phylum Streptophyta; class Magnoliopsida; order Caryophyllales; family Plumbaginaceae; genus Limonium; species Limonium bicolor. The sequence goes on along the minus strand of CM041777.1, from coordinate 152,662,493 downwards.
TCAAACCTTAAACAATAGACAATTTTTTCTTAATTGTACAAAACTAGTTATATATGCATTCTAATTATATAAAGAAACATACATGTTTGCAAAAAAATTATCAAAAGAAAATTCAACAAACAAGAACAAAGGTTTCAAATTTATAAAATAAATTTCTAAAACTAATAATAGAGAATAAAAGTCACAGATGAGATTTAAAAGTGTTCCTGTTGCTGAGGAAGCACAATTAGTATCTCCCAATACGAGCTTTGAAAACTCAAAGAAACTTATGAGGATCTGGCTATGGTGCTTGCAAATTTGATGAGTAAGTCTAGAGTGGCTGTTAGTATTTATAGAAGATGAATAACCAAAAAAGAAAGATAAAAAAAGAAGGAAAATAAATTGAAAAACAAAACGGTTGATTGGTGTGAAGGGAAGGAAAAATGAAAAAAAATTATTACTTTAAGCTATTAATTAGGGATGGAAAATGAAGAAAAACGGTTACAAATTTAAAAAGCAATTTGCTAGTCCACAAGGGGTTGGAAAATCAAAAATGGATTGTGGTAGCGAATAGGGGATGGAAAATCATAAGTGGCTAGTCGGGAACAAAAGCATGAGTGAGATTCAAACCTCCAAAATCTACCTTGCTGTTTCCATCTCTTACCACTAGACCATTACAAACTTCATAATGTACAGGGTCACTTATATTACATATACAAAGCAAGTAAATAAGCATCTCTGAATTTTTCAAAAAACGTGGGGTCACGTGACCCCACGTGCACCCCTCTCAATCTGCCCCTGTTCAAATCCTACTTTCTGGAGTAGTTTGTTTTGTGTACCCTTACTTCAAATGCGGGGGTCACAGTTTAGTATCAGATTTTAAACCCTGGACGGTAAATTTTAGATATTATTTTGTTAGTCCTTTTTGGAGCTCATAGTGTGTTGTGATAGTCTCACTTAACCAAAAATTAACTTTTTAGTGCTCCAGGAAATAGTCTCCAAATTTGTATATTCTAAGTTCTAAGTAAATCTTCTAATACTTCGTTTCGGATGGCAGTTTGTTGTGAATGGTTTTGTCTATTGCGGAAGCGACTGGGTAAGAGAGTAAATTATTATACTAGAAAATCACTCCGTATAGGAAAAATTACTAGGTCGTGGTAGGGTCACACTGGTCCCGCTTAAGAACCACCTCCTTAGACAGAATTCCCCTAATTCCCCCTAGCACAATAAAACGCTATAAACAAAACACCTGAACTATAACTGATTTTGCTATTACTTCTGAAATAAAAGGAGAAGATAATACAACTTAACTATGTAATTTATTTTTGATAGTTACAGTAGTGGATAGGTTTCAAACCTAGGACCTTTGGTTCCTGTATACCACTCCTACTGATCAAGGCACAGGGGCTTGGCAGCAACTTAACTATGTAATAAATTGCTTGTTGAAGGGATGAAGAGACTCATTGCCATTCCAAACCCACGATGTGGGATGAACTATATTCCACATTGTCTACTGGCGGGCAGTTGTCTGCTGGGGTTGGTTTTACTTGCCGGTGGTTCATATCTACTTTCTGGGTTCGAGGAACTACTCTTGATTGTAGATTTGGGGTTGTTAATGTTTTAATAACTAGATAATCATAGGGTTGTAATTATGAATGTAGGACTTATGAAGAATGAATGTCTATTGGTTTAAAAAAAATATTTCAAAGAAAGACTAGAGAGTTGTACAATCTATAAACAGTTCATAAAGCTACTATCAAAATAAATTCAACAGAGACGGACAAACTACACGGCTTTAGGCTAATTACGTTTTCTCAAAGCTGAAGATTCTACTAATATTTCTACTTAGTCTCTTCCCTTTTAGTTTGACCCAAGAACATCTTGTCAGCTGAAATGTTACATACAATAATGATTGGTTGCTTTTCTGAAAACTTACTACCTCCGTCCTAGTTTGAGTGTCTTGTTTGTTTTTTGACATGTTTTTCCACTTCAATATTAAACATGTAAGATAAAATAATTTTATAAAATAAATTTCTACAACATGTAGTTTTTCATATAAGCTTTCTATTGTAAAACTTAGATTTTTAAAAATCTTATATGTTAAATATTGAAGTCAAACAACATGTCCAAATAGTAAATGAGGCAGTCAAAGCGGAGAAGGAGGGAGTATTAAATTTCTCACCCGCACAAGCACCAATGTTGTCCTCAAGATGTTAAGATGATACCAATCTTCTTAGTAGCATAGAGATTATTCATACGATCTTGAAAATTCAAAAGAGCACTCACACATAGCTATTTGAAATAAAAAAAATTATACCATTGTTCATCATTTTTTGTGTTCTTCAACATAAGATGCATCATGGATATTTTTTGGTAAACTTAAAATTTTATATTTTTAGAATGAGTATATATTAGATATTTTTAAAGTGAATCTTATTCATTAACAAAATGAATCTTTTTTAATGAACCTTATTCATTAACAAAATGATTCTTACCCCAAACACTCTAAAAACCACCATAGGAAAGTTAAAAACATCGAAGATATTTTTATGGTTTGTAGTGAAGGGTTTAGGGTCAAACGACCCTAAACCTCAAACCCTAAAAACCTGTCGAGTCAGTAACGACAATATAAAGTGTACAACTAATAGCAAAAAGATTACCATACCCCCCAAACACCCTAAAAACCACCATAGGAAAGCTAAAAGCGTCGAAGACATTTTTAGAGTTTGTAGTGCAGGGTTTGGGGTCCCTAAAAACCTGTTAAGTCTGTAACGATGATATAAAGTGTAGAACCAGTGCCAAAAAGATTACCCTACCCCTCAAACACCCTGAAAATTACCCTAGGAATGCTAAAAATGTCGAAGGCATTTTTAGGGTTTGTACATGGTTAAGGTTCACTTTTAAAAACACAAAAGATTCACATTGTTTTATATGAAATGTTCGCTTTTCGTAAACATAAGATTCACTTTTTTAAAAACGAATGATTTACTTTCAATAAATGAAGGTTCATACTGTTTTCGCATAAGTTTGTGGTAGGATTAACTGTGGAGGGTGATTTTTCGGTATGAGGGGGGGTCTATCTAAATATGGTCTGACTGAAAAGTCGAGACCCTAGGAAAATGCCATTCTGTGGAGGGTGAAAACCCGTTATTCTGGCATCCCTCAAATACCTACTAAATCGTCCGTCTTTCCCAGAAAGCGTAAAAGGGAGTGCAAGTGTGCACTACACCCGCTCTCGATGGGCCCCACGCGGACTTATGCCTCTATAAGGCGGAATGGACTAGAGTCGCCACCTAGTTTGACCTATGATAACTAGGAAGGAAGATCGGGTTCTAAGAACCGTTAATTGACTCTGAGATTATTACCTATGGATAGGACTTATCTGGTCATGTCAGAGATTCTATGTGGGTTCGCACTGGGTTACACCCCTTAGAAGTGGCAACGACCACGACTTCGGATTGGTGCCCGAGGAAACCTCGGTCTCCAATTGTCGGGATTGTCTTCTTTCAAAACCTTATTAGAGAGATTCAATTTAAAGCCAAAGGATAGGATTGAGTGTGGATTGAGGAGCAGATGATTTTGAGGAATCTTAAAAAAAGGCTGGTCTCGAAGTTGGTTTTGATCGTTTTTGAGGTTGTTTCGGCTTTCCCGGGTTTAATGGGATGATGGGAGTTTTGAGGAGTAAAGGGGCATTTTGGTCATTTTTGGTGGAATCAAGGGGTTTCGGATCATTTGGTGGAGTTGAGTTGTTTGTGTTTGTGAAGTTCGGATCTTGAAATGGTCGGGTTTTTGAAGTGTTTTGGGAAGTTGAAAGTGTTGAAGAGAAACTCGGGTTTTCAAAACGATCGAGTATGGAAGAGGATGCTTGGTTTGCAGGTGTTCGGATTTTGAAGGTGTTTCAGAATTCTGAGAGCCTTCAGGAATTGGAGGTCCTATATGACTTAGAGTTGATTCAGAGGAGGAATGAGAAGTGTTTATGGGTCCTAGAGCTTTAATGGAAGGGTTGGATTGGTTTATTCAGAATTGTCTCTCTTAAAGTTTTAAAACCGAAAAATCATTTTTGTTGTAAAAGGGCGGATAATCCCGAGGGATTACCCTATGTACCCCCTCGAACATAACACTTAATTGATGGTAAGTGCCAAGGCTCGAAAGATGGGGCAATGAATTTATGTCGAAAAATAGGATTCAGAGAGAAACACCATGGATGAGATGTTCTCGGTCGAACCCTAATAACGTCTCTAACTCCCGGGTTTTAAAATGTTAAAAACCGAAAACATTGAAATCGAGTGGAAGGGAGTTAGACGATTCTAAAATCCCGGCTGCAACTAGGAAGGTCGTTACTTCCCTAGCACCTCGCCTTGTAAAAATCTAATTAAACAAGCATAAATGTCAAATTTAAGACATTATGTGGAAGTTTGGTAAATAAATGGAAATTATATGGTGAGGCCGAAATCTTATAAGTGTTTTGGGACATTTATGTGTAATTTATTTTGCAAGCCAATGTTTGTAATAAGGCCATGTATTTTAGGCCATTTTATTTATGCATTTACAAGCTTTTAATTAAGTTTAAGTAGTATAAATGCATTACCGAAAATAAATGGGGTATTAGGTGTAATTAAATTAAATTTGGGGGCTTTAGAATAATAAGGCCGAAAATTAGAGGTAAAAAGGAGTTAAAATAAAGTTTATAAGATTTTGTAAAGTTTTGGGGTTAAATGGTGAATTTTAGAAAGTTTGGGTATTAAACCGTAATTATAAAGAGTTGGTAGTCAAGGAAATATTAAGGTGGTCAGATGGTATCAGAGCCAGACCCAGGTCGGTGTGGGTCCAGTGAGCCCGTGAGGGCACTGGGCTCCTTAAGGGGGGTAGGGTGTAACACCCGGCGTGGTGTTACCTCCCACATCGATCGGGAGAGAGCACGAACCATACCTTATTAGGGTGGGGATACTCTTCCCTTGTGTGACGCGTTTTGGGGCGAAACCCCAGGAACAAATCCGTGCGGCCTGCGTGCCAAAGCGGACAATATCACACATGTGGGTTGATTGGGCTGGGCTGTCACAAATTAGGGGAGGTTTGTTACCCTAATGCCCCGCCTAAAGAGATCCAGACTGCGACAAGGGAGGTTATGACCCCAGTGCCCCGCCTCGGATTTTTATTTTTGGGAAGGAAGACAAGTGATGTCCTAACCATGGAGGAAATGTTTTGAAGGGGTTAGACATTACTTGCTCCCCGAAAACGGTTTATTTGAGTTAAACTGAGTTGGAAAAAACTTCGAAGTTGTTCGGAATTCTTGGTAAAAAAACACTGATTTTGAGAAATGTTTTTAGGAGAAAACTTTCTGTATATGTGAGAAGAACTTTCTGCAATGGAGAAGAGTTTTCTGTGATGTGAGAAGAGTTTTTCCTTTTTAAATTCCACAAAATGGTTTCTTTGAAAACTTGATGAGACTTGAATAAAATGATGGTTTTAAAATTCTTTTTGGGTTTTTAGATTTTGAAAGGAATTTACAAGTTGAAAGTGAATTGAAAGGAATCGGGTTTGAAACATGTGTTGGAATTGATTTGGTTTGACTTGTATTGGAGGATGAACCGGGTCAATGTTCGGGTTTGGTCAATGATTGGGTCAAGGTTTTGGTCAAGGCCAAGGTTTTCTGGTCAAAGTCAACATTCGGTCAATTTTCAGGTCAAAGGTCAACCTTTGGTTCAAGGTTTGATTCTTGTGGACTTAACTTGATTTTTGTGGACTTAGGCTTGCTTGATTTTGTGGATTTAGGCTTTGTGGACTTGGGCCTTATTTGAGACATGGGTCTTTTATGGTTTTGGGCTTTCTTGGTTTTGGGTGGTGGGCTTCTTGGGCTTCGGGTGGTGGGTCAAATTTGGGCCTTGGGCCTTGGGGTTTGAGTCTTGGGCTAATGGGCCGGATCGGACTAATGGGCCACTTGGGCTTTTGGGCTTCGGGTTTTGGGCCTTGGGTTTGGGCCTTGGGTTTGGGCTTCGGGTTTGGGCCTTGGGTTTTAGGCCTTGAGTTTGGGCTTCGGGTTTTGGGCCTTGTTGGGCCGAGTGTTGGTATTTGGGTCGAGATCGGTGTTGGGTCATGGTTTTCGAGTTTGGGCTGAGATTGGGCCGGCTTCAGGGATGGGTTGAGTTTGAAGATGGGCCGAACTTTGGAATCAGGCCGAGTGGGGTTTTGGGCCGGACTTGGCCTTTGGGTCGAATTTGGGCTGACGGGCCTGGCCGGACTTGGGCCTGGGCTTGGGCAGATTTGGGCTGATGGGCCTGGCCGTCTTGGACTGATGGGCCAAGTATGGACTAATGTTTGAATTGGGCCGATGGGCCTAGGTGTCTTGGGTTGAGATTGGGAGGGTCAAACTTTGGAATTGGGTCAATTTTGGGCTTTTATTTACAAGTGGGAAAGATGTGTTCAACATAAATGGAGATTTCTTTTTGAAATGAAACATCAATTAAAAGTGAGAGACAATTCAATTTGGAGCTGAAAAAATTGGAGGGATTTGGAATGAGAAACCTTAAGCTATAAGCATTATTCTGAATTCTTTTCTTTTCTTTTCTTTTTCATTTTTTTTTGGGTAAAGTTTTTTAGTGAAATTAGGGATGGTTTGGGATAGGCTTTACAAGTTTGGAGGGTATTATTCCCCACAAAGCAAATCAGAAATAAGCTAGCTGTGGGGTACCCTCAAGGCTTAAAAGAAATTTCAAAGTTTTGGAAGATATTGTTCCCCACAAAGCAAATCAAAAATAAGCTAGCTGCAGGTACCTTCCAAGACTTTGATCAAAAGGAAAAGGGGTGACCTAAGGGGCCATCTAGGGTTTAAATAACAAACAAATATGCAAAGCGGTAAATCAAAAACTGAACACAATAATATATACCAAACATATACGAGTACAAACTGATAAAGGAAGCTAGCAGATCCTAAAAAGTAAATCGGTAATACAGCGAATATATACGTGTATATGTGCATAGCGCGCAGGGATGCATACAAGAAATAGAAACAATTAACATGAGCACTATCAAAGAAAACAAAACTGAGTTTGGAGTGAACAGTCTCCTTTTACTGCTAACCGCAACTAAGAACAATCCTAAGACAACAAAGTCTTGTAGTCTAATGCTGCAAACACATTCCGATCATCGATCAAACCTAAGCCCATGGTTAATGACCCCCAGCAAATAATAGGCCTGGGATAACTTGCCACATGAGTTTGTCAATCTGTCATTTTCATTCATCTTCATTGGTTAAAACTTAAAGACAAAACCAAGATGCAGAAATCAACTAAACTGACCCTACAGCCATGAACCCGGTATTATGATGTATTACACAAAACCGAAGAAAGGAAACTAACTTCTTGAACAATACCTAGCAGAAAGTAAAAGAAGAATCAGACACTAAGTGCACATTTTGATTTATTCACCTCGATTTTATCCATTCGGGCCTTACTCTAAAAGGATTCAAACATAACCAGAAACTCAACATCAGCAAAACAATGCATTCAAGCATAACCGGAACTCAGCATAAAAAAAAGCAATGCGTTTGAGCAGAATCGGTAGATCAATACCAGAAAAATAGTATATTAAACAGATAGACATCAGGTGGGTTAAGCATCTGAGCACCCATTATCAGACAAGTTCTTGAACTATAAGGGTATAGATGAAATACCGGGTTAGAGACGCAGTGTTTCCTGTAAGACAATACTCAAACAAAACAATACAAGAAGGTAACATAATCAAGATTAGTTTCTACAGTTTGTTCGGTAATCAGAAAACAGAAAGAAAGAGTAAAAATATGGAGTCCAAGCTTCACTTATATAGACGGTGGTCGCTTTGACAGTGTTCCAAGGGTCACTGCTGCTCACCTCAAATCAGACCCATGTATCCAAAAATCCACAGAGATTAATAGTAGGAACATATCCGTATAAACAGAAATGAGCAACTATGAACAAAGCAAAATAAACCAGTCTCTCGAATCAATTACACAGACTTGGGTGACGCTAATGCTCAGGGTGCCTCGAAATGATTTATGCATCGACATTGGACCACACATTGGGTGAAGAGGAAAGGTCAAACAGTGAAATATGATCTTCCTCTTCTTAATAACTGAATAAAGGTGGACAAAGTACGCGCGCGATGACAAGAACATGTGAAGAGTGATCTGAAACAAGGTAGATCACCGGTGATACTGGGAGAGATTCCGAGTCCATCGTGGACCGAATCAAAACATAAACGAAGTCTGAATCAAGGGCATATTCAAAACTTGCAAGGAAAAAATAAACTCCCATCAGGAAAAGTAAGAACAAACGGAAAACTGAAAGGTTTGATTAATGAGAGCACGGTACTGCAAAATAGCCAGGGATCGTCATCAGCTATATACGAACAAATAGCAAATGGAACAAAAGAAGAGCAGTAAGGTAAGGAAGAACATCGATGAACTCGGTGATTAAATACAATAGTCAAACGAAATGCAGAGTCTCGAACATACACGGGATCGGTCAAGCGTCGGAAATAAATTTCCAGTAAAGTCACAACTCCCTTTGTCTACTAATGATTCTGAACGCATTCTCTGGAACTAGAGATACCCGAAATAAAAATTCGAGACTCCAATTCCGAGATTTTCAAAGAAACTAACACGGGAGAAGATGATTGACTCTTCTTTTCTAAATAAAACGGTGTTTAGTCAAATGAGCTCATAAGGAACCCTGAAAATGAAAAGAAATAAGCGACGCAAAATCGAGTGCGAGAGATTGAGGAAAGATGATGATTGAAGATGAACTCAAAAGGAAGCTTCAAAATCGAAGAGGGAAGAAGAACACGAGTCTGGTGATAAAATAAAACAAAAACCAGAGAAAATAGATAACAGAAAAGGGGAGCAAATACACATTGCTTGAGCACCGATCTTACCTGGTAAACTCGAGAATCGAACGGGGATTCAAACGGGGAGAACGAATTCGAAAACGAGTCAGATAGAGGGGTCGAGGGATTTTCTAACAGAGGAAGGTTTATGGGTTCTCTTCTCGTGTTTGAAACTGGGGAATGGCCAAAAAAACAGAGAATCGGACAATGGGACTAGATGGAGATTAGTGTCGGCTCAGGAAAAACGTCTCCTTACTGTAGGGTTTTTTGAATGTTTTATAATGGGGGTAGACAGATGTCTATTTAGGGTTTCATTTGGGCTGGATTCATGGACTGATTTTTATTTGGACTGACTAATATAAGTGGGCTTTAACTGAGGCAAAAATCGGACCAGGGAGATAGAAAAGGCAAAAACAACTTTTAGCAGCTTCCCAGTCTCGAACTCGCGACCTCTGGTGTACCCCTTGCATACTTCTACCGGTTAAGCTATGACAGAACTCAGTATATTAGCATACGAAATAAAAACAAGAGTTCTTCTACGGGCGGGGATGAAAATAGAACGCGTCCAATTGTTCGCCAGATTCGAACCTCCTACCTGTTGATTTTCCAGTGGACATGCTAACCGACTAAGCTAACTCAGAACTCAACACATAGATGGAGGAAATAATACAAAAGCCTTGATTCTGACCGGATAATTCATCTAAAAAATGTTACCGTTTCAGAAGGAAAGTATACAATACAAATGAGAACAATAATATAGTGAGATGAAATTATGGGATACAATTAAAAATAAGATTCAAAACGTGATGAGTTTAAAACCGTATTGTCGTTTGAAAATTCGTTTTAGCAAAATCGTGTTTTTATGAAATGCTTTGAAAAAGACTATAAAACGATGGTTTCATTTTGGCATGCACGTCAATATGTGTTGACAAAGAAAGGCGACGACCCCTCTTATTGTGTTTATTATTTCGGAATTTGCTTTATGGGGTGAGAATTTTTGGTGTCTACATTAACTTTTACTAGTATTAAACAAATCACTTTTCTTAAACCTTTGATTCACCTTTAAAAAATCTTTGATCCACTTTTCTTAAACCTCTATTTCACTTTTATTAAACCTCTTATTCACTTTAGTTAAACAATCTCTATTTACGAGAATCATTTTTCTTAAGCCTCTGATTCACTTTTCTTAAACCCATGATTCACTTTATAAAAACCTCTGATTCACATTTCTTAAACCTCTTAATCACTTTAGTTAAACAATCTATGCTTACAAGATTCACTTTTCTTATTACTCTAATTCACTTTGTAACAACTTTTGATTCACTTTTTAACAACCTTTGATCCTCTTTTCTAAAACCTCTGATTCAGACTAGTCAAACAATCAGAATCACTTTAGTTACACAATCTTTGTTTATGAGATTCACTTTTTTTAAACCTTTTATTCACTTTTAAGCAACTCTCTGATTCACCTTTTAACAATCTTTGATTCACTTTTTAATAACCTTTGATTCACTTTTCTTAAACTTAAGATTCACAATGAATCTTAAAACATATGTACATACAAAAAATAAAAATTTATCAAAACATACTCATGTTTGATCTAACATTGAAGAGCTCGAATTATGATGAACAATGGTATAAAATTTATGTTATTTGGACTTATATCTGATAAACTACAACATTTTAAAGTTTTTGCAAAAGTATAAAGCACAAAAGGACAAAATAGATGACAAATACCAAATTGTCCATCGCCACCGAAATTGCCTACTACCTCCGTCCCACTTTGATCTTCCTGTTTGCTTTTTGACACGTTTTTCCACTTCAATATTAAACATATAAGATAAAATAATTTTATAAAGCAAATTTCTTCAACTTATAGTTTTCACATAAGGATTCCATTGCAAAACTTAGATTTGTAAAATTATGTTATCTTATATGTTAAATATTGAAGTCAAACGACATGTTCAAATAGTAAATGAGAAGGTCAATAAGGGACGAAGGGAGTATTATATTAGAACTCACCATCTGCATCATCGAATGAAGAAAGAAATAGAAAAAACCTTCCCTCTTTATTTAAGGATTCTTTTAGGAAAAAAAAGACAATTATTATTGTCATTCTCAACAATTTTCTTGAAGAGTTATCTTTAGTGATGTGGAGGTTTTCTTTAGATTCCATCATTTCTAGTTTGAAGAGAAAATATTCAAAAGATGAAGGAAAATCAAAGCTTTATTCAAACATATGTTTACGACCTTGGTGGGTTCCAAATTTTTCGACAGAAGATGAAGCTAAGCTATTCATTCATAAGGAAGTGATGGGGAATGTTACTCGAAAAAAGGTCTATGAAAAGAAGATTTATCCTCTCAAATTTTACACCTAGGCATGGAGGTATACCCACTCAACTACACAGAATGTATAACTATTGATAAGTACACCGATAGAAGAAGCGTGAATTTTAAATCTCCTGTACATGCCAAAGATCTGCTCTAAACTAGGGTGACTTATCCCCCTTTTCGTCGATTTTTTCCAATATCTTGTAAAAACCTTATATTAGCATCTCCCTCCTAGACGTTGTTTGTGCCTTTGCAAAATCTACGGCCTAAAGTTGGTAAGAATTTTGTCGAGTAGCGAAGAAGAAGGAATTTGGAAGGTTGCGGGAGTTGTCTTATCAGTTGCATGATTCACATCCATACATGAATAATGGAAAGTCATAAAGAAGATTTTAGGAAGAAGAAGAAGATTTGAGGAATCCAGTGCAAGTTTACACGTGGCACTTTTAGTTTATCACAGATGTTGGGTGTGTCTTTTACTCTTCTCTATATGAGTTTGCTTTGCATGCTCCCTTCTATCTGCGATAGTTGCATTAATGATGGGATATAATTGTCCTTTATATGGGTTAGTGGGAGTTTTGGTGATCCACATTCTTCATTCTCCTTGTTTCTCAATAATCCTTAACTCTCACAACTCCTAAACTCCTCAATTTTCTCTTTGTCCATCCTATTCAATTCCTTCTCCTATCTTGCAAGTCACCTCCTCCATCTTTTCCTAATCCGAGATGATGTACAATCACTTGTTGTTTAGGCTTCATTCTCAAACCAATTTGCATCGATTAATCTAAATAGATTATATCATTTAACCAATGGAATCTCCTTTCCACAACGTTAGTTATACTAGTGTTTTACAAGAATCTAGCTCTGGAAGCTTGTACCAGAATGAGACCTTAGAGGGTTTTAGGGTAATCTCATTCCTTTTTCTTTTCATAAAAATAGGAAAAGCTGGGTAAACAAACAACAGGAAATGGAATCATTCCGATTCCTTTTCCTAATTACCCCATGATAAGTGTGAAATATGCATGGTTTTAGTGGTCTTAAACGTCTAATTTCTGCACCTGTAATAGTGATAGTCCACACTTATCTTACGTTTTCCCTTGGTTTCTTGTTCAATGAGAGTTGATACCTTTTTGTGTGTCTAATGTAGGAAAAGGCCAAGAAAACAGTAGCTTAGTTCATGAGGGTGATGATGCAACGAACAGGGATTAAATTGGAGTCAGAACAAAGAATTTGGAGGATTTTGAAGGCGTGTCTGAGCTTGTGTCCAAACATCCAAGCTTGGACACAAGTCAAGAGTTCGAGAGCTGTGCCTGACGAAGTGTCCGAACTTCAGTGCGGACTTCAAAGTTCGGACGTGGTTCGAGACTCACAACGGAGAAGTCGAAACTCTGTTCTACGCTGCATGTCCGAACTTGTGTCCGAACGTTGAAGTTCGGACACAAGTTAAGACTTTTGAAATTGAAGCGCTCAAATCGAAGTGTCCGAACATTGAAGGTCGGACCAATGTTCGGACGCGACTAAATTTTCAGTAGAAGTTCGGCGTTTTGAAGGAAAAAGTGGGGAAAACTCTATATAAGTGACCTAATCAGAGTTGAGAAGGGATATCAGGATATCACGACACTCTTACACTCTTCAACACTACTCTCTCCACTCATCTCACTTCACCTTCATCAGCTTCACCTTCATCCACATTCATCACGCACACCATTGCCATCGTTGAGGAGCATTGCCAGAAGGGAGTTAATCATCGTCTTCAACCTTGCACCAACAAGTCTCCGAGTCTGGATAATTACTCAATTCGGGAGTTGTTCTTTCCTTAGACGAATTCTCTGTTGATTGTATTCATTCGCTCCTTTGATATGTCTGGCTAGTAAGGATAACTCTGGGGAAGGGTTGTTCGTAATGGATACAAGCTAGTTAGAATTTCTGCAATTTGATTATGAGATTGTATCGGATTGTTTCTAGGTTAATGCTAATCATTCATCTTCTCTATTAAATTTGCGCATTTATAGAGTTGTTTTGCGAATTCTGTTATGATCAGATAAGGTGATTAACAAGAAGTTCAAATTAATCTGGGGATTTATGGAAAGATTAGTCGGATAGATAATTTTTCCTGCAAGTGCTAATAATTCTTCGCACGTATTTCGCCTATATGTGTTTTGCCAGCTTCTAGATTAGAGTTGACATGTTCTAATAGGTGAGCTCTTCCTATAACTAGGCTTTAGGATCGAAGAGAGTCTAAGAATTGGCCTGTCCGTTTCTCATAATTAAACTGTAGGTTTGGCTAGATTTATCCAGTAAAGAACAACCCAGCCCGGAGTACCACTCATTTTTATTGAACTTATCAATTTATTTTCATTAATCGTTCATTTAAATTTAGACTTGCGTTTACTCAATTCAATTATAAAACAATTCACAACTCCCTAAATTTCCAGTTTTCTTAGGATTAGGCTTATTTCTTCAAGTCCCGTGGATTGATATCCGGCTGCTTCTGTTAGCTATACTATTGCGACCGGGATTTTTTGCAATCCGACAGGACTTTGATTTATTACTTTCTAGGTTTAATTAATTTAGTTTTCAGTATATCATTTTCCCTGTTTGCACCCCAAAACAAACATCCCTAAGGGTAATTAAGGAATTGAACATTTCAAGAAAAAATTTCACGGTCGTCTTCATTCTCTTCGCTCTCGATAATTTTACAACCCTAACTAGAGAACAATGAACATACTTGCTATGCACATCTGCATAGATAAATCATTGGAACTACCGCATCTCGCATACCACGTTGAAGACGGGGCTGAAAATATAAGTTTTTTATTTCTTCTGTCGCTCATTGTGAAACAACCGATAAGCATTATAAGTAGTAGTGTTGTCCCTGCTCTTTCTAAAATTCAAACACTAGGCTAAAGTATAGCCTTCGGAGTAGAATTTAAGAGTAGCAATGGTGTTCCCCTTCTTTTAAGTTGTTGTCTTCAATTAGAGTTAAATGATGCTCGAGTTATGTTTGACATAGATGAATAGATTGTGATTGGGTTGTGGGTGAATTCGGTTTAATTGGGGTTATTTCAGGTTTTTGGGTCACATTTTGGTCACACTATTTGGTTTAAAATCAAATTTTGAATGGGTTGATTATGATCTGTTTTTTAGGCTCGGTCACTTTTGCCAAGTCTAACTACATCACATATTTGAGCATGTGAATCCTATTATGAGCTTATTATATTACTTCATTCCTTCATAAATATAGGTTGTTTTAGCATTCAAACTTTGTTACAAAATATAAGTTGTCGTAGCTTTGACGTATCATCTTCCATACTTTTATCTCAGGTATTTAATGTAAACGTAACTTTTGTTTAAATAAAAAATAACAAGTGGGGGTACATGCGTTATTTTTTTTTTACTTTTCTTAATAAGTGTGCAAAATGACTTATATTTTTGAACATAGAGGGTAATATATATAATTTTTTAATAAATTTTCATACAGTATAATTAACATTTATATATTATACATATTTAGTTCATTTCTCAAAAATTATATATATATATATATTAATATAATATATATATATTTTAAAATATAATTTTATATATGTACAAAAAATATTAAAAGTGAAATTCTTAAATTCCTCTTATGTTGACATATTTAGTGGTATGTTTGTAGATATTTTTAGGTTGTCACCAACAGACCCATATGTGAGGCTCTGTTCGGCATGACTTTTTTGAGGTTGTTTTGTATCTGTTTTGGTCTAATTGTTTTGACTAGTTGTTTTGCAGCATTTTACTAGTTGTTTTGTGCTGGTATATATGTGGATGTTTTGAAAACTGTTGTTTGGTAGTGTGGTTGTTTTGTCCGGTGTTTTTGAATAAATTAGTTAAGTTAGTTATGTGCAATGTGTTACCGATTTCTGTGATACGATTACAAATTTTGTATTACATTTTAAAACAATTTATTGTTAAGTTGTAAATAAAGAAACTACAAACAAAAAAAACATAATTTATTAACTAGAAAAACAACAAATTTTTATTACAATCAATTTTTATTAACATTTTTATTAAGGTCTATACAAATAATTTCACTATTATCAACCACAATTCTATCAATGGATAACAACAATTACAACTATACATGGTTTTAACACACCAGACTACTTGTTCACATTTGAATAAAAGAAATATATAATAATTAATTAGTGAACTTTATTGATGTTTACATCATACAAAAAATCCACAATTTAGTTTTTTAAAAAATGCCTATATATTCTATATGTACATATAATTAAATATTCATGTTTTGTACCTTATTTTTAATAAAATGAAATACTACCATCACAATGTGGCGGTAAATAATTTGTAAAAACTATTACTCAATGACATTTTTATAAAAACAAATTATAAGTGAATTTTTTAAATTAGTTAATTTATTCATATCAATCGCTACAATTTCGCAACCCTAACTTGTAAACAATAATATGCACGATATTCATTCTCTTAATTATGGTAATTTTACAAATTTATGGTGTTCATTCTCTTTACAGCATAAATTGCGGGTTGTTTTGTACTGGTATATTTGTGGTTGTTTTGAAAACTGTTATTTGACAATGTGGTTATTTGGTATTTTTGTCAAAAATACAAACTCAGGACATGACACATATATGTGTGGAGGGTGACTTTTCGGTATGAGGGGGTCTATCTAAATATGGTATGACTTTGAAGCCTAGATCCTAAAAATTGCCATTCTGTGGAGGGTGAAAACCTGTTATTGTTGGCATCCCTCAAATGCCTACTTTATCGTCCGTCTTTCCCAGAAAGCATAAGGGAGAGTGCAAGTGTGCACTACACCCGCTCTCAATGGGCTCCACGCGGACTTATGCCCTAGAGGCGGAAGTTGACTAGAGTCGCCACCTAGTTTAACCTAAGAATACTAGGAAGAAAAGGAAGGAGGGTTCTAAGAACCGTTGGTTGACTCTGAAATTGTTGCCTATGGATAGGACTTATCTGGTCATTTGCAGAGATTCTATTGTGGGTTCGCACTGGGTTACACCCCTTAGAAGTGGCAACGACCACGACTTCGGATTGGTGCCCGAGGAAATCTCGATCTCCAATTGTCGGGATTGCCTTCTTTCAAAACCTTTTTTTAGAGAGATTCAATTTAAAGCCAAAGGATAGGATTGAGTGTGGGTTGAGGATTAGATGATTTCCAAGAGTTTGGAGAAATAGGCTGGTCTTGGAATGTTAGTCGGTGAAATTGGTTTGAATGTTAAGAGGTTTGAGGTTGTTTCGACTTTCACGAGGTTAAAAAGATGCTGGAAGTTTTGAGGGGCAAAAGAGCATTTTAGTCATTCATTTTTTTTTGTTAAGGGGTGTTTGAATCATTTACTGGAGTTAAGGAGTTTTTGGTCATTTTGTAGAGCTTAGGGGTATTTTGGTCATTTTGTGAAATCGAAAGGTGTTCAGATTCTTTGGTGGAATTGAGGAGTTTTTCGTGTTTGTAAAGTTTGGATCTTAGCATGGTCACATTTTTGAGGTGTTTTAAGAAATCGAAAGTGTTGATGGAGTATGAAAGAGGATATTTGGTTTACAGGTGTTCGGGTTTTGAAGATGTTTCAGGTTTCTGGTCACTAAGGTTGTTTGGGAGTATTTAAGAATAAATGGTCCTATGTTAGTAAGACTGGTGACTTCGAGTTTGCTTAAGAAAGGATTGAGGAGTGCTTAGGGGTTAAAGCTCTAATGAAAGGGTTGAATTGATTTATTCAGAATTGCCTCTCTTAAAATTTTAAAACCAAAAATCATTTTTATTATAAAAAGGGCGGATAATCCTGAGGGATTACCCTATGTACCCCTTCGAACATGACACTTAACTAATAATAAGTACCGAGGCTCGAAAGATGGGGCAATGAATTTATGTCAAAAAATAGGGTTCAAAGAGAAACACCATGAATGAGATGTTCTCGGTCGAACCCTAATAACGTCTCTAACTCCCGGGTTTTTAAAACATTAAAAAAACAAAAACATTGAAATCGAGCGGAAGGGAGTTAGACGATTCTAAAATCTCGGCTGCAACTAGGAAGGTCATTACTTCCCTAGCACCCTGCCTTGTAAAAATCTAGGCTGCATGTGACAGCCCAGCCTAATCAACCCACATGTGTGATATTGTCCGCTTTGGCACGCAGGCCGCACGGATTTGTTCCTGGGGTTTCCTAGCCCTAAAACGTGTCACACAAGGAAGAGGTATCCATGCACCTATAAGGCACACTTCGTTCTCCCCTCCAATCGATGTGGGAGGTAAACCTCAAGGGTATTACACTCCACCCCCCTTGGGAGCCCAGCGCCCTCGCGGGCCATACTGGCACACCGACCTGGGTCTGGCTCTGATACCATATGTGACAGCCCAGCCTAATCAACCCACATGTGTGATATTGTCCGCTTTGGCACGCAGGTCGCACGGATTTGTTCCTGGGGTTTCCTAGCCCCAAAACGCGTCACACAAGGAAGAGGTATCCATGCACCTATAAGGCACACTTCGTTCTCCCCTCCAATCGATGTGGGAGGTAAACCTCAAGGGTATTACACTGCAATTAGGGGAGGTTTGTCACCCTAATGCCCCGCCTAAAGAGATCCAGACTGCGACAAGGGAAGGTTATGACCCCAGTGCCCTGCCTCGGATTTATTTTGGAAGGGAGACAAGTGAAGCCTAACTAGGAAGAAAACATTCTTTGAAGGTGTTAGACATCCCATGTTCCCCGAAAACGGTTTATTTGAGTTGAAAACTCAGTTTGAAAACCTTTGAAGTTGTTCGGAATTCTTGATAAAGAAACACTGACTTTGAGAAATGTTTAGGAGAAAACTTTCTGTATATGTGAGAAGAACTTTCTGCCTTTGAGAAGAGTTTTCTGTGATGTGAGAAGAGTTTTTCCTTTAAAATTCCACAAAATGGTTACTTTGAAATCTGAAAATCTTGATGAAACTTGGTTAAAATGATGATTTGAATTCTTTTTGGATTTTGGAGTTTGAAAGGAATTTACAAGTTGAGTGCGGATTGGATGAAATGGACTTGAATTTGAATTGAATGGAAATGGACTGAATTGAATTGGGCTGAATGAATTGAGTTTGAGTTGAATTGAGTTAGAATTGAATTGGGTTTGAATTGAATTTGGGTCGGGATTGGAAGACAGGCCGGGTCAAAGTTTGGGTTAGTCCCAATTGAATTGGTCAAACTTGGGTCAAAGTCAATGCTCGGTCAGGGTCAAAGCTAGGTCAAAGCTGAATTGGTCAAAGTTTGGGCCAAAGTGGGATTGGTCAATGGTTGGGTCAAAGTTTGATTGGTCAATGTTCGGGTCAAAGTTTGATTGGTCAATGTTCGAGTCGAAGTATGATTGGTCAATGTGCTGGTCAAAGTTGGATTGGTCAATGGTTGGGTCAAAGTTTGATTGGTCAATGTTCGAGTCAAAGTTTGATTGGTCAATGTTCGAGTCAAAGTTTGATTGGTCAATGTTCGAGTCAAAGTTTGATTGGTCAATGTGCGGGTCAAAGTTGGATTGGTTAACGGTTGGGTCAAAATTTGATTGGTCAATGTTCGAGTCAAAGTTTAATTTGTCAATGTTTGAGTCAAAGTTTGATTGGTCAATGTTCGAGTCAAAGTTTGATTGGTCAATGTGCGGGTCAAAGTTGGATTGGTCAATGGTTGGGTCAAAGTTAATGTTTGGGTCAAGGTCAACGTTTGGGTTAAGGTCAACATTTGGGTCAAGGTCAAAGTTGGACCGGGTTGAAGTTGGACCAGATTGGGCCTTGTTTGAGGTTTTGGGCCGAATTGGACTTTATTTGAGGTTTTGGGCCAGATCGGGCCTTGTTTGAGGTTTTGGGCCGAATTGGACTTTATTTGAGGTTTTGTGCCGGATTGGGCCTTGTTTGAGGTTTTGGGCCGGATTGGGCCTTGTTTGAGGTTTTGGGCCGAATTGGACTTTATTTGAGGTTTTGGGCCGGATTGGGCCTTGTTTGAGGTTTTAGGCCGGATTGGGCCTTGTTTGAGGTTTTGGGCCAGATTGGGCCCGGATAGGATATGGGCCGAGTTGGGCTTAATGGGCTGAGTTGGGTTTGGGTCAAACTGGGCTTGGACCGAAATGGGTATGGGTCAAGTTCAGATAATGGGCCGGTTTTAAATAGTGGGCCTGGTTGAGTAGTGGGCCGAGATGAGTAGTGGGCCGAGTGGGATTTGGGCTGAGTTGGTTTTGGGCCGACTTGGTTTTGGGTCGACTTGGTTTTGGGTCGAGATTGAACTCATGGGCCAAATTGGGTTGAAGTGGCCTTTTTATTTGGGCTGAAATGGGTCTAATGGGCCAGGTGGATTTTTGATTTGGTTTTGGGTCAAATTGGTTTTGGGCCGACTTGGTTTTGGGCCGACTTGGTTTTGGGCCGACTTGGTTTTGGGTCGAGATTGGACTCATGGGCCAAGTTGGGTTGAAGTGGCCTTTTTTATTTAGGCTGAAATGGGTTTAATGGGCCAGGTGGATTTTTGATTTGGTTTTGGGCCGAATTGGCCTATGGGCCCTATTTGGGATCAGGAAAATTAGGCCTTGTTGGAATTTGGCCGAAAATTGGGCCTTGGTTGTGATTTGGACAAAATGTGATTTAGGCCTTGGGTCTGATTTGGATTTTTGACTTGGTTTGGATCTTGGCCTCAATTGGTTATTGGGCTGAATTGAAAAGGGGCCCAAGTTTGGATTATTGGGCTGAATGGGTCAAGCTAGAAGTGGGTCAAGTAAGGAGTAGGCCAGGTTGAGTGATTTGGGTCTGATTTGTTATTTGGGCTTGTTGGAGAGAATTTTTGAATGAGAATGTTGGTTTATATATATATATACATATTTTAGGTGTGTGTTTTAGGGTTTAGGGGTGTCACCACCACGAGATTGGTCAATGACCTATCAGTCCAAGGGGACCCCTCTATCCTAATGGCTTGGACCTAAGGACATAGTAACTAGGGCTTAAATGAAGTAATCAAAATATATGGAAATGAAGCAAAAATTATAGTAAAGCCAAGTATACAACATATATACACGTATAGTGCAGAGGGAACAAACAACACAATAATTAATCAGATTGAAATGGATGGAGACAAATAATCAGACAAACAAACATATTCAATGTTATTGAAGAGCTGCCAGGGGGATTTTAAACAAAAAGTAAAGAGTCCAAAATTGTTAAACTCAAACAAAATCCAACCTAAACTAATCTGTCATGGTTCATCTTCTTTCTGTTCATTGTCGTTTAAGGACCCAGTTTATCATTAAGCCAGGGAAAGGTAGAAGGAAAACAAAACTCGAAACTGAACTGGCGCTTAAACGCTAATCACCTAACAGAAGCGCTAGTTTCTCAAACTTAACAATAAGCATGGAATCAAACTAACTACTATAAATCAACCTCATTCCCCATCCGTATTCATGAGCACAACGCTAATCAAATTGGAAGAGTTACAGCTGGACATTTTCACATGATTTCCATCATTCACACTCAGAGCAATTGTGACAAAATCAACTTTGAAATGTAATCAAGTTTATACATCATAACACACAAGATCATACATTAAATCGGTAAAAACTGGTAGATTCATGGGGTAAGAATGAAATACCGGATTAGTAGACAACTGCCCTCTGCATAATTTAGACAACAGAAACAAGAGGGGTGTTTAGGACCACTTCAAAATAGATGAATCACATGGCACGATACAGTAGCAGTATAGATTAGAGCTCTTGCGGTTATTAAACCACTTCAAATCTGACCAGAGGGGTGTTTAAGATTCTGTAACAAATCAGTAAAAACTATAACCAAAATCTTCCAATTATCGGTGGACTAATCAACCATGAACGTTGTCTGAGTCTCTTGCACGCAGCTGGGATGCGCAGGAACTGCCGAGTATCGAGTCCAAGTAGGACCTTGAGATTTCGAGAACAAAATGATACTGACACCCAGAGAGATACACAAGGGATATAGAGACTTCTCCAACCAGAGAAGAACAATGAGAACTCCAATTGATTTTCTAAACCCATGAGAAGCAGTCTTGGAGCCCCGGGGTTTACAAGCCCACCCCATGTGCAAAATCCAGTTCGAGTCTCGGAGGGTATGCACCTCGATTTTTACAGACACATATAACTGTAAATGACTGACAAAGCACAAGTAGAAAGAACCAGATTAAAGAACAAACATAATCGAATGGACGATGCAGAAATGAACACAACCGGGGCCTTGCAGAGGTGACAACCTTTCCCTGCTCAAACTTGCTTTACAAACCAGATACACAAGGATAAAATCATCAGCGCTGAACCGAACACAAACTGTACTATCTTTGGGTCTGTAGCGGGCATGAACTGGGCTAAAAGAATGAAGGTAGCAAATGGGTTTGTTTCTCCCAATATCGGATGTCAATAAATAAATAATAAAACACATCAGTCCATGAGTGTAATCGAATGGATTAGAACATGGATGAAAATAAATGGCCATGAGTATTCACAGTTGAAGAGCTCATGCTCAAAACTCGTTTACAGAGGTACCAGCAGCGTTTTCAATCAAATGAGTCGATGAAGTGAGACATAACTGATGAGTGATGACAGACATGCGCGACTTCAAATGAAGTCCGGTTCAGATTATCGGGGCTGGCTCGAATCAGAATATCGTTGTGAACAATTTCTGAAGATGGATTTCAGAGAGTAACAAGAACAAAAGAGAGGTTAAACCAATAACACACTCTTAATCAACATCTCACAAACTATAAACAGAATCTGACAGTAGGGCCAAATGAAAGCACAAGGAAAACTTGATTTGAATACATAGAATCTTCTCCCTTTTTGCATTCTTAAACAACGAGTTTCAGAAGATGAACAACATCAATCACGAGTCCTCAAATAGATATACAGAGATGATGTTTCCCACTGAAGTGCAACTTAGCTGGAGCAAGGGGAAAGCGCAGTAACAAAGAGCATCTGCTAACTGAGCCACGCGAAAATAAAGAGTAGGATCTCGAAACCTCAAAGAAACTTCAGATTATAACATAATGCTGCAATGCTACGCAAGGGAATCAAAAGGAAACGAGAGAAAAGGCACTGATAAGCCTCTTTGTTCCCTTCTCAAATCCGGCGTTTTCATAGAACAAAAAAGGACGGTAGCAATAAACTGAAACACCAAAAAGATGAACGAACAACACAATAAAAAAATGAAGAGGGACAAGTTCAAGTAGCAAACGGGTATTCACGGTGAGAATTTAACTTTCTCTGCTCAAATGACGAATAAGATGGTAGAGATGGGGTAAGAAGAAGGTTTTCAGATGATATGGTTGATCTTTGTGGTGGTTTCATGAATTCGAATGAAGCATTTGGACTTCTCTGAGTGTGTATCGTGGTTCTGAATTCCGAACGATGAAGAGAGGCGAAGAGCAAATAGTTCTCAATTGAGAAAAGTGTGGAGTGTTTGTCGGCTGGGTCGAATGAATATTCGTAGGTTTGTTTTTAATGGATCTTTTATAAGCAAGTCTAGGGTTTTTTTGATAGACATGGGCTGGTTTCTTTTCTATGGGTCGGGTTTGACCTCGGGTCAACTGTCTTTGGGCTGCGTTTGGTGAGTCTGACGAGTAGCAACAACGAAAAAATAAAACTGGGCTTTGCTGCTGCCGAGTATCGAACTCAGGTTTTGCCCTCCTTCCTGTAGAAACTTATCAACCGCACTATAGAAGCATTCAATTTATGGACGCGGGATTTAATAGCTACACCATACTATAAGCTAAAACGGAAGAAAGAAAATCTGTCTACGCCCATGCCAGGATTCGAACACAAGACCCGTGGATTCCCAAGTAATTCTAACCGGGTGAGCTATGCCAGAATACAATATATACATGCAAGAATTAAACTAAATTTCGTATTCGAATCAGACGACGTTTCCAAAAGCGCTATTGTTCTAAACGGAAATATACAGTGAAATGAAAGAGTTTAAATTAATAAAATGAATTGTTTCTTTCTATGAGGCATGAAATGATGAAATATAAACAAAGAAAAACAATTAGTATCAAATAAATGAAATAAAAGAATGCTAAGTACATGAAATAATGAAATAGTACTAATACAATGGTGATAAAGAGTGCGAGTGAATGTAACAAAATTGGAAACTGAGTTAGATATGTACGAATAGCGAAAAATAAGATAGAATAAACAAGTAATAAAATAAAAGGAAGCTTAATCAAATAGACGACAAATAATGAGGTATACAGACAGAAATAATAATAGTAAAAGACGCATAAAATGATAGAAATAATACTTACGAATAATCTAAAATAAAGTAAATCCTAGCAATATATAGGATAAAATAAAGTAAGATAGTAGAATAAGTAAATAGGCAAAAAGAGACGGATTTGAAACCGTATTGTTTTTGGAAATTCATTTTCGAAGAATTGTATTTTTCTGAAATGCATTGAAAAATGATTTAAGAATTTTGTCATGAAATCATGGTTTTGTTTTGGCACGCGCGTTAATGCGTTTTGAAAAGAAAGGCAATGACCCCTCTTATTTTATTTATTATTTTGGAATTTGCTTTATGGTAAGAATTTTTTATGTCTACAATATGCTACAATAGTACCATGTCTGAATGAAACTTGAGTGTCATGTTCTACTATAAGAGCAACCACGGCAAGAAAGTGGAATCCACCCATTATTATATTACTATTTTACTCTCCCCCACAACTCTCTCTCTTTTGTCAGTAGACAACCCTCCTCTACAAATTCTTAACTAAGAACTTATCTCACCTTCTCTCTGCCATACATTATTATTTTTTCTTTATTTTACTTGTGTCACTAAGAAACTGCTAAGGAATGCTGTTGTAGTTAGCTCTAATATACCAACATAATCAAATAACCAATATCAAAATAGCTACAAGTCTATGAAAGCTAACCGAGCCTCAAACGCTTAGTCCAATTTGACTCGGTTGATAAAGAAACAGGGCCTTAAATATTGTTACTCCGTCCAGTCTGAAAATGAAAAAAAGAACAAAATAACACTTCACAATAAAAATATTACTTATATTAACCTCCAACCAAAACTAATTCCTAAAATAACACTCCGGGAGAAATCGTCTCTTCAAAAGACGATTTCATTAATTGTAGAAACTGAAATCGTCTCTTCAAAAGACGATTTCACTTATTTATGAGAAACTGAGAAATCGTCTTTTCAAAAGACGACTTTAGAAATCGTCTTTTGAAAAGACGATTTCTACCTGAGTTAAGCTAAACCATCGCAACGTTTCAATACTTAGAATTTTGTTAAGTGTTGGGTAATAAGTGAAATCGTCTTTTCAAAAGACGATTTCAATTTCAACAATTTGTGAAATCGTCTTTTGAATAGACGATTTCTCTCGGAAGTGTTATTTTAGGAATTAGTTTTGATTGGAGGTTAATATGAGTAATATTTTTGTTGTGGAGTGTTATTTCAGAATTTTTTTCTCTGAAAATATCATTTGCCTGTCCAGTACCCGTCAGCTCTAGACTACCTATTAAGGAGGAATAGTCTTGAACACACATGCCCGCGCTCTGCTTCTCTTTCTTGTCCTCCGACTCAAGTGAATTTTCGCAGGCATTAAACTACCTTGCGCGTGGGCAACTCCCTATCGCGTACACTTGATCTTCCTAGTCAGATCCTTGCCCTAGTCACTGGATAGTGGAAGTTCTTGGAGCAAATAGTTTTCACATATCCGGTTAGCTTCCACATCGCTACTCTCTCTATCTCTGCAAATGAATTGGTGTAAATGAATTAGTGCTGCAGTCGCTTATAATACAATCTTCTAATTTATGATTCGGAGCACTCTTATGTTTGTATACAATGGATCTACTATCTTTCAAGTAAGACGGCTAATTTGGATTCTTTAAAAATTGATAATTCGGTGCAATGACCGATCTCGATCCGTGTTTTCGTCCTAATTTAGCAATGCACGCTTGAATCGGGGAAGATATTCTGCTTCCCTCGTACGATTTGTGACTATTGACTTTTTCTTTTCATCAATCAGCTCACCTGCAATGTATGATCAATCAGACCCCATATTGTCCGGGCTTCCGAACGATATTGCTCTATCCTGTCTAGCTAGGGTTCCTCTAAAGTACCATTCAGCTCTTAAATGTGTTTCAAGGAGATGGAGAGACTTAGTAACAAGTGAAGAGTGGCATTTGCACCGTCAAAAGCATAATCTGGAAGAACCATTGCTTTATGCCCTATGTAGAAACAAGGCTCAAAATCAAGTGTATTGCTATCTCTTAGACCCCAATCCACAAAGAAGGTCTTGGAAGCTGGTCCCAGGTGTTCCTTCTCGGTGTTTGAGGAGAAAAGGAATGGCCTTTCAAACGCTTGGAACTAAATTATACTTGTTGGGTGGTTGTGGCTGGTTTGAAGATGTGACTGATGATGTTTTTTGCTACAATGCTTTAGCAAATGCATGGACTGAAGTTGCTCCTCTACCCACCCCACGGTATGCCTATTTTGTTTTCTTGTTTTCTTGGTTATGTAAGTATATCTTAGTGAGCTAATCTGAGCTAGAAATTTAATTAGCATTTTAGGCAAGTCATTGTTTAGAAGATGTAAAAGACAATGATGTTTGCCATTTTATAATTGGCTACTTTTAAACATTATTGGTTTTGCTAAGATGGTTTGGAGTTTTTGACTTTGAAACTCACGTTGAAGGCTCGTGACGCAGGTGCTACTTCGCTTGTGAAGTTGTACTTGGTAAAATCTACACAGTTGGAGGATTAGGATCAAAACCAAGTGATCCATGCTATGGGGGTGTTTATGACCCTCTAATTAATAGTTGGACATCTCACCCAGGCCCTTATATTACCGATGACATTGAAGACTCAGTGGTGATGGATGGGAAAATGTACATCCGCTGCGGCACATCAACTATAACATCAGAAGCCACTATAGTTGTTTACGATCTATCAAACGGAACATGGCAGCATGGTGACACTGAAATGGCACTAGGATGGCTGGGTCCAGCTGTGGTCGTTGATAGCAACCTGTATGTGCTGGACCAAAGCTCTGGAACAAGATTGATGATATGGAAGAAAGAGAACAGAGAGTGGGTACCATTAGGAAGACTTTCTCCTCTTCTTACCAGACCACCGTGTCGTTTAGTGGCTGTTGGAAAGAATTTATATGTTATTGGTAAGGGGCTTAGGACGTTGGTGCTGGATCTTAGCAGCATTGGGAATGTTGAGGGAGTGTTGGTTAGTTCTTCGATATCAAACTCAATCTCTGATGATGATGTGCTTAGCTGTAAATCCTTGTCATTGTAAAACTGCTCTTTTCACTTGTGTCGTCATTGTTACGTTGATATTATTTTGTTGTGTACTGTACGAGGGAAAAATATATAAGGTACTAATCGAAACCTGTGATGTTATATGAAGGGATACGGCATATATGTTGTTTGGTAGGATACGTTTACTTGCAACAGATCAACCATTGTCTCTTCTCACGCGAAATTTGCTAGTCACAGTACTAATAGTACTTGATCTAATTGATCAGAAGCCAAAGTGCAGGGGAAGGCCATAATGACATGACACGTATGCCTTAGTTTACATGCTGCAACTCTCTTCTCTTTGAAATACACATGATGTTTTCCTTTTTCATTGCTGGAAATAAGTTTCTGATTATGAGATATGCACCGCTGATCCTTCAGAATGAAGGTTATGGCAGAGACACTATGGATAACTCCTCCTCAAGCAATATCGTACTGTCAACACTTTCATGATCTTTATATAGTTGAAACATTTTCTCTGGTTTCACCATCTGACCCTGTTGCATTTGTTCAACATAAGGTTGGTCAGTCTTAGAATTGAGACAACTCCAGAAAAAGGAAAGTTAATAGGATAATATTATAGAAACTGCAAGGACCAACTATACCAAGTAGAGCTGTCAAAAATTGATTCAAACCCAAACTCCATTCGTTTTACCGAACCTAAAGTCCGAACAATACCCGAATATATTTAATATATTAAACTCGCAACCCAATAGACCTAAATCCGAAACTGACACTCGAATGACCTGAAATATTAGTAACAAAAAATTGACCAAATTCGAATAATATGATATAATAGTGACCTGAAATTATCCTGAACCCGAAGTGCCTGGATAAATATGACAAAAATCTTGATTTAGCCTGATTATATCCGAATGAACATCATAATAGACATTATATTGACTTTTCTTATACCCAAGATGTAGTATATGCTGAAGGAAATTAGGTACATATTTATTTAATATTTTTTAAAAAATATTAATCATGGCCCGATGTAACCAAAACCCAATTTTATCTAAAATTGTTACAACTGAATTCGATATTACCAGATCCCGACCCGTACCCAAAACAACAAAAAATTTTAATGACCATACAAATCTTGACTTGAACATATATGACCCAGAGTTGAAAGGATAACTAATCAAGCATGATGTGCAACATTGACAAATTAGAACTCGGTAACCAGATCACTAAACTATGGAAAAAAGAATAATAATTGACTGCTATAATTATTCCATACACAAACCTTGACTCCAAGGCCCCTTGGTTACTAAAGTTACCAACACACATACCCATTTGGGCAGAACTCTCCCTTGGATGTCCAAACGCAGACATCCGAGTTAGTGGAGGTCAGAGTTAGGGATAGTCTGGTTCCGGGTTAGAATCCTTCAGCATTCACCTTCTCATTCCAGCCTATCACACGGACTCACATCAACCTATGGGTTTACACAAAGCGCACTCAAAGAGTAGCGGCTACGGGATGTATAAAAAGCTGTCTTCAGAAGTTGATGTTTGAGAGATTGATGGAGCCATGAAGGTAGGGTTGGTCGTGTTGTAAGCAACTTCTATCTTCTAGAGTGGATTCAGCTCTGGACTTGTATGGAGTCCTTGAACTATTCTGGACAGAGTGGTGACTATTAGATTAGGGGCTGTATGAATGGAGGGCCCAGATCATATCAATTTTTTTAAAAGCTTGATTTGGTACTGTTTAGGAGTTAAAAACAATTTTGATATCTCCTCTTTTGTGGGTAGTTATTATTCTCAATTTTAAATTTTGGATTATTGAATCCTGAACCGTAATTAACGTTATTGTCTTCTTCATCGTTGGTTGAACGAACAGAGGCGCAAACACAAATATTGAATGCACAAGTGTTAAATCAGAGAACAGAGGCACTGACACAAGATTTGAATGAACCAAGAGAGTCCAAGTTCCATCCTCGTCTCACTCGTCAGGTTTCTCTTATGTTGTACACCTTTAATTATCCAGCTCTTACGGCAGAGTTTCAGGGCTAAAACCTTTGGTGATTAACCAAGTACCAATTCCTGCATCAAATGCATCTAGAGAAGCCTATGATTAGTGGGAACAACCCCCTACTCCATAACCTTCACCGACCTGAGACATTATATTTGAATGAACCAAAAGGCAGAAGAGGCATTGAAAGTGAGGAATTAACTGGCCTTTTTTGAGGCATCAATAAGTGAAGAGTTAAAAACTGGGGAATTATCGTCTTCTTCATCCTTGATTGAACGAACAGAGGCGCGGACACATAAATGTAATGTTATTGAATCAGAGTACAAAGGCGCAGACACAAGATTTGAATGAACATTTGTTTTAAGTTGTAGGTACTTCATTGCATTGTAAACTTTATATACGTTGGGGTACATATTAAATATGTGCTAGGTGTTTCATTAAGTAATTCGTGTTTGGTTATGTGGATGTCAGTGTTATAACCTGTCTGTTAGAAAAAAATACCATTGTCATTATGATAAAATTGTTACCAGCATCGTGTCTAATTTACACATAGGTAAATATTGAATAGGTGCTAGATATTTTGTTAGGGTATTCGTGGTGTTTAGTTATGTTGATGTTGGTGTATTAGATCCTGTTTGTTAGAAAAGAATACAATATATTTATGAATATAATTGTTACAAACACCATGTCAAATTTACACACTGGTACATATTGAACAAGTGCTAGATGTTTCGTTTAGAATTTGTGGTGTTTGGTTATGTTCATGACAGTGTTTAACGTTTTGTCTATCAAAACAAAATACAAATGTTTCATGTTGAAAAATGATCCAATGTTATATGGTTTATACATGGTACATATTGAACAGGTGCTACGTGTTTCGTTAGAGTATTCGTGGTGTTTGTTATGTTGATGTTGGTGTACAAAATCATGTCTGCTATAAAAGAATACCAATGTCTTTACGAATAGAATTGTTACAAAATCGTATAAGTTCAATAGTATGACACTACACACTCATTATGTTTATACCCAATTAAGATAACATACTGGTGACATAGTAAAATTTTTATCATGAACATTTTATTTATGTTTTAGGTATTTCATTGCATTGTAAACTCGATATATATTGTAGTACCTATTAATCGGATGCGAGGTGTTTCATTAAGGAATTTACGGTGTTTAGCTACGTTGATATCGGAGTATTATATCTTGTTTGTTAGAAAAGAATACCAACGTCTTTACGAATAGAGTTGTTACCAACTCTGTGTCTAATTTATACACAGGTGCATTATGAACAGATGCTAGGTGTTTCGATTAGGAATTTGTGGTGTTTGGCTATGAAGATGACAATGTTTAACATTTTGTCTGTGAGTACAAAATACAAATGTGTTCATGACGAAAAATGATTCCGGGGTTGAATGGTTTATACACAGGTACATATTGAACATATGCTAGGTGTTTCGTTAGGGATTTGTAGTGCTTGGTTATATGTTGGTGTATTGAATCTTGTCTAATAGAAAATAATATCAATGTCTTTACGAATAGAACTGTTACCAACATCATGTAATGAAATACCCTGAATATTAAACGCATAAAAGCATAACGTGTTTTATAATATGGACATAAATTAACGTACGAACCATTTAAGCTAGTACATATATATATGTACGAACACGAAAATATATGTACGTAACGTTACAATACCGTAACGCTGTAATAAAAACAATAACGCTGCATAATTGCGTTACAAAAATATATAGAGTCACATGTTATAATATATAGTCGTTCACATATAAATAATAATGTATGGCCTATACAAAAACAAAGAGAAAGAAAAGAAAAAAAAAGGAGAGCAAAGACGCTCCCGTTGGGTTTCGAACCCGAGACCTCCCGTACATTCCCCGAGTGCTTAACTGGTTGAGCAATGCTCGATTTTGGTAACATATCCCCACAACTTAATAACAGTATTAAGTCGAGTAGGCTAAATACAAAAAAAGAAGAGATGAAGCAAATACACCTCTGTATACCGTCTCCTCCCATTTCTTCTGTAATACAACCTGAATCAGAAAGAAAGAAGGCAGCAGACTTACCCAGTCTTGATTTCGGTAATATAACCGTGAGACACAGAGGAATGGCAGCAACTATTCTTTTCTTTTCAAAATTCCCACGCCTCAGACTATGTGCACACCAGGTTCTTCATCGGTACTTCTTCCCACTGACAGGTGCTTAGTGTTCCCCATCTAAACTCCTCTTCATTCTCCACACTTGCATGCCCACGCCAGCACACCAGATTCTTCCTTGGAACTTCATCCCATTAACTGATATTTAGTGTTTCTGCATTTAATCTTCTCTTCATTCTGCACCTACATGCTCACGACTATTGAAAAAAAAAACGCTTTTCAGTTCCAGCATCGCTTGATACCCCAACCTGACTTTCCTCCATGGCCCTGCATAAACCTGCTTGCGGCTCTACTTATCTAGCGTGACAAAATATTCTTCCTGTCTCATACAAGTTCCCTACATGCGCATAAACCACCGAGACAAACGAACTTTTACTTCACTTTCTTGCATCTCCTCCTCTGGTTACCGTCTCGGTGAGTGTAGCAAGGCCTACCCAGAAACACCTGCAAGACAGTTTGAGTACCAGTTCCAGTCCTCAAGGCTTGCTGGAAGATCTCGTGGGTAAAAGTTGCTCCAATATTTCTCTGAAACTCAAACAGTAGGTAACAGTTTAGACACCACTTTCTGATTTCTCCAGCCCCCTATCTTTCCTTGCCTGTTTTGTCAAGTCTAATCCTGAGCAACCTCTTCAGTGAGGCCGAAAGTTCAAGCTTATGAGAGTTCCACATTTCATCAGGAGGGGATCAGGAAGAACCAACTGCAGAGAAGAAAAAAAACTCACGGTAGTAAGCTACCCAACTGTAACTGCTGTTTTCTGCATACTCAATTTCCAGAGATGATATGGTAGTGCATGGGCTTAAGTGACCAGTCTAAGAACTTACTAACATGTCAGGCTAGGTGTAAATGAATTGGAAAGCAAATTGTGAACGAAAGAAACCAACCTGTCAAAAAAAAACTGATAATCAGTAGAAACCTGTAGCATGCATCCTCAGTATGCTAAATGTCCTGGGTTGGTATTGAGCTAATGAAATAGCTACAACTTTATAAATGCACTTGATTAAGTACATAACCGTGTGAATGCGAAGGAAAGAAAGAAAGAAAAAAAAAACAGAAAACGTGTTAAGATAGAAGTGAAGCCACTTGCAGTTGATATTTTCAGTTGTTAGTTTTTTGTCTGGGTCCAGTTTTGGATGTGTCAATGATTCTGTCAAAGTGGTTTTAGAATGTAAAATCTCAATAAACACTCTGAAGGATTTAGAAAAAACTAGACAGACGCGTGATAACAGGAAAAAAAAAAAAGACTGAAGTTAGGTTCCAAGTTCAATTCTCTGGTTTCTGTTTCAATTACCTGGTGACAGTTCCTTGTTTCAGTATATGAACTACACCAGTGAGATTAACAATATAGTCGTGAGTTCATTATAGGGATAGGATTATTAAGACACCTAAATAAGTGGTTACATGACCAGAGAATGAACTCAAACATAAAGATTACAACAGAAAAAGAAATATCAGTTTCTGGTTTCTGAGTTGCAGGTTGCAGTTTTGTGTATGAACTTTCAGTAGTTTAAACCATGTTGTTCAAGAATGTGCTTGCAATAAAATTGGGGTGGACCACTTGACTGAGTGATAAAGTAGCTTGGGAAACCACTAATCAGATTAAAAGATTAGAGGAAACAGTTAACAGAGTAAAGGGGAAGTTTGCGACATAAATGAGCAGAAATGAATTTCAGTTTCTGAAACTTCCTGTTTCAGTATAAGCACTACTCAGTAGCACTAACGATGTTATTGTGGGTCTGGTTTGAATTTAAAACCTGTCCACACACTTAACTAGGACGGTGAACAAGTTGGGAAAAGATGGAAGTTAAACTCCTGAACAGAAAGAAATCAATAGTAAAGAAAATGCAGCAGTTCACGCTTTCTAGTTTCTGTTTTCAGTTTTCAGATTCTTTGTACAGGAGATTGAGAGGTGTTGTCCTGGTTGCGTTGGGCTTGTGTGAGGTTAAAACCATACTAGGACACGTAACTGAGGGACTAGATCATTTGAGGAAAATAGAAACCACATCAATGGACAAAAGAAAGATAGAAGGGAAAATATACCCACCCTCTTGTTTCAGGTTTCAGTTTGGCTCAGTTCTGGGATTTCTTGTGTCAGTAAGGGTAAGCCCCAGTAGCATTAACAACGCAGTCATGGCTGGGTAAGGAATCTACAACATTGCTAATGCTCCACTAAGTTGGGCTATTCATTTGGAAGTTAGAAGTCAGGTTAGTAATCGAGAAGAAAGCAATAATGCATCGGTCCAAGATTTCTATTTCTTTTCAGTTTTCAGGTTTGTGTCAAACTTCTCAGAGGAGTGTTCCCTGTTGCTTTGGATTTGGTTGTGGTTAGGAATATATCAAATACGTAATTAGTAGCTAAAACAAATTAGGGGAGAACTGAAGATCAATGCGTGAACAGAGAAAAGAAATAGCATGGAAAGTATCAGATTGTTTCTTTTGCAGTGTTTCAGTTCTCAAGTTTCCTGTAGGATTAAGTTACTGAGTTGATAATAGGGCGTGTAGGTTAATAATGGATCTAAAGCATGGCTACTACACTTACCTGAGTTAGTATACATTTTGGGAAGGTTATAATAGGTATGAGTAAGCTAAAACTGGAACTAAACAAAGTAGCACACAGGGAGGGTGCTTCAGTTTCCTATGGTGTTTGCTCTCAGTATGAATGACTTTTAGAGGAGTTAATGAAGCTATAGTGGCTCGAGAATGATTCTAAAACTCTGCTAACCCATAAGCCTACATGTGGACAGGTTGGGGAAAAAAATTTTGAAATCAGGATAAGTAACAGAAAAGAAGAATAAAAGCAAAGCCATACCCGTTTTTCTGTTTCAGGTTTCAGTGTGTGTTATTGTTCTGTACAACTGAATCACAGATTAGGCCAAGCCGTTTGGGGGAATCTGAAGGCAGGGTAAGAAATAAAGAGAAAGATAGAAGTGAGGATATCAGATTGGTATTTCAGTTTCGATAATGACTGTCCTCTGTATAACCCATTTTCAGAGGAGGTAAAGAAGTTGTAGTGGAGTTATATTGGGTCTAAGACATTGCTAAAATACCCCACTACGTGGGCATGCTAATTTGTGATATTAGAAACCAGTCAATGATCTGTAACAGAGGATACAAAAAGAAAAGATAACAGAAGTCAAAACTTCAGGTTGATGTTTTGTTTTCTGGAAACTGTTTTCTATAATTTAGTACTGAGAGTTTTGAAGGGGTATGTTGAGAGCTGTATAGACTTAGAACCTTCCCAATTCATCCAAATCGAACATAAACACTTTGGGAAGAAAATAATCAATGTAATACAGGAGAGGAGGAGTGCACTGAAGTAAGGTTTCAGTTTTTGGTTCTCCAGTTTCTGTCTCGGTAAAATAGACTTTCAGAAGTATCAACAATATTGTTTTGAGTTGGTTTTGAGGTTAAAACCTCCCCAACACACTAACTAATTGGGTGAAAGTGTTGGGTGAGATTAGGAACAGGTAAGTAACCAAAAAGGAAAGCTTAAAGAAGAGATACATAAACTAGTTCTGTTGGCTTCCTGCAGTATAGCAGTTTCTGTATAACTGTAATACAGTGGGTATACGGGAGTTGAAGTGGTCTGGAAACGAACTTATAGCCTTGATAATACATCAACCTAACAGTGTAAGCACTTAGGAAAAATTATAAATCAATTTAATGCACTAAAAGAGGAGTTGGAATGGAGGTGTGCCCAGATTTGGTGTTTCAGTTTACTGAAACTTGTGCCTTTGTATGATCGATTTCCATAGCTGTTAAAAATGAGGTGTTGGCTTAATAATGAACCCAAACCATTACTAATACACTTAGCTAAGTTGGTAAAACATTTTGGGAGAGTTAGTCATCAGTTTGGCACATTTAAGGTGAAGTTAGATAAGGTAATTCATGGGAAGTGTGTTTCAGGTTTGGAACCCTTTAGGGTTCAGTATAACCAGGTTTTGAGGGTATTTCTAAGACTATGTTGTCACGATATTAAGGTTAAAACATGGAAAACTTACTTAACTAAGGAGGGAATACATCCTTGGTGGATCAAAATCAAACCTTATGTTAAACTCGTCTCATGATACTTTAGTACAATAGCTAGAGTGTAACTCGACAATGTAAAATGTCCTAGGAGGGAGATAAAGCCTAAGGTTAATACTTGTGAACTTATAAGGGCTAGTATAAGTTGAACATTCAAAGGTTCACCCAGGGAACAACACCCGATAAATGGGACAAACTACGAAAAATATTACAACTGTCGTCACATGAAATCATAAAACTGACGAGTTGTTTTAATTAACGTTAGGGACGGGACGAACGCCAACCGGGACTCGGTGTGCGAGATAACTCTCCTTTCTGAATAAGGTATGGACATGTGTGGTTCGTATGTTGCCGTGTTACACGGCTTGTTTGCTTTGTGTGCTGTGTGCTTTGTGTGAAAATGACATAAGATCAAAGCTTGAAATTGGATTGCTTGTTTATCATGTTGTATGATTTCTATCATTGTTGAATATATCATTGCGCGCACACAGTAGTTTAGTCCCTTCGCGTTTATGTAATTCGAGATGAACCACGACGAATTATGAAAACAAAGAAAACTCTATAAGGGGAACTCCTCTCTAAACCATTGAGGACTACCATGACACCCACTATGGTGTCTATTCATTAATGATAATGAAGAGCAAGTCTCCTTTGGTGAGACATGACGAAACACGTAAACAAAACAAAAGAACTATACGAATAGACAAATCCTCTCTAACTTTAGAGAGCCGCTAATGACACCCACTATGGTGTCGAGATTATAATGATAATGAAACGAAAAGTACCAACTGTGAAACATGAGAATAACCCGGGCAGACAACAGTTCGGGCCGCGCGGTATGGATGATCGGGAGTTGGTATCTGCATCAGATCCTTCGACCGTCTATGATGGAATTATTTTGGTAAAGCACATCCCGGAGTCCAGAGTGATACCGCTTCCTTGACCTTGGGTGTCGGGAATGGGGGAGTGACAAATTGGTGAAGCACATCCCGGAGTCCAGAGGTGACTTCCGCTTCCTTGACCCTGGGTGTCGGGAATGGGGGAGTGACAAATTGGTGAAGCTTATCCTGGAGTCTAGAGGTGACTACCGCTTCTCGACCCTGGGTGTCGGGAATGGGGAAATAGCTATGGAGGAGACGTCCTCCAACGTGCGGTGATAAAAGAATTCACAAGTAACTCTTAAAGAAACAAGAAACGATTAGCACCTCTAATGAAGTCTCGGGATCTAATCTATATCCCTGACTCGGTGCCAGAGAATAGAGGAAAGCATGTGTAACGAAACCAAGCAAATAAGAAAATTCACAAATGTGATAATTAAGTAACAAGGAATGAATAGCACCTATATTATGAAGTCTCGGGATCTAACCTACATCCCCCGGACTCGGGCAGGAGAAGAAAGGAAAACATATGTAATGAGAACAAGATAACAATACGCAATCTTGAATGATCCCATAGCGAGGATTGACGGTATAATGTACCTACGCACACGTCCTATAATTACTTGACTGTTGTTGCTACACTAACAGCTTATTATGCTGGACTGCGTGTTTGACATTGTTATTCTATTGGCAAGTTGTGCTTGGTTGCTTATTGATGTTGCTGTGCTACTTGCAAGATGTGCTTGGTTGCTTGCTGATATTGCTATGCTACCAATGAGTGTGTATGATATCATGATGTACTGATGTGTGCTTTACTGCTTTATCATAGCATGTAAAATGGACTTAATAATATTCGACCAATTAGTGTGGCCCGGTAACATGCGGGCTTCACACGTTCATACTCAGCGTAGTTTGCTGAGTCCTTTACACCCAATTTTTTCAGGTCTTGTGCCAGACGATAACGGAGAGTAGGCAAGGGTGACTATCATAGGGGTAGTCCACATGGCAAGACTTTAAGTAGTATGCTTTCTTATGTATGAGTTATGTTGTTTAAGTTGTTAACTAAACTGTAGATGCTCGGTACTTGAGTTGTACTTTATATTGTATTCGGATTTCGTTAAGTTGGACTTTCAGTCATACAGACCGTAACTTGGAGTTGGTAATGAGGACTGTCAACCACGTGGGTGGTTGGCGTCTGTAGCACCCGAATAGAGTTTGAAACCGCTGCGTAGACTTCTCCCGCTAACTTAGGAGCGTCGTTTAATTGTTGGTTGTTTATTCGGGGGTGTTACAGAAAGTGGTATCAGAGCGTAGTTGCGCTCTGATGACTGGAACAGAGGAGTACCGAGTATAGGAAAACCTAAATTTGAGAAACGGGGTTACGGGTTAGTTTGTGAGGCTCGTTAGCTAGGGTCCATTTCAATCCGTAGGAAAACGCTGGAGAGGTAGAAAGCCTCCTCACACTCGGGAAAACCCGATCTGGCGTTTACACAATGGCATATAATCAATCCGGTAAGGAAAACTAGGTACCCCTATCTTTTCATCGATGTTTCGGTTTGGTGTAGGGTACGGGGGCGTACCCCTCTTTTAAGGGGGGTAAGCGCGTTTTGTTTGGATGTGCGTTGATTTATTATGATGTATTCCTACAACCACTCATGGTTGGTTGGTAGGTTGGTGTGTTTGGATTGTGTGTGAAAATGTTATGTACGCTATGTATGAATGAATGTCGTGTGCCTTGGTTTGCACTTTAGCATGTTATACACATTGCTAGCTTCTTGGTCTACTATGAGAACTTGTGTGAAGCCACGGATGTGGCACGGTGCTTAGAAGCACCGAGCATTATAATTATGGACTTAATCTTTTGGGTAGCGATAATGAATGCGGGACTGGATCCCTGAGATTACCAGGAGTGGAAAATATAAGTTAAGGAAGTAAGACTTCGGGACGAAGTCTCTTTTAAGGGGGGTAAACTGAAATACCCCTGAATATTAAACGCATAAAAGCATAACGTGTTTTATAATATGGACATAAATTAACGTACGAACCATTTAAGCTAGTACTAATATATGTACGAACACGAAAATATATGTACGTAACGTTACAATACCGTAACGCTGTAATAAAAACAATAACGTGCATAATTGCGTTACAAAAATATATAGAGTCACATGTTATAATATATAGTCGTTCACATATAAATAATAATGTATGGCCTATACAAAAACAAAGAGAAGAAAAGAAAAAAAAAGGAGAGCAAAGACGCTCCCGTTGGGTTTCGAACCCGAGACCTCCCGTACATTCCCCGAGTGCTTAACCGGTTGAGCAATGCTCGATTTCGGTAACATATCCCCACAACTTAATAACAGTATTAAGTCGAGTAGGCTAAATACAAAAAAAGAAGAGATGAAGCAAATACACCTCTGTATACCGTCTCCTCCCATTTCTTCTGTAATACAACCTGAATCAGAAAGAAAGAAGGCAGCAGACTTACCCAGTCTTGATTTCGGTAATATAACCGTGAGACACAGAGGAATGGCAGCAAACTATTCTTTTCTTTTCAAATTCCCACGCCTCAGACTATGTGCACACCAGGTTCTTCATCGGTACTTCTTCCCACTGACAGGTGCTTAGTGTTCCCCATCTAAACTCCTCTTCATTCTCCACACTTGCATGCCCACGCCAGCACACCAGATTCTTCCTTGGAACTTCATCCCATTAACTGATATTTAGTGTTTCTGCATTTAATCTTCTCTTCATTCTGCACCTACATGCTCACGACTATTGAAAAAAAAAACGCTTTTCAGTTCCAGCATCGCTTGATACCCCAACCTGACTTTCCTCCATGGCCCTGCATAAACCTGCTTGCGGCTCTACTTATCTAGCGTGACAAAATATTCTTCCTGTCTCATACAAGTTCCCTACATGCGCCATAAACCACCGAGACAAACGAACTTTTACTTCACTTTCTTGCATCTCCTCCTCTGGTTACCGTCTCGGTGAGTGTAGCAAGGCCTACCCAGAAACACCTGCAAGACAGTTTGAGTACCAGTTCCAGTCCTCAAGGCTCTGCTGGAAGATCTCGTGGGTAAAAGTTGCTCCAATATTTCTCTGAAACTCAAACAGTAGGTAACAGTTTAGACACAACTTTCTGATTTCTCCAGCCCCCTATCTTTCCTTGCCTGTTTTGTCAAGTCTAATCCTGAGCAACCTCTTCAGTGAGGCCGAAAGTTCAAGCTTATGAGAGTTCACATTTCATCAGGAGGGGATCAGGAAGAACCAACTGCAGAGAAGAAAAAAAACTCACGGTAGTAAGCTACCCAACTGTAACTGCTGTTTTCTGCATACTCAATTTCCAGAGATGATATGGTAGTGCATGGGCTTAAGTGACCAGTCTAAGAACTTACTAACATGTCAGGCTAGGTGTAAATGAATTGGAAAGCAAATTGTGAACGAAAGAAACCAACCTGTCAAAAAAAAACTGATAATCAGTAGAAACCTGTAGCATGCATCCTCAGTATGCTAAATGTCCTGGGTTGGTATTGAGCTAATGAAATAGCTACAACTTTATAAATGCACTTGATTAAGTACATAACCGTGTGAATGCTCGAAGGAAAGAAAGAAAGAAAAAAAAAACAGAAAACGTGTTAAGATAGAAGTGAAGCCACTTGCAGTTGATATTTTCAGTTGTTAGTTTTTTTGTCTGGGTCCAGTTTTGGATGTGTCAATGATTCTGTCAAAGTGGTTTTAGAATGTAAAATCTCAATAAACACTCTGAAGGATTTAGAAAAAACTAGACAGACGCGTGATAACAGGAAAAAAAAAAAAAGACTGAAGTTAGGTTCCAAGTTCAATTCTCTGGTTTCTGTTTCAATTACCTGGTGACAGTTCCTTGTTTCAGTATATGAACTACACCAGTGAGATTAACAATATAGTCGTGAGTTCATTATAGGGATAGGATTATTAAGACACCTAAATAAGTGGTTACATGACCAGAGAATGAACTCAAACATAAAGATTACAACAGAAAAAGAAATATCAGTTTCTGGTTTCTGAGTTGCAGGTTGCAGTTTTGTGTATGAACTTTCAGTAGTTTAAACCATGTTGTTCAAGAATGTGCTTGCAATAAAATTGGGGTGGACCACTTGACTGAGTGAAAGTAGCTTGGGAAACCACTAATCAGATTAAAAGATTAGAGGAAACAGTTAACAGAGTAAAGGGGAAGTTTGCGACATAAATGAGCAGAAATGAATTTCAGTTTCTGAAACTTCCTGTTTCAGTATAAGCACTACTCAGTAGCACTAACGATGTTATTGTGGGTCTGGTTTGAATTTAAAACCTGTCCACACACTTAACTAGGACGGTGAACAAGTTGGGAAAAGATGGAAGTTAAACTCCTGAACAGAAAGAAATCAATAGTAAAGAAAATGCAGCAGTTCACGCTTTCTAGTTTCTGTTTTCAGTTTTCAGATTCTTTGTACAGGAGATTGAGAGGTGTTGTCCTGGTTGCGTTGGGCTTGTGTGAGGTTAAAACCATACTAGGACACGTAACTGAGGGACTAGATCATTTGAGGAAAATAGAAACCACATCAATGGACAAAAAGAAAGATAGAAGGGAAAATATACCCACCCTCTTGTTTCAGGTTTCAGTTTGGCTCAGTTCTGGGATTTCTTGTGTCAGTAAGGGTAAGCCCCAGTAGCATTAACAACGCAGTCATGGCTGGGTAAGGAATCTACAACATTGCTAATGCTCCACTAAGTTGGGCTATTCATTTGGAAGTTAGAAGTCAGGTTAGTAATCGAGAAGAAAGCAATAATGCATCGGTCCAAGATTTCTATTTCTTTTCAGTTTTCAGGTTTGTGTCAAACTTCTCAGAGGAGTGTTCCCTGTTGCTTTGGATTTGGTTGTGGTTAGGAAATATCAAATACGTAATTAGTAGCTAAAACAAATTAGGGGAGAACTGAAGATCAATGCGTGAACAGAGAAAAGAAATAGCATGGAAAGTATCAGATTGTTTCTTTTGCAGTGTTTCAGTTCTCAAGTTTCCTGTAGGATTAAGTTACTGAGTTGATAATAGGGCGTGTAGGTTAATAATGGATCTAAAGCATGGCTACTACACTTACCTGAGTTAGTATACATTTTGGGAAGGTTATAATAGGTATGAGTAAGCTAAAACTGGAACTAAACAAAGTAGCACACAGGGAGGGTGCTTCAGTTTCCTATGGTGTTTGCTCTCAGTATGAATGACTTTTAGAGGAGTTAATGAAGCTATAGTGGCTCGAGAATGATTCTAAAACTCTGCTAACCCATAAGCCTACATGTGGACAGGTTGGGGAAAAAAATTTTGAAATCAGGATAAGTAACAGAAAAGAAGAATAAAAGCAAAGCCATACCCGTTTTTCTGTTTCAGGTTTCAGTGTGTGTTATTGTTCTGTACAACTGAATCACAGATTAGGCCAAGCCGTTGGGGGAATCTGAAGGCAGGGTAAGAAATAAAGAGAAAGATAGAAGTGAGGATATCAGATTGGTATTTCAGTTTCGATAATGACTGTCCTCTGTATAACCCATTTTCAGAGGAGGTAAAGAAGTTGTAGTGGAGTTATATTGGGTCTAAGACATTGCTAAAATACCCCACTACGTGGGCATGCTAATTTGTGATATTAGAAACCAGTCAATGATCTGTAACAGAGGATAACAAAAAGAAAAGATAACAGAAGTCAAAACTTCAGGTTGATGTTTTGTTTTCTGGAAACTGTTTTCTATATAATTTAGTACTGAGAGTTTTGAAGGGGTATGTTGAGAGCTGTATAGACTTAGAACCTTCCCAATTCATCCAAATCGAACATAAACACTTTGGGAAGAAAATAATCAATGTAATACAGGAGAGGAGGAGTGCACTGAAGTAAGGTTTCAGTTTTTGGTTCTCCAGTTTCTGTCTCGGTAAAATAGACTTTCAGAAGTATCAACAATATTGTTTTGAGTTGGTTTTGAGGTTAAAACCTCCCCAACACACTAACTAATTGGGTGAAAGTGTTGGGTGAGATTAGGAACAGGTTAAGTAACCAAAAAGGAAAGCTTAAAGAAGAGATACATAAACTAGTTCTGTTGGCTTCCTGCAGTATAGCAGTTTCTGTATAACTGTAATACAGTGGGTATACGGGAGTTGAAGTGGTCTGGAAACGAACTTATAGCCTTGATAATACATCAACCTAACAGTGTAAGCACTTAGGAAAAATTATAAATCAATTTAATGCACTAAAAGAGGAGTTGGAATGGAGGTGTGCCCAGATTTGGTGTTTCAGTTTACTGAAACTTGTGCCTTTGTATGATCGATTTCCATAGCTGTTAAAAATGAGGTGTTGGCTTAATAATGAACCCAAACCATTACTAATACACTTAGCTAAGTTGGTAAAACATTTTGGGAGAGTTAGTCATCAGTTTGGCACATTTAAGGTGAAGTTAGATAAGGTAATTCATGGGAAGTGTGTTTCAGGTTTGGAACCCTTTAGGGTTCAGTATAACCAGGTTTTGAGGGTATTTCTAAGACTATGTTGTCACGATATTAAGGTTAAAACATGGAAAACTTACTTAACTAAGGAGGGAATACATCCTTGGTGGATCAAAATCAAACCTTATGTTAAACTCGTCTCATGATACTTTAGTACAATAGCTAGAGTGTAAC
This sequence comes from Limonium bicolor, assembly GCA_023374045.1. NCBI lineage: Eukaryota > Viridiplantae > Streptophyta > Magnoliopsida > Caryophyllales > Plumbaginaceae > Limonium > Limonium bicolor. Next base: position 152,620,286 of record CM041777.1, on the reverse strand, counting down.
TCGACAATGTAAAATGTCCTAGGAGGGAGATAAAGCCTAAGGTTAATACTTGTGAACTTATAAGGGCTAGTATAAGTTGAACATTCAAAGGTTCACCCAGGGAACAACACCCGATAAAATGGGACAAACTACGAAAAATATTACAACTGTCGTCACATGAAATCATAAAACTGACGAGTTGTTTTAATTAACGTTAGGGACGGGACGAACGCCAACCGGGACTCGGTGTGCGAGATAACTCTCCTTTCTGAATAAGGTATGGACATGTGTGGTTCGTATGTTGCCGTGTTACACGGCTTGTTTGCTTTGTGTGCTGTGTGCTTTGTGTGAAAATGACATAAGATCAAAGCTTGAAATTGGATTGCTTGTTTATCATGTTGTATGATTTCTATATCATTGTTGAATATATCATTGCGCGCACACAGTAGTTTAGTCCCTTCGCGTTTATGTAATTCGAGATGAACCACGACGAATTATGAAAACAAAGAAAACTCTATAAGGGGAACTCCTCTCTAAACCATTGAGGACTACCATGACACCCACTATGGTGTCTATTCATTAATGATAATGAAGAGCAAGTCTCCTTTGGTGAGACATGACGAAACACGTAAACAAAACAAAAGAACTATACGAATAGACAAATCCTCTCTAACTTTAGAGAGCCGCTAATGACACCCACTATGGTGTCGAGATTATAATGATAATGAAACGAAAAGTACCAACTGTGAAACATGAGAATAACCCGGGCAGACAACAGTTCGGGCCGCGCGGTATGGATGATCGGGAGTTGGTATCTGCATCAGATCCTTCGACCGTCTATGATGGAATATATTTTGGTAAAGCACATCCCGGAGTCCAGAGGTGACTACCGCTTCCTTGACCTTGGGTGTCGGGAATGGGGGAGTGACAAATTGGTGAAGCACATCCCGGAGTCCAGAGGTGACTTCCGCTTCCTTGACCCTGGGTGTCGGGAATGGGGGAGTGACAAATTGGTGAAGCTTATCCTGGAGTCTAGAGGTGACTACCGCTTTCTCGACCCTGGGTGTCGGGAATGGGGGACTAGCTATGGAGGAGACGTCCTCCAACGTGCGGTGATAAAAGAATTCACAAGTAACTCTTAAAGAAACAAGAAACGATTAGCACCTACATAATGAAGTCTCGGGATCTAATCTATATCCCCTGACTCGGTGCCAGAGAATAGAGGAAAGCATGTGTAACGAAACCAAGCAAATAAGAAAATTCACAAATGTGATAATTTAAGTAACAAGGAATGAATAGCACCTATATTATGAAGTCTCGGGATCTAACCTACATCCCCCGGACTCGGTGCAGGAGAAGAAAGGAAAACATATGTAATGAGAACAAGATAACAATACGCAATCTCTTGAATGATCCCATAGCGAGGATTGACGGTATAATGTACCTACGCACACGTCCTATAATTACTTGACTGTTGTTGCTACACTAACAGCTTATTATGCTGGACTGCGTGTTTGACATTGTTATTCTATTGGCAAGTTGTGCTTGGTTGCTTATTGATGTTGCTGTGCTACTTGCAAGATGTGCTTGGTTGCTTGCTGATATTGCTATGCTACCAATGAGTGTGTATGATATCATGATGTACTGATGTGTGCTTTACTGCTTTATCATAGCATGTAAAATGGACTTAATAATATTCGACCAATTAGTCGTGTGGCCCGGTAACATGCGGGCTTCACACGTTCATACTCAGCGTAGTTTGCTGAGTCCTTTACACCCAATTTTTTTCAGGTCTTGTGCCAGACGATAACGGAGAGTAGGCAAGGGTGACTATCATAGGGGTTCCACATGGCAAGACTTTAAGTAGTATGCTTTCTTATGTATGAGTTATGTTGTTTAAGTTGTTAACTAAACTGTAGATGCTCGGTACTTGAGTTGTACTTTATATTGTATTCGGATTTCGTTAAGTTGGACTTTCAGTCATACAGACCGTAACTTGGAGTTGGTAATGAGGACTGTCAACCACGTGGGTGGTTGGCGTCTGTAGCACCCGAATAGAGTTTGAAACCGCTGCGTAGACTTCTCCCGCTAACTTAGGAGCGTCGTTTAATTGTTGGTTGTTTATTCGGGGGTGTTACATGTAACTTTATACAGAGGTACATATTGAATAGGGTATACTGCTGAGACAGTGGATACATTATAAAGTTTAGAACAAGTCTTAAAAGATTACCTTACACCATACACTGTAAAAAACCCGATGAAAGTTAAAATGTCAAAGGCTTATTTTAGGGTTTGAAGTTCAGGGTCCTAAACTACAAGCCTTAAAAATCTACAAGTTGTGATGACAATATAAAAGTGTATAACAAGTTAAAAAAAAATACCCTACACCACACATGTAACACCCCTATTTACAATATATACAGCGGAATAAAATCTCTAATGACGATTACAGATCATCGGGCTCCAAACACCCGGTACATAACCTCACCAATTACTACTTACAAATGTTACAGTCTGAACTCGAGAACACATAACATGACTACATTAATAGCGAAATACAACAGCTCTCCACAAATCCTAATTCCCATCCCAATCACTCATACTCTTCGAGGCCACCTGTATAAACAATTCGTACCTGCAAGATGAAACCAAACAGCCCACCCCGGGAGGGGTGAGTCAGTTCCCTGGAATGGAACTGGTACGATTCTCCAAAACAATATATAAAACATAACTCCTCAAAATAAACAGTAACTTGAAATCAAACTCTTGAAAGTAAAACAGGGAAAGAGGCACTTCAAACAATCAATCATAGAGAAAAGAAACAAGGTAAGGATAGAGACAAGAACTTAAAAACCAAGTCAACCACTTAGAAAGTCACACCATATAGTTAGTAAACATCCGTTATTGATGTTAGAACCAATTCTGGTTAAGAAGAGAAAGACTCAGGTAGTCACAAAGGACTAGGAATGATATGAATACCCATAACCTGTGGTAGACAATTTATGTCTCCACCATTTCAGAAAGCTGATTCCCATAGACAAAATATACTCAAGAGTGGAATAAACCAATTAGGAGAGATGACCCCCACCGCCAAGTACGTCCTTTTAGGACAGGGGATATACAACCCCTCACTGTTTACTACGTCCCTTTTGGGACAGGGGATATACAGCCCCTCACTGTTACCATTGAAGACGCGCGCACGTCACCACAAAAGACTCAGCTCATGAATGAAACAATATCTAGAGTCAAAAAAAGAATTACCAAGATTGACCTTTTTCCATACTTCCACTAGATCACTAACTACACCAGAGCAATACCAAACACTCAGTCCTACAGAGTGCAGAAGCGTAAACCCTAGGCAGTTAATGTCTATTGAAATAACCCGATAGAAGGAACCAAAAACCATGTACGTTTCATATTCAAGGCTCAGTTAGTCACCTCAAGCTGAGTTAGCCACACAAACAGTTTCCTTTGAAATCCATTCAAGCTCAGTTAGTGTTTTTCCAAAACATTCCATAAAGTCCGTTAGCAAAGTCTCTGAGTACGAGAAATCGTACCTGGATAACGCTGTAGCAGATCTAGCCAACTTGCGTAAACATTCAACAGTACTCTGAAGAATATTAAAGGTAGTTTATCATCAATCACTTGTAGCCTACGTTAAGTTTAAATAAACTCCTCACTCTTATTACTAAGTCTCAATTAAATGTTACGTATAACCTTCGACGTATCTTAGAATGTCATAATACTCTTAAGCTCAATACCCTTACTCTTAATTTAGAATAACGTCGTATCATAACCCATGATAGGTTTGTCTTAAAATACTATATTATTATCCCACAATGTAACGATTATTCATTCTTATCAACATCTACTAGCCGACCTATTATGATTAACTCTTCCCCTTAACTTAATTAAGATCTACATCTTGTATATTGGAATTATAGTGCTGTAGATACATTTTATTATAACTTAATTGAGCCACTAAACTCAATTATCATATCCTTAGTTCAGAATGACTTTCTATTATAACCGTCTAATAATCTTGTCATAAGATGTTGAATTACCTCTCATATTGAAATAACTATATTATTATTAACTTAGACTTATCGAACTCTTACATTGATTATTCACAAGATTCTATTTACTTTATCATAAACTATATAATAAGGTGGTTTTAAGATAACCTTTATGTATCCTTGCTAACATTTAATTTCCTAAATGTTTTATTTTTACACGCATTCCCTCCATAGACTATGTATAATCCTTTAATACTAAACCTCAATAAACTTAAGTCTTAAATACGTTTTAAATTATTTACAAAACCTAAGGTTTCAAAGGAGTAACGTAATAAATTATTTTCCTTTATTATGTTTTAGGATAAACATTACATCTTAACATAAGGTAAAATTTATCTAAGAATTAAATCCCCATTCATAAGTGAAATTACCAATTATTTAATAAGATCATCTATTCTGAAAATTCTCATATTTTACATTCAAATAACATATTAATATTCCCCTTTACCGTAAAGTATATCAGTATAATATCTTATGTAACTTAGTTCCGTCTGATTAAAGGTTTAAAGTTTAAATATCTAATTTATATTTACAAACCTTTTTACAAGTTCTAGCTATTAACTACAACACTTATCTATAAACTCACATTCTAAACATTGGTAGTTAATGTTATAAATGTATTTTATGTGGCTTATCTACTTCTAAGAAACTTAAAGATTATTATCTAGATTAATTCCCTAATCATAGTTTAATATAGTTTTACATCACAATCCTTTTAATGATTTATCTTAAACATTAAGTCCTTATTCAATACCATATATGTTATGAAATGATTAAATCTAGACGTATAAATCCACTTCACATTTAGATAAAAGTATTTCATTTACTTTATTATTGATTATGTTATAAGATCCATTTGTGTAACATTTTGTGAAATCTAATTACAAATTTTCCTAAGTGTTAACTTATTAATTACTTAACCCAATTATAGACTTACATTATGGTCGTGACTAATACTATACATGTATTTTAATACGGTTTATATAAATCTTAGAAATTCAAAGATAACTCTTTAAGTTAATATCATAATTTAATACCGCCTCATATAATATTATTTTATTAGTATTATTAGAGGTTTAGTTTATCTCATTAATTCCTTCATATTATATTTTCTATAAGGTATTTTATTTCTTTTATTTATGTTTAGTATTATATATATATACTAGGATTTATTCAAGACATTCTTTATGTAGTTTTATTGCATTTAATTATTATATTAACTTTTACACATATCTATATCCAATATATGTTTTATAAAAAAGTATTTTCCTTAGTTCCAATAAAGTATATTAACCTCCACATTATATAGTTAGTATAAATATAGATTAATTAAATTCCTTATTTTAACATATGTTACTATTTTATTTCTTATATATAATTTAATTTTTACTTCACTTAAAAGTTGATACTCAAAAATATTCTTAACATTCTGTATTTAATGTTAGTTTAGTCTTATTATATTATTTTCAACCTATAAAGTTTATTAATAAGTCATACTTTAATTTTGTGTTACATTAAAAACCTTATGTTATATAACTTATGAGAAACCTTAGAAATACACTTTTAAACCTACTTCCTCTTGTCCAAAATTCCCAAATTAAGTATATAGTAAACTATAACATTTTAGACACATTATAAAATTTTTATTTCATAAAAATATCTTGAGTAATTATCTAAATAAATCCAAAATACTCGGAACTTACAAAATTATATTTTGCGTTTAAAACTCAAAACCCATATTAATTTACATAAAAATAAACTAGATTTTATAAGGAATCTATGTTTAAATTTCGTGTCAAAATACATTAGGGAAGACCATTAAATAAATACAACTAGTTAGAGTTTTATTCTGGAATTTATAACACTTAATATACTACTAATTACCCACGTTATAATCTCGGCCGTCCGTTTCTCCTAACTACGATCGGACGGCCCAGATTAGTCGAGTTCATCCCTTAACTCTATACAACCACCGATTGAGATTTCGTTGATTTCTCACAATCTACAGAACGGTTTTCGATGATTCCTGTTTCATTGGATTCGAAATTCAAATACGGTTCTAACGGTACCACATTCACGAATTATAAGGCACGAATCAGTAGTTTCGAATCTGGGTTTATACGAGTTAGGGTTTGTTGGCTTCTGATTCGAATTTCTACAAATTCTCTCTATGTAGTGCGTTGTATGTTAAATTGATAGAGGGGTTAGTTCGAAAATGACATATAGAGTGCCATTATCGGAGGAATTTGGTCGGAATCGTACCGGAGATGCGCCAACGAGGAGAATCAAATTCGTTTTTCTGGAAAACTAGGATTTTATGTGCTGACCAAGTGGGGAACTTTAGTCACTTATATCTTCCAAACGATCGAGAACTAGCTTGAGGTTCCTTCATAAGAATTGTATAGGAATCAGAGATCTTTAACACGAGCTATAGAACAAGAATTTTCGCCCACGGATGAAGAAGATATGATAGGACGAAGTTTACCTGTTCAACTGAAATTTCCGGATTTCTGGGTTTCCAGAACTCGGGGGGCAACTTTCGATGTCTTTATCTTTCACCCTATTGAGAATCAGCCTTTGGTGTAAAAAGGAAAGTTGGAGAGGGATTAGAGATCTTCAAGACAAGCTAAAGAACATGAATTTTGACTGAGAAACGAAGAAGTTATGGCGAGATGAAATTTACCTGATTTCAGTAAAAACTGGAATTCTGGGTTACGAATTCGCAAGAGGGCAACTTTAGATCGATTTTCCCGTCGATGTAGAATGAGTTAGGTTGTGTATGAGTTATGGTTGGAAAGAGCGTTTGTAGGAGAAGAGCATGCAAAAGACGACACTCAAAAATTCCAAAAGATGAGAGAGATATGGATGTCACAAGTTAGGGCAGAATCTGAAATCGGTTACCGAAAAACAAGGAGATAGAAATCGAATAAGTGTTGGGCGCGTATCCCGAGGCGCGCGGGTGAGTCAGCAGACTTGCCACATCAGCATCTTTTCAAAATTTTGGCTCTAAACTACATTTTATCATAACTTTGGCTAGGATGATCCGTTTTTGACGTTCTTTTTATCGATCTTCATGGTTTTCCATAACCTATTTATTGGTATAGGTTTCATGGGCTGGTTTGACCATTCTCAAAAAGTCAACCCTAGCAAAGCTTGAGAAGCTTTAGGGTTTCTAGGATTTTATATTGACTTTTATGTTTCAAAACAATGTTCCAACTCTTTCTAAAATCTTTATAATATACTTGGAGTGTTTAGAAATTTCCCCAAGATTTATTGACTTATAAATCTTATTGTTAAATTCATAATACTATATAATACTATAATAATTTAATACTTAATAGTATTCTTTAGGGTTAAATAGAAGAAATCCCCTAAATTAATTTCCATAATTCCACATAACATTAATATTCATAATTCCATACAATACTTTAATATTAAATAGTAGTAATTAAGGTTTAACAAAAGAAATCCCGGTATTTCAGTATACCCCCCTTAAAAGAAACTTTGCCTCGAAGTGAAACACCCCTGAATATTTAAACACATAAAATCATAAACGCGAGGAGATTATCCGGTCGCGTTTCATAAGCCGGACATATAATAAATTACGAACAATTAAATTTGGTATATACATGTAACGTTATGTACTTATATATGTACGTTTATAAAAATACTTATACGAAACGTTACGACATTACAACGTCGCATATGATAAATAATAATGTCGCATAGTCACATATAACTAAAACGCGACGAAATAGAAAGGGGGCGTATATAAACATACATGTACGTATAAATGACTAGCGCCGTATAAAATTAATAACGCGACATATTATATAGTCGCTTATATATATGTAAATAAACATGTACATAGCTTATAAAAAAAAGAGGGAAAAAGAAAAAGGAGCAAATTATGCTCCCGCTGAGGTTTGAACCCCGTACCTCTCGTACCCATACTGAACGTCTTAACCGGTTGAGCTGTGCTCGAATTCAGTAACTAATACCCACGAAATAGAACAAGTACCGCGACTACTAGTAGCTACAAAAAAAAAAAGGAGAACCAAACACCCACCAGTAGCATCGATTTCTCCCTGGACATAACCCCTGATCGAACAAAAGGAAAGAAAAACAATCAGAGACAACCCACCTCGATTCCTTGCAATCTTCAGCATACTGATCAACACCATTTCCTTATTTATTTACCCACTCTTCCCACTTGCTCCCTGTAACAGCTGAATCAAAAAAAAAAGAATGATATAACAGACTAGATCTTCAGGAGCATAGTGTCGACAAGAATCCATTCCAGATTCTTAAAACTCAAGTGCCACCACACCTCCTTAGTCTCTGTTGTAATTTCACCTGAACCTAGGGAAAAAAAAAACACAGAGACCACAGACCATTGTCTGCGTTGGTTCTGGTTGATAACCTGAAGCAAGTGGGAAGTCCTTGGTTTCAGTAAAAAGTAACGACATGCACACAAATTTCGCTGCAGCTACAAACTGGCACGCATTAGAGTTTGACTCACCAAACTTCCACAGATTCCTCTTTGAAACTTCCACCCACTAGCACCTAATTATCCTTCTGCATTCAGTTGCTTTTGCCTCTGTCCTCTGATTTATACCGTGGCAAGCCATTCTCCTACTCACTGGCATGCTCACGCCAGAAGCAATTCAGGAGTCTCTGCTACCTTGTTCTCCATGCGTGATGATCAAGCGCCTCAAATCCTGGAGACTGACAAGCAATCCAGTAGTGAAAGGAAAAAAAAAACGAACACCTCAGTTTTCACTCTTTTGACTGCGGCCACAACTTGCAACAGACCACGTATCAGTTTTTCTCTCTCAACTGAGAACATGCTACAGCCAAACCAAACAGCAGCCGCATCAACCGGGAACAATTATGCACAACATTGTTCCTTCTTTTCCTTCCTGCATTTCTGAACCTAGCTAACAGAAGTGAACACACATTTCTCCACACATGTCATTTTATTCCAGTGTCCTTCCTCTCTACAATCTGAACCGTGTTCTTCCTCTCTGCAATATGAATCGACAACCAAGAACATACATGTTCTACACCTCGTTCACCTCTGCCTGTTTCAGCGCTTGCAGAAACAAATCACTGGAATCTGATGTGCCATTCATTCTCTGCATGTGATGCACTCTGTTGAGTCTTTACATTCTATTCACGGTAAGTGTACTACAACCAGTGAACAAACAAAAAAACTGTCTTCTGCCCATCTTCATTCTCTTCCTGTGTCTGAACCCTTGTTGTTCCCACGCATCAGACTGAGTTTGGACAAGGGACATAGCTGAAGAAATCGACATCAGGAAGAGGGACTAGCATTAGTGCTATGTTTGATTTAAACCAACAGTTTGGGGGTAAGATTTCTCTCCAGTTCAGCTTCATCTCCTTGCCGTGTTTTCTCCCTTCTTCTGGGCATGTAACCCATGCACTTCACTTGTTCTGTCTAGTTCTCCAGCAAACAAACAAACCGTGAGATTTGGGAAGGAAGAATCTCCTCCGCAACCCGGATCGAAGGTAAGAGTGATTACCCCCTCTAATATCTCAAATTGATCAACGTGATCACTGCATGATTTAACTACATAGCAGGGGTGTATGTGTTGGGGATTTCTGAAGTACTAAACAGAAAGACAACAAAAAAAAACTGATATGCAGTGGTTATAACTTTTACCTTTCTGTTTAACTAAAACCCAGAGGGTTATAATGATTTTATTGGGTTGCTAAGGAATCTAACACTCCTACTTAATTAAGCTAGTAGAGGGTGGGAAGATCAACCAACATATTTAAAACTGAAACAAGCAACAGCAAAGTGCAAGAGTTAAATGTCGGTTTCTGAATTTTTCATGTTTCTGAGTATTAACCTCCTGAAATAATCCAGATACTGTAACGGATTGGTGACCAACCTAAAAGCTTACTAAAACATGGGGCTAAGTGTAACAGAACTGGGAGACTAGAAAGAAGGAAAACACAGCTAACAACTTAAAGCAACAGAAAGAAAACAAGGGGAAAGTAATGCAGCAGTTCCCGTTTCTGGTTTCTGTTTCAGGTTACAGATTCTTGCAAAGGAGTTTGGGAGATGTTGCCTTGGTTTTGTTGGGCTAGATTAGAATTTAAAACCCGTATTGAGATGCCTAACTAAGAAGATAAATAACTTGGGGAAGTGAGAAAGAGACAGAATAGATAATAGCAGACTGGTATTTCAGTATTTCAGTATTTCAGTTTTGCAGTTTTTCGGTTCTTGCATTTCCACCAGTTTCTGCATAGAAGAACCCCTCTGTCAGGTTGTTTCCTTTTTGTTTAAAAACCTTACTCAAGCCCCTAACTAAATGGCTAGGTAATCTAGAGAAAACGCGAGATCAGATTACAGAACAGAAAAGAAATCATAGAAAAAGGGAAGAAATATTTCAGTTTTCAGTTGCCAAGTTTCAGGAGTTGGTAAGTATCTGTAACATTCCCCAAGTGGTTTTGGGTTATTAATGAGTGTCAAACCTTGACTAAACAATTAACTGAGTAATTAGACAGTTAAGGAGAAACTAGAAAAAAATCAACTACGTGTATAACCTGAATGAAATCGAAGAGAGTTATCAGTTTCATAGTATAGGTTTCAGTTTCTACTCATTTCAGTCGAGGAGCATTTCAGCAGTTGTTGCTAGCTGCCTTGAGTCTGTTTAAGGGGTTAAAATTGTATTGAGGTAACTAACTGAGTAGTGATACAATCTAGGGGAAACTGAAGTTAGATTAACAAAACAAAAGGAGTAATGCAGAAGAAACATACAGTTGCTGTTTTAGATTTGTGATAGTTCTGGTTTTGCTTTCAAAAAAAAAAAACTGTTTCCTATATAGCTCTGTTACAGGGAGTTGTAGTGTTTTGCTTGAGGGCTTAATACTGCATTAAACACATAAAGAGTCACTGAACAAGTTGGGAAGAAAAGAGATAGGTTGGATAACAGAAACAAAAACAACTAAAAGAAACATACCAGTTTTTCAGTTTCTGTGTAACAGGTTTACCGAAAGAGTAAACCCTTGCTGTCTTGGATGTGTTTGGGTCAAAGTCTGGATATACCACCTAATTAAATGAGTAAACAGGTTGAGAGAGTTGAAAATTGAGTAAAGAACAGAAAGAAATCTAAGTGAGTGGGTGCATCAGGTTATCAACTTTCAGAATTGTGAGAAGTTTCTGTTTCTGTGTAACAGATTTTTCTGAGGCATTTGGAATGTAGTGGTGTCTTAGGCATGAATTAGAAACATTATTGCAGAGGTGAATTAAGTGGCAAAATCATTGGAGAATCTGGAAACCAAACAACTGATGAGGAACAGAAAGAAAAGGAATGCACAGTTGTAAATTTTCAGTTCAGTTTCAGGTTTTACGATTTCAGTTTTCCTATAAACTATGCTTCTGTATAACTGTCACAGTAGGTGTAGGTGGGTTTGTATGGCTTACCAATAAACCTGAGATCTAGATAATACATTTAATGGGGTTTACAAACACTTGGAGCAAAACTAGAAATCAATCTAATGCCTTAAAACAGAAGTTGGAGGAAATGGATGTACTGATGGTTGTTTCAGATTTCTGAAAGTGGTGCTTCTGTAAACCGAAATTTCAGAGGGATTGTCAAGGTTGTTTGGGTCTAATTTTGGGTCTAAAACATGACTAACACACTCAAGTAGAGAGGTATACACTTGGGAGAGATTAAAACCCAGTTTAGGAGACTTAAACATGGAGTTAAATGGAGTTGTGAGCAGATTTTGTATTTTCGATTTCTATAACCCTTGCCTCTGTATAACTGAAGTGCAGGTCTTATGAGAGAGTTGTATTGGTTGATTATTAAATCCAAAACCCTCCTAATGCACCTAACTAATTCTACAAACAACTTGGGAAGTTTAGACGCCATTCAGATACATTCAAAATGTGATAAGATAAGGTTACATGCAAGAACTATATTTCGGTTTCTCTGATTGTGTGTCTCAGTATAGCTGAACTTCAGGAGAGTTAAAAGTGTGATGATGGTTTGGAAATAAACCCAAATGATAGCTGATAAACATAACTAGGTTAGCGAAACATGTGGAGAAGGTTAAGTATCAATTAATACCTTAAGGGTGACGTTAGATAATATGTTGGTGATCCAAACTTGGAAACTTTTGGACTGCTGTATAAATGGGTTTAGGGATGCTCTATGGTCTATATTACCATTAAACAAGGGTTAAAACATTTCTCATCTATTTATCTGGGGAGGGAATACACGTTAGACATGTTATATATATGTTATATAAACTTGTTACATAAAGAGCACCTAAAACGCTCTAAACCATTAACTAAGGAAAACCGAAAGTGGTATCAGAGCGTAGTTGCGCTCTGATGACTGGAACAGAGGAGTACCGAGTATAGGAAAACCTAAATTTGAGAAACGGGGTTACGGGTTAGTTTTGTGAGGCGTAGTTAGGGTCCATTTCAATCCGTAGGAAAACGCTGGAGAGGTAGAAAGCCTCCTCACACTCGGGAAAAACCCGATCTGGCGTTTACACAATGGCATATATTCAATCCGGTAAGGAAAACTAGGTACCCCTATCTTTTCATCGATGTTTCGGCTTAGTGTAGGGTACGGGGGCGTACCCCTCTTTTAAGGGGGGTAAGCGCGTTTCGTTTTGGATGTGTGATGAATTATTAAGTTGTATTCCTACAACCACTCGTGGTTGGTTGGTAGGTTTGTGTGTTTGGATTGTGTGTGAAAATGTTATGTACGCTATGTAAGAATGAATGTTGTGTGCCTTAGTTGCACTTTAGCATGTTATATGCTCTGTATGAATGAATGTGGGTGCCTTGGTTTGCATTGTAGCATGTTATATACATTGCTAGCATCTTGGTCTACTATGAGAACTTGTGTGAAGCCACTGATGTGGCACGGTGCTTAGAAGCACCGAGCATTATAATTATGGACTTAATCTTTTTGGTATCGATAATGAATGCGGGACTGGATCCCTAAGATTGCTAGGAGCGGAAAATATAAGTTAAGGAAGTAAGACTTCGGGACGAAGTCTCTTTTAAGGGGGGTAAGTTGAAACACCCCTGAATATTTAAACACATAAAATCATAAACGCGAGGAGATTATCCGGTCGCGTTTCATAAGCCGGACATATAATAAATTACGAACAATTAAATTTGGTATATACATGTAACGTTATGTACTTATATATGTACGTTTATAAAAATACTTATACGAAACGTTACGACATTACAACGTCGCATATGATAAATAATAATGTCGCATAGTCACATATAACTAAAACGCGACGAAATAGAAAGGGGGCGTATATAAACATACATGTACGTATAAATGACTAGCGCCGTATAAAATTAATAACGCGACATATTATATAGTCGCTTATATATATGTAAATAAACATGTACATAGCTTATACAAAAAAAAGAGGGAAAAAGAAAAAGGAGCAAATTACGCTCCCGTTGAGGTTTGAACCCTGTACCTCTCGTACCCATACTGAACGTCTTAACCAGTTGAGCTGTGCTCGAATTCAGTAACTAATACCCACGAAATAGAACAAGTACCGCGACTACTAGTAGCTACAAAAAAAAAAAAAAAGGAGAACCAAACACCCACCAGTAGCATCGATTTCTCCCTGGACATAACCCCTGATCGAACAAAAGGAAAGAAAAACAATCAGAGACAACCCACCTCGATTCCTTGCAATCTTCAGCATACTGATCAACACCATTTCCTTATTTATTTACCCACTCTTCCCACTTGCTCCCTGTAACAGCTGAATCAAAAAAAAAAAGAATGATATAACAGACTAGATCTTCAGGAGCATAGTGTCGACAAGAATCCATTCCAGATTCTTAAAACTCAAGTGCCACCACACCTCCTTAGTCTCTGTTGTAATTTCACCTGAACCTAGGGAAAAAAAAAAACACAGAGACCACAGACCATTGTCTGCGTTGGTTCTGGTTGATAACCTGAAGCAAGTGGGAAGTCCTTGGTTTCAGTAAAAAGTAACGACATGCACACAAATTTCGCTGCAGCTACAAACTCGCACGCCTTAGAGTTTGACTCACCAAACTTCCACAGATTCCTCTTTGAAACTTCCACCCACTAGCACCTAATTATCCTTCTGCATTCAGTTGCTTTTGCCTCTGTCCTCTGATTTATACCGTGGCAAGCCATTCTCCTACTCACTGGCATGCTCACGCCAGAAGCAATTCAGGAGTCTCTGCTACCTTGTTCTCCATGCGTGATGATCAAGCGCCTCAAATCCTGGAGACTGACAAGCAATCCAGTAGTGAAAGGAAAAAAAAAACGAACACCTCAGTTTTCACTCTTTTGACTGCGGCCACAACTTGCAACAGACCACGTATCAGTTTTTCTCTCTCAACTGAGAACATGCTACAGCCAAACCAAACAGCAGCCGCATCAACCGGGAACAATTATGCACAACATTGTCTTCCTTCTTTTCCTTCCTGCATTTCTGAACCTAGCTAACAGAAGTGAACACACATTTCTCCACACATGTCATTTTATTCCAGTGTCCTTCCTCTCTACAATCTGAACCGTGTTCTTCCTCTCTGCAATATGAATCGACAACCAAGAACATACATGTTCTACACCTCGTTCACCTCTGCCTGTTTCAGCGCTTGCAGAAACAAATCACTGGAATCTGATGTGCCATTCATTCTCTGCATGTGATGCACTCTGTTGAGTCTTTACATTCTATTCACGGTAAGTGTACTACAACCAGTGAACAAACAAAAAAAACTGTCTTCTGCCCATCTTCATTCTCTTCCTGTGTCTGAACCCTTGTTGTTCCCACGCATCAGACTGAGTTTGGACAAGGGACATAGCTGAAGAAATCGACATCAGGAAGAGGGACTAGCATTAGTGCTATGTTTGATTTAAACCAACAGTTTGGGGGTAAGATTTCTCTCCAGTTCAGCTTCATCTCCTTGCCGTGTTTTCTCCCTTCTTCTGGGCATGTAACCCATGCACTTCACTTGTTCTGTCTAGTTCTCCAGCAAACAAACAAACCGTGAGATTTGGGAAGGAAGAATCTCCTCCGCAACCCGGATCGAAGGTAAGAGTGATTACCCCCTCTAATATCTCAAATTGATCAACGTGATCACTGCATGATTTAACTACATAGCAGGGGTGTATGTGTTGGGGATTTCTGAAGTACTAAACAGAAAGACAACAAAAAAAAACTGATATGCAGTGGTTATAACTTTTACCTTTCTGTTTAACTAAAACCCAGAGGGTTATAATGATTTTATTGGGTTGCTAAGGAATCTAACACTCCTACTTAATTAAGCTAGTAGAGGGTGGGAAGATCAACCAACATATTTAAAACTGAAACAAGCAACAGCAAAGTGCAAGAGTTAAATGTCGGTTTCTGAATTTTTCATGTTTCTGAGTATTAACCTCCTGAAATAATCCAGATACTGTAACGGATTGGTGACCAACCTAAAAGCTTACTAAAACATGGGGCTAAGTGTAACAGAACTGGGAGACTAGAAAGAAGGAAAACACAGCTAACAACTTAAAGCAACAGAAAGAAAACAAGGGGAAAGTAATGCAGCAGTTCCCGTTTCTGGTTTCTGTTTCAGGTTACAGATTCTTGCAAAGGAGTTTGGGAGATGTTGCCTTGGTTTTGTTGGGCTAGATTAGAATTTAAAACCCGTATTGAGATGCCTAACTAAGAAGATAAATAACTTGGGGAAGTGAGAAAGAGACAGAATAGATAATAGCAGACTGGTATTTCAGTATTTCAGTATTTCAGTTTTGCAGTTTTTCGGTTCTTGCATTTCCACCAGTTTCTGCATAGAAGAACCCCTCTGTCAGGTTGTTTCCTTTTTGTTTAAAAACCTTACTCAAGCCCCTAACTAAATGGCTAGGTAATCTAGAGAAAACGCGAGATCAGATTACAGAACAGAAAAGAAATCATAGAAAAAGGGAAGAAATATTTCAGTTTTCAGTTGCCAAGTTTCAGGAGTTGGTAAGTATCTGTAACATTCCCCAAGTGGTTTTGGGTTATTAATGAGTGTCAAACCTTGACTAAACAATTAACTGAGTAATTAGACAGTTAAGGAGAAACTAGAAAAAAATCAACTACGTGTATAACCTGAATGAAATCGAAGAGAGTTATCAGTTTCATAGTATAGGTTTCAGTTTCTACTCATTTCAGTCGAGGAGCATTTCAGCAGTTGTTGCTAGCTGCCTTGAGTCTGTTTAAGGGGTTAAAATTGTATTGAGGTAACTAACTGAGTAGTGATACAATCTAGGGGAAACTGAAGTTAGATTAACAAAACAAAAGGAGTAATGCAGAAGAAACATACAGTTGCTGTTTTAGATTTGTGATAGTTCTGGTTTTGCTTTCAAAAAAAAAAAAACTGTTTCCTATATAGCTCTGTTACAGGGAGTTGTAGTGTTTTGCTTGAGGGCTTAATACTGCATTAAACACATAAAGAGTCACTGAACAAGTTGGGAAGAAAAGAGATAGGTTGGATAACAGAAACAAAAACAACTAAAAGAAACATACCAGTTTTTCAGTTTCTGTGTAACAGGTTTACCGAAAGAGTAAACCCTTGCTGTCTTGGATGTGTTTGGGTCAAAGTCTGGATATACCACCTAATTAAATGAGTAAACAGGTTGAGAGAGTTGAAAATTGAGTAAAGAACAGAAAGAAATCTAAGTGAGTGGGTGCATCAGGTTATCAACTTTCAGAATTGTGAGAAGTTTCTGTTTCTGTGTAACAGATTTTTCTGAGGCATTTGGAATGTAGTGGTGTCTTAGGCATGAATTAGAAACATTATTGCAGAGGTGAATTAAGTGGCAAAATCATTGGAGAATCTGGAAACCAAACAACTGATGAGGAACAGAAAGAAAAGGAATGCACAGTTGTAAATTTTCAGTTCAGTTTCAGGTTTTACGATTTCAGTTTTCCTATAAACTATGCTTCTGTATAACTGTCACAGTAGGTGTAGGTGGGTTTGTATGGCTTACCAATAAACCTGAGATCTAGATAATACATTTAATGGGGTTTACAAACACTTGGAGCAAAACTAGAAATCAATCTAATGCCTTAAAACAGAAGTTGGAGGAAATGGATGTACTGATGGTTGTTTCAGATTTCTGAAAGTGGTGCTTCTGTAAACCGAAATTTCAGAGGGTTGTCAAGGTTGTTTGGGTCTAATTTTGGGTCTAAAACATGACTAACACACTCAAGTAGAGAGGTATACACTTGGGAGAGATTAAAACCCAGTTTAGGAGACTTAAACATGGAGTTAAATGGAGTTGTGAGCAGATTTTGTATTTTCGATTTCTATAACCCTTGCCTCTGTATAACTGAAGTGCAGGTCTTATGAGAGAGTTGTATTGGTTGATTATTAAATCCAAAACCCTCCTAATGCACCTAACTAATTCTACAAACAACTTGGGAAGTTTAGACGCCATTCAGATACATTCAAAATGTGATAAGATAAGGTTACATGCAAGAACTATATTTCGGTTTCTCTGATTGTGTGTCTCAGTATAGCTGAACTTCAGGAGAGTTAAAAGTGTGATGATGGTTTGGAAATAAACCCAAATGATAGCTGATAAACATAACTAGGTTAGCGAAACATGTGGAGAAGGTTAAGTATCAATTAATACCTTAAGGGTGACGTTAGATAATATGTTGGTGATCCAAACTTGGAAACTTTTGGACTGCTGTATAAATGGGTTTAGGGATGCTCTATGGTCTATATTACCATTAAACAAGGGTTAAAACATTTCTCATCTATTTATCTGGGGAGGGAATACACGTTAGACATGTTATATATATGTTATATAAACTTGTTACATAAAGAGCACCTAAAACGCTCTAAACCATTAACTAAGGAAAACCGGACTTAGTTAACGTGTAAAATAAGGGTGTGAATGCCCTAGGAGTAACATAAAGCCTAACACGTCGGAAGTCCTAAGGGTTAATAAAGGTTGAACATGCAACGAAGATTTATCTAGGAAATAACACCCGATAATAATTTAATAAATTCGGGGAGTGTCACAAAGGTTGTCACATGAAATCATAAACTGACACATTGTTTGTAATTAACGCTAGGGCCGTAGCGAACTCCGACCAGGACTCCGTGCGTGAGACTACTTGCTTCTGATCCAGGTATGGACATGTGTGGTTCGTATGTTGCCGTGTTACACGGCTTGTTTGCTTTGTGTGCTGTGTGCTTTGTGTGAAAATGACATAAGATCAAAGCATGAAATTGGATTGCTTGTTTATCATGTTGTATGATTTCTATATCATTGTTGAATATATCATTGCGCGCACACAGTAGTTTAGTCCCTTTCGCGTTATGGAACTTTGAGATGAGACTCAACGAACTATGTAAACAAAGAAACTACATAAAGGGAAAACTATACGAGAACTACTACGAACTATGAAAATAAAGAAAACACTATAAGGGGAATTCCTCTCTAAACCATTGAGGACTACCATGACACCCACTATGGTGTCTATGCTTTAATGATAATGAAGAGCAAGTCTCCTTTGGTGAGACATGACGAACCACGTAGACAAAACAAGAGAACTATACAAAGAGACGAATCCTCGCTAACTTTAGAGGACCGCTAATGACACCCACTATGGTGTCGAGATTATAATGATAATGAAACGAAAAGTATCAACTGTGAAACATGAGAATAACCCGGGAAGACAACAGCTCGGGCCGCGCGGTATGGATGATCGGGAGTTGGTATCTGCATCAGATCCTTCGACCGTCTATGATGGAATATATTTTGGTGAAGCACATCCCGGAGTCCAGAGGTGACTTCCGCTTCCTTGACCCTGGGTGTCGGGAATGGGGGAGTGACAAGTTGGTGAAGCACATCCCGGAGTCCAGAGGTGACTTCCGCTTCCTTGACCCTGGGTGTCGGGAATGGGGGAGTGACAAGTTGGTGAAGCACATCCCGGAGTCTAGAGGTGACTTCCGCTTCCTTGACCCTGGGTGTCGGAAATGGGGGAGTGACAAATTGGTGAAGCTTATCCTGGAGTCTAGAGGTGACTTCCGCTTCCTTGACCCTGGGTGTCAGGAATGGGGGACTAGCTATGGAGGGGACGTCCTCCAACGTGCGGTGATAAAAGAATTCACAAATAATCCTTAAAGAAACAAGGAACGATTAGCACCTACATGATGAAGTCTCGGGATCTAATCGATATCCCCGGACTCGGTGCCAGAGAATAAACGAAAACTTGTGTAATGAGACCAAGCAAACAAGAGAAAGTCACAAATGTGATCCTTTAAGAAAATAAGGAATGAATAGCACCTACATAACAAAGTCTCGGGATCTAATCTATATCCCCTGACTCGGTGCAAGCGAAGAAAGGAAAACATATGTAATGAGAACAAGAAAACAATACGCAATCTCTTGAATGATCCCATAGCGAGGATCGACGGTATAATGTACCTACGCACACGTCCTATAATTACCTGACTGTTGTTGCTACACTAGCAGCTTATCGTGCTGGACTGCGTGTTTGACATTGTTATGCTACTGGCAAGCTGTGCTTGGTTGCTTATTGATATTGTTGTGCTACTTGCAAGATGTGCTTGGTTGCTTGCTGATATTGCTATGCTACCTTAAAGTGTGTTTGATATAATGACGGATTGTGATGTGCTTTACTGCTTAAATATAGCATGTAAATTGACTTAATAATATTCGACTAAGTAGTCGTGTGGCCCGGTAACATGCGGGCTTCACACGTTCATACTCAGCGTAGTTTGCTGAGTCCTTTACACCCAATTTTTTTCCAGGTCTTGTGCCAGACGATAACGGAGAGTAGGCAAGGGTGACTACCATAGGGGTAGTCCACATGGCAAGACTTTAGTAGTATGCTTTCTTATGTAAGGGTTATGTTGTTTAAGTTGTTAATTAAACTGTAGATGCTCGGTACTTGAGTTGTACTTTATATGGTATTTGGATTTCGTTAAGTTGGACTTCCAGTCATTCAGACCGTAACTTGGAGTTAGTAATGAGGACTGTCAACCACGTGGGTGGTTGGCGTCTGTAGCACCCGAATAGAGTTCGAAACCGCTGCGTAGACTTCTCCTGCTAACTTAGGCGCGTCGTTTAATTGCTGGTTGTGATTCGGGGGTGTTACACGAAGTTTAAAAATCAACTAATAGCCATTCACACCGCTTCGGGTGTGCTAAGACAATAATAATTCCAATGGAATTCCATACCAATCAAATCCTATATTTCCATCCATTCCACACATTCCACTCGAGATTACTCAAACTCAAGGTGGACCAAGATATAAGATATTTCATGATGAAAATCAAAAGCCACATGTTGTGTCATAATATAAAAACCAAGTACATACATACATTTCTCACTCTGCTAATCAAGCAACAGGGCATAATCTGGATGAGGTAACGAAGAAAGATTATGCTCTACCCCCCCTTAAAAGAGAACTTCGTCCCGAAGTTTAAGATTTATCTACCAACTACTCACACCCCCTTCCGGTGTGTGGGTAAACTAAATATCAAGTTGTACTACAAGCTTTAAAATGCTTATCACGCAATCAAACCACTCAAGGGTATTCATCCAATAACAATTCCAAACATTTGTTTCTGTTTTCACACACCACCTTCAAAGAATTCAGCACCTTATTATCAAGCTTTGTTGTAAATTTTATGGCACCGTTGAATTTATCTATGATTGATATATATTTGTACCCCTTGATTGTTATGTATTTGTATTTTCTTGATTATTATAAAATTTTATTTTATGATCCTTACCTATTCATTTTATGACAGGTATGAATGATATGTCCATTATATGTTCATTTTATATTGTATGTTTATTTGATGAAGATGTCGTACCCCCCCCCCCCTTAAAATAGGGTACGACCCATATCCGTCTCATAATAATGAAGTGGAATTTAAACTCACTTTTAAGGAGCACAATATTTTACATCTCCTATGGAGGTTGATGCACAATATCACTCGTCGTTACTCTGGCTTGATTGTAGCTAAATCTTTTAGTGTTCCCAACACGTTTTCCTAACTCATTTCACCTCTCTTACGGTCATTGGCAAAAACAAAGTTTAGAATTCACCATTCGTATAGTAGTTTAAGTTTTGAAAATGAAACATAGGTTATACTTAGATATTACTATAATAACATTTTAGTTCACTCTTTCTTTATTTAAGTATTGGGTGTAGTAGATATCAAAATCTTAAATCATGTGATTTGGAAACTATTAATTCATAAAAGAAATTTTCCATTATAATGTAATGTAATTATTTAAATTATCCTTACTATAACATTTCTCTAGCAGCATTTTATAACCTAAAGTTTCTTAATTGCCATGGCTTAAAAATTCATGAACCTTGTACCGAATTTATAACCTTGGTACGTAAATATGCCATTTATGTTATTTTCACATATCAATTATATTAACAAGCTATAAATCAGGTGTAACATGTTTGAGTAGTTTAAATAATATTTTAGATCATATAATAAGCCTAGATAGTCTTTCAAAATTACATTCAAGGGTTTATTAGCCAACCATACATTAAAATTTGTATTATATTCCTTTATAAAAATTCACCTTCTGTGACTTCTAAAATTTGTATATGTATAATGTTAAGCTTCCCAAATAAACATGAGAATTTCCCATCTTTAAGTAACGCTCAATTTTTTTAAGATGCTCAACACTCCAAGTATTTAAGGATCAATGATATTTAGTTTAGTATTACTCTTCTCTTCACTCAATCTTTAAGTAACTTCTTTTATTGGTTTTTATATTCAACCAGGGGTAGATGTTGTACCTTGGAGTACCCAAACTTAATCCCCTTCCTCCATATATAGGTATTTTTCACCAAAGATTTAACTCAATAAACCCTTTACATTTATGAGTTTTAATACTGGTTCTTAAGATACAAATTTTGATTTGTTCATTGTGGTTAGTAATGAAATATGCCTAGCTCAAGATTTCATGATGGTAACGTCTTACCACCAATCCTCCTCAAGTTCAACACAATCCATCACTTGCGTAGAAGATTATTTACGGTTAGATGACAAGGCTTGTCTAGCCCCTAAACTTCCAGAAGTGGGTGTGCACCCCCACTACTTTCAGCCTAGGTGTTCGTCGTACCAGGCACTTCCCGTAAGGTGTTAGGTTTAGGTATTTTCTTTCTAAAGTTAACGTAGAGTTTTAGTGCGGTTTATAGGTTCGGATGTACGCTACTAGTTTTTGTTAGCTTAATAATTTTCTAGACTTAAGATTTATCCTAACATTATCTTTAGGCAACAATTTGTACCAAGTAGTTCTTGAGATTTATTTTCAAACTTTAGAGGAGTTGAAGTACTTTCACATAATATCAATACTAACTTAGTTATTCAAAGCTCTAATTGTATAATGTTTTCCATCAAAGTATTCTTTAAAATTCTAGGAATTTGTGTACTAGCTTTTAAAGGATTGCATTTTTAGCAATGCATTCTCCATGAGTATGCTTTTGAAAAATAGCTTAATATTTGGTTTATCTCAACCAAAATCTTATCGTACTTAATATAGGATGTTCCAAACTTATATATATATATATATATATTTCTGTAGTTTATTGTTGGAACGGTATAACAACACATCACACTCAATAGACATTCATAAAAGAAAAGTGTGTAAAGGAATCATTCACAATTCCAAGAAGGGTTAGGAGTCGTGCCTTACTGGAGTCCTCACTTCCCAATTCTACCCCAATTCCCCAGTTTTAAGTGCACCTATATTCTAAGTATTTCACTCGGCTTGTTTTCTCGGGTTCAGAGCGTAACTACGCTCTGATACCAATTTCTGTAACACCCCTATTTACAATAAATACAGCGGAATAAAATCTCTAATGGCGATTACAGATCATCGGGCTCCAAACACCCGGTACATAACCTCACCAATTACTACTTACAAATGTTACAGTCTGAACTCGAGAACACATAACATGACTACATTAATAGCGAAATACAACAGCTCTCCACAAATCCTAATTCCCATCCCAATCACTCATACTCTTCGTGGCCACCTGTATAAACAATTCGTACCTGCAAGATGAAACCAAGCAGCCTACCCCGGGAGGGGTGAGTCAGTTCCCTGGAATGGAACTGGTACAATTCTCCAAAACAATATATAAAACATAACTCTTCAAAATAAACAGTAACTTGAAATCAAACTCTTGAAAGTAAAACAGGGAAAAGAGGCACTTCAAAACAATCAATCATAGAGAAAAGAGAACAAGGTAAGGATAGAGACAAAGAACTTAAAAACCAAGTCAACCACTTAAGAAGTCACACCATATAGTTAGTAAGCATCCGTTATTGATGTTAGAATCAATTCTGGTTAAGAAGAGAAAGACTCGGTAGTCACAAAGGACTAGGAATGATATGAATACCCATAACCCGTGGTAGACAATTTATGTCTCCACCATTTCAGAAAGCTGATTCCCATAGACAAAATATACTCAAGAGTGGAATAAACCAATTGGGAGAGATGGCCCCCACCGCCAAGTACGTCCTTTTAGGACAGGGGATATACAGCCCCTCACTGTTTACTACGTCCCTTTTGGGACAAGGGATATACAGCCCCTCACTGTTACCATTGAAGACGCGCGCACGTCACCACAAAAGACTCAACTCATGGATGAAACAATATCTAGAGTCAAACGAAGAATTACCAAGATTGACCTTTTTCCATACTTCCACTAGATCACTAACTACACCAGAGCAATACCAAAACACTCAGTCCTACAGAGTGCAGAAGCGTAAACCCTAGGCAGTTAATGTCTAATGAAATAACCCGATAGAAGGAACCAAAAACCATGTACGTTTCACATTCAAGGCTCAGTTAGTCACCTCAAGCTGAGTTAGCCACACAAACAATTTCCTTTGAAATCCATTCAAGCTCAGTTAGGGTTTTCCAAAACATTCCATAAAGTCCGTTAGCAAAGTCTCTGAGTACGAGAAATCGTACCTGGATAACACTGTAGCAGTTCTAGCCAACTTGCGCAAACATTCAACAGTACTCTGAAGAATATTAAAGGTAGTCTATCATCAATCACTTGTAGCCTACGTTAAGCTTAAATAAACTCCTCACTCTTATTACTAAGTCTCAATTAAATGTTACGTATAACCTTCGACTTATCTTAGAATGTCAATAATAACTCTTAAGCTCAATACCCTTACTCTTAATTTAGAATAACGTCGTGTCATAACCCATGATAGGTTTGTCTTAAAATACTATATTATTATCCCACAATGTAACGATTATTCATTCTTATCAACATCTACTAGCCGACCTTTTATGATTAACTCTTCCCCTTAACTTAATTAAGATCTACATCTTGTATGTTGGAATCATAGTGTTGTAGATACATTTTATTATAACTTAATTGAGCCACTAAACTCAATTATCATATCCTTAGTTCAGAATGACTTTCTATTATAACCGTCTAATAATCTTGTCATAAGATGTTGAATTACCTCTCATATTGAAATAACTATATTATTATTAACTTAGACTTATCGAACTCTTACATTGATTATTCACAAGATATCTTATTTACTTTATCATAAACTATATAATAAGGTGTTTTAAGATAACCTTTTATGTATCCTTGCTTACATTTAATTTCCTAAATGTTTTATTTTTACACGCATTCCCTCCATAGACTATGTATAATCCTTTAATACTAAACCTCAATAAAATTAAGTCTTAAATACGTTTTAAATTATTTACAAAACCTAAGGTTTCAAATGAGTAACGTAATAATAATATTATGTGGTCACCACAGTAGTTTTCTCTCTAAAGAAATGAGAGTCGGAGCTAGGTTTTCTTGAAACACCGACGACTTTAGTGGTGGCCATTCCTCGTGCCCACCGCCCCTGCTTTCTGCTCTCCGTTTCCTTTCAATTCTGTAGTTAGTTGTCACCATGGAAGATGTAACTAGCGTTGAGCAAGTCGTGAAGAAAAAGCATAGCCATGGATCTTTCTCTCCGGATGTCGATCTGTGCGCGGAAAATCAGAATAGGGTTACGACGGACCGTAGTGCTTCGGTTCAGAATCCACAGTGCAATTCGTTTAGGGATGTTGTGAATGGCAAGTCTCAGGAGGAGGAAGGGGATTCTTTTGAGGACTTGGATGACGCCTCAGGAGATGAGGAGGATTTGATGGACGACGAAGACGTGAAGTGCCCCACCATCTCCATTACCAAGGAACAGAAACTGAGATTCAGACGCCCATGGAGACAGGCGATCATCGTTAAACTCCTGGGTAAAACTCTCCCGATGAATGTGCTATTTGATAGATTGAAACGCAGATGGAATCTGCAGAGCGAGTTCACCATGGACGACTTAGCGAATGGTTTCTTCAAGATAACTTTTTCGAACAAGGAGGATATGCTCTTCGTGTTATCAGAGGGCCCATGGCCAATCTTGGACCACTATCTCACAATCAGAAGGTGGCGTCCCAATTTTAATCCAAATTCGGAAGCGTTGTCGTCGCTTGAGGTGTTGGTAAGATTCCCGGATCTTCCAAGCGAATACTATAACGAGGAGTTTTTTTCCCTCATTGGAGCAAGAGTGGGAAAGGTCAAACGGGTCGATTTATCCCCTGCTGTATTTGGTAAATCCCGTATGGCTAGGGTAGCAATTGAAGTCGATCTCACCAAGCCGTTGCTAGCGAAGTATAAGTTCCGACGCAGGGTGATGAAAATCGAATATGAGGGTTTACACTTGGTTTGTTTCAAGTGTGGGTGCTACGGGCACAAAGACTCTGCATGTCCATTCGATCAGAGCATGATAATATTCAACAAGATGAAGGTGTCAAATTGATCCAGAGCCAGAAGTCGGACCAAATTTCTCATATTGTGGAGGACTATGGCGACTGGATGGTGCCAAAAAGGAAAAGCACGGTTAAGAGGGCGCAATTGCCCAAACATATTCCGCGAGGAACAAGTCCAAAGGGAAGGAAGTCGGGGTCTAAGTTTGCAATCTTGGAGAACGAGGATAATCGGGATGATCCACAACAAGGGTTACCAGTCCTTGAAGTCACTAGTGTCGGGGATAACCCTAGGTCTTCGCCCAAAGAACCCAGGAAGAAGAAGCTTAATCCAGAAGCTAGGAATGTTCAGTCGCCGCGGGAAACTAGGGTTCCTGGGGGTTCTTTTCCCAGTTCGAGTCGTCAACCACCAGATTCTCCTAGCAAGATTGCTCGCGGTGAGAGCTCAAGTGCTCCCAGAGACCCAATTAATCCCAATCAAGGAGGGATGGTGGGTAACCAGGCCGCAAATCAGGTAAAATTGATGGTTAAATCCTTCCAATCAAAAGGAGGAGGTACGTAATCTTTCCTGTTATTTATGCTTAATAAGGTTATGTTTTGGAATGTGAGAGGGGCTCTCAAGCCTAGTTTTCATCGAGCGATTAGAAACATTATTTCTACTTATCGGCCTAATGTTATGGTTTTGTTGGAGCCTAGGATTAGTGGATCCATTGCTGACTCTGTTTGTGGTAAACTAGGGTTTAAGAACTGTTTCCGTGTCGAGGCTGAGGGGTTTAGTGGTGGAATTTGGCTGGTTTGGGATGATGAGACTAAGATTGACATCCTTTGTAGTGACCAGCAGTTTATCCATTGTAAAATCATGAGTGGGGATAAGGCTTTCTTTTTAACTGCGGTTTATGCTAGACCTAGTTTGGCTATCAGGAACTCTCTTTGGGATTCTCTTGACACTGCTCAGCCTGTTGACTCTCTCCCATGGGTTGTGGGTGGCGATTTTAATGCTACTCTCTTTGCTTCTGATAGATTTCCTTGTACCATGAATAATCTTGGTATTGATAAGAGGTTTTTGAGTTGGTTTCATAAAAGAGGGTTGGTTCTAGTCAAAACTGTAGGTAATAGTTTTACCTGGTCTAATGGTAGACATAGAGCTTGTCTTGATAGGGTTATTGCTTCGATGGACTGGACTAATATGTTTGCTGTTGCCTCTGTTGATGTGCTTCCTAGATTTGCGTCTGATCATAGCCCTCTTCTTCTTAGTCTTAACCCTACCCAAAACAGTAACAGAAAGCCCAAACCCTTTAAGATGCTTGCTGCCTGGTTTACCCACCCTAACTTTAGTCAAACCGTTATGCAGAACTGGACCAGAGGCTGCCCCCTTAATGAGTCTCTGTGTATCCTGGGTAATCATCTTTCTGCATGGAATAGAAGTGTTTTTGGACACATTTCTCTTAATATCAGGAGGGTTAAAGCTAGGCTTCGTGGCATTCAGAAAGCCATTGATGAAGGCAGGGGTAGACATCTGTTAGGTTTAGAGTCCTCTTTATCTAAGGAGTTAGAGTTGTGGTTGCAAAGAGAGGAGTCTCTATGGCATCAGAAGTCTAGAGATCAATGGGTTGGCCTTGGTGACCGGAATACTTCTTTTTTCCATCTTAAAACTAAACTTAGGAGACAACATAATAAAATTGAGAAACTCATGGACAGTTATGGTAGCTGGGTTTCTGGTGATAGTGACATTGAGAATCTGCTTATTAGTCATTTTAGCAAGCTGTTTACAGCTGAGTCTGATATTAATTTCAAAGTCATTGGTCATGATTTTCCCCCTCTGTCCAGGTCCGATAAGGAATCCCTATCTAGACCTATTGATATTAGTGAACTTACTACAGCTGTTAAGTCCATGAAACCCTTTAAAGCCCCTGGTAAGGATGGCTTTCCTGCAGCCTTTTTTCAAAAATTCTGGAATCTTTTAAACCCTGCTATCCTAAACTTTGCTCAGGATACCTTTAGAATTCAGAAGTTAGACAAGAGATTGAGTGAGACAATGCTGGTTCTGATCCCCAAGGTGGCTTGCCCTACTCAAGTTTCCCATTTTCGCCCGATTTCCTTGTGTCAGATCCAGTATAAAATCCTTGCAAAAGTCCTAACTAATAGACTCAAACCCTTTATGAAGAACTGGGTCTCTGACTGTCAGGCTAGCTTTATTCCTGGTAGAAGCATTTTTGAGAACATCATCATTGTCCAAGAGGTGTTACACTATATGCAGAACACTAAGAGTAAGGAGGGGTGTGTGGCAATGAAGATTGACCTTGCCAAGGCCTATGACAGACTTTCTTGGCGTTTTATTGCTGATACTTTGATCTGTTTAGACCTTCCTGTCAACTTAAGAAACATGATCATGGAGTGTATTACATCTGTATCATTCCAGATTTGCTGGAATGGTAATACAACCAAGTCCTTTTCTGCGGGTAGAGGGCTAAGACAAGGGGATCCTTTATCTCCTTTTATCTTTGTGCTCTGCATGGAAAGATTAGCTTTTCTCATTAATGCTAGTGTCTCTAGGAAGATCTGGAAACCTGTTACTCTAGGCAAGAGAGGAATATCTCTTTCTCATTGTTTCTTTGCTGATGATCTTGTGTTATTTGGCTCAGCTTCTTTGAGTCAAATTCGTGTCATGACTGAGTGCCTTGATGATTTCTGTGCTGCATCAGGTCAATGTGTTAGTTTAGATAAATCTTCTATCCTTCTGTCTAAAAACATCAATTCTGATAAAGCGGATGCTATCAGTCAGGAGGCCCAGATGAATACAACTAGAGATTTTGGGAAATACCTTGGGGTTTTTCTTAAGCAGGGTAAGTCTTTAACTCAATCCCACAACCTTATCCTTGATAAGGTTAGGTGCAGAGTGGATTTATCGTGAGTGATTAGAAGAGGTGTAGTTATTAAAAGAAAGAAATTAATACTCAAAATATCCGTCGGGCTGCAAATTATAACCCGGTCGCAGTAGTATAGAAGACAGAAGCGGCCGGGGTCAAACCGTGGGACTTATAGCGAGCTAAAATAGTTCCTAAGCTTGTCACAAAAAGGGGGAGTTAATTGACTTGTTTTAGAGAAAAATATTAAGCAGATTAGAAAACTGAGTGCAGATGAATTAAATGGAACTCCGGGTTCAGGTTTATATAATCTGATTCAATTATGCTTCTCTACCGGTTTAATATATTAGTTGGGCAAAATTCCTGTTATTATCCTAAGGACTAAGTCATAGACCCTTAGAACTCGTTTACCAGAAAATGCCGGTCTAATCAAGGTTCGAGCAATACTATGTAAACGGACGTTAAATTCGAGGAATTATAATGCATCTGTAAATACTAACTTATTAAATCATAATAGTTTTCTCTCCAGATTTACGGCTTAAATAACCTGTCTATTTATCACCTGGTCTGATCAAATAGACTTAGGAAAGCATTTTAATAAATTCATGTAATTTATTAAAATGGTGAGAGAAGACCTTTAAGCGTAACAAACTGTATTTATTTTAACCGGTAGAATATTGGATTACATAATTAAACAAACCATAAATAAAACCTTGCCCGGAGCAAATCCTCCTTAGCCAGACATATTAACTGGAATAAATCTGACAGAGGTTGGACGTAATAATAGCACGAGACGTGATTGGTGAGTGGAGAAATGGAGAGGAAGAAGAATGGAGCATGTACGTAGGTTATTGTAAGTGAAGTGGGTGAATTAGAGAATTACAGATCTGGGAACTGAATGGATGTTGAGATGTACGTGAGTGTTTACTGGAAGAGAATGAGATGAGGTGAGTGTGAGTGATTTTCTGGTTTTCTCCGTGCACTCGTATAAGGTTGCAGTGGATGGTTATTTATAGAAGAAAGAAGAGGTAGTCTTCCGTAGATATTTGCAGTTGATTGCTCCTTCAGTGTTTCATTGATTGAGCATTGATGCTTCACTTATTGCAGGGGACAGAGCCGAAAAGCGTGAGCATTTAAGGTAGGCGAGCAGCGGAGTAATGGGGATAGCGCAATCAATTTGCAGAACGTCGCGAAGAAGAAGACAGGCGCGTCTCTTGTCCGCCTGGAGTCCGCGTGCGTACATCACTGAATTTGGTCCGGGACTTCTTGCAGGAGTTAGGTCCCGGACCATAATGCAGGCAAATCTCTCGGTTTTGAAATTACAGTGGTCCGGGACTTGGGCAAGGACATAAGTCCGGACCAAGCTGGCAAATCTCTCGGTTTTAAAATTACGTGTGGTCCGGGACTTAGGCAAGGCATAAGTCCCGGATCAAGCTGGTGTTGAAGTCTCGAGGGTATGCCAACTTTGACTGGCTCTAGATTATTCGTTTGGACTCCGTTTTTCGAAACCGTCTGCGGCTATGCGTTCGTCTCTTCATGTTCTTTGCTTCTAGCTTGACTTTTTCTCATGTTTAACCGATAAATCTGTAAGACAACCAATAACACATAGACTAGAGAAAAGTAAGATAAGTGGAGAAATGAGCAAGAAAAGTGCTAATAATATATATGAAATACACCTATAAAACATGCTCATTTGGACACTTATCATAAGGAATAAACTTGCTGGGTGGAAAGCTAAATCACTTTCTATGGCAGGCCGGATCTGCTTAGTTAATAGCTGCATTGCCTCAATCCCCATTCACACAATGCAGTGTCAGTTTCTTCCAGTTAAGACTTGTTCGGAAATTGATAAGTTAAGCAGAAATTTCATTTGGGGACAGGATACTAATGAGAAAAAATGGCATGATATTGGCTGGGAAACATTCTGTAAACCTGAAATACCCCAAACCTTGATATGTGGTTTAAATATTAAACTATGGTATGTAAAGGCTAAAAAGTGCCTTAGAAACATCAGTGAACAATTTAAACCATAGTAAATGCAATAAAGCACTAAGATACAGTTTGAGCAAAAACATGCTTTAAGCTTGGAGTGAACTTGGTTAGGACCCAAAGAGCCTACCAAGACTTAATAATATTAATTATGATTTAATAAGGCTAATTAAGTCCTTAGGAAATTTTGGTAGACAGTTAAACCAAATAAAACACAAGAATATACCTTAAAGTCAATATGAGCAAAAATGTGCTCTAAGCTTGGGATAAATTTGTATAAGACCTAAAGGTCATATTTATATCTTATAAATATGTTAATGAACATATTAAATCAATTACCAAAGAAAACCAAGCTTGAAAACAAGTTAAACACAAAAAGTGCTTTAAGGAGTCTTAAAGCACGTTTTTGAAAAATTGTCTTGTAAATGAGTTTTGAATGGCTAAATGTCCATTATTACTCTTTAATTAACATTTGTACTATATAGTATCACATTTGGAAGTCTATATCAATAAGAAATCAAAAATTTCACTTCTATGTGCCTTGTTTTTGTGAATAGTGATTTTTATAAGCTAGTTTGTAACATATGTTATCATAAGTAATTAAATTGACAAATAAAGACTAAAGTACCCTTATGTAATAAAGGGGGGCCGGTTTTCTTAAGTGTGTGACTCACCACACTCTTGTTAATTTACTAAGAAAAGAAAGAATGACTAATTAATGTACTATTTGCTTTATAAGAACAAATATCTTCAAAAAGCAAAGTTTATCTTCATTCTCTCATTTCTTTCTCATTTCACACGGTTCCACTCTTCTTCAACCTCTCTTCTTCTTGTTCTCTCACGGTAATACTCACCACCACCATTAAACTCAAGCTTTGACCTCTTGTAAAATCTAGCTCACTTGTCCAAATAAAAAACAAACACCACCAATCTCTTCCTCTCATCAAGCTCTTCATTCCTATCTTCTCAAAACTTCAAGAGCCCCATTTCGGTGCCATGGAGTTCCACCATTGAAGGAGCTTGAGCTTGTGTTTCTACATATTATTGATCTTCTTTGCTTCTAGGTAAGGAATCTCAAAGAAAAATCAAGTTTCTTCCATGTTTTTATCTTGACCGAGAATCACCATTAATGGTGCTCCTTGTGTTGCTTTGTTCTAGCTCCATTTGAACCTTTCATGGACTAGGTGGAGTCCTCTCTTCATAGATATTCAAACTCTCTTCAAAGATCAAGGTAAAACAACTACATTCATGTTTTTGAAACAATGTAAACCTAGGGTTTACAATGAGATTAAGCTTGGAGCTTGAATACTCATCACATTGTTTGTGTAATGTTTAGAAGTTGACAAGCAACTAAGCTTAGCCGATTTTTAAACTAGGAAACAAGAAAGAAGTTTGTGAGGAAAAGAGTTAAATATGCTATCTCGATGTGGTTTAATGCCTTAGGAGAAATGAGCTTATAATGCTTGCTAAAACTACCTAAAGAGCAAATGGTGAATGACTTAGTAAAGTGTTCTCAAGGAGACTAGTAAAAGAACATATGTCTTGGTGTATGTAATTGCAGGTCAAAGGCTTATATATTGTGGAAATTCAGTGTTTAAGGTTTATGCAATTTAAGGGCCTAAGAGCCATGTTGTTTAAGGGCCTAAGTGCCAAGCAATTTAAATTGTGCACTATATTGTGATGTAGTGTAAATTTGGTGAAGTCTTGTGAGTGATGGTGTTCTTGATGGATTTAGGTGTTCTTGAGTGCTTAATGGTGAAAACTATGAGTTTTGGAATGATGATGTGCTAAGAGAACCCATGGCAAAATTTGTATATGTATAAGAAGTACTAAGTGCTTAAATGAACTTGGGTGAACTAGGAATTGTTAGGAATGGATACATGCTTCACTAAGGAAGAAAACATGCATTAAGGTGTTCTAAAGTGCTACAAGGACTTAGGTATTATCTTGGAAGTTCTAG
Organism: Limonium bicolor; assembly: GCA_023374045.1. Taxonomy (NCBI): domain Eukaryota; kingdom Viridiplantae; phylum Streptophyta; class Magnoliopsida; order Caryophyllales; family Plumbaginaceae; genus Limonium; species Limonium bicolor. The sequence goes on along the minus strand of CM041777.1, from coordinate 152,587,582 downwards.
GAATTCAATGTGTGTTTTTGAGAATGTATTAAAGTCATGGAGAAGTTTGTTTAAGGTTTAGGAATGTTGATGTACAAGGAAGGAATGATGTTTAGGTAAGATGTCAAAAAGGAGATTTAGTTATTAAGAAAAGATGTTTGAGAGATGATGTTAAGGTGTAGAGGAAACACCTTGGTATAGTGGTCATTATTGGTGAAATACCACTTAGGAATCTTAAGGAGAAAACATCCCAAGTGCTAGGAATTTTGTAAGAAATTTGTGAATGATAAGATGGTTTTGGTGAGTGATTTAAAGAGTTTAGCACATGGCTAAAGGTGTGTTTGATGTGCCAAATGATGTTAGGAAACATTATGAGGCTTTAGGAGAAGTTTGGTGAAATTGGTTAAGTGCTTAAAGGCTTAGAAAATGAGTGTTTTGCCTTGTCCGAACATCCGTCCGGACATGGACGTTCGGACAGGCCTGTTGCGTAAAAATTTTCAGAGTCTCGACTTGTGTCCGACCTTAGGAAGTCCGGACACAAGTTCGGACGTACCTGCTTCTTCATTTAATTTCCTCGACCCATGTCCGAACATCCGAAGTCCGGACACAAGTTCGGACAGGCGTCTGTATTCAGTTTTGAGTCTCGACTTGTGTCCGAACTTGGGAAGTCCGGACACAAGTTCGGACAGGCCACTGTAAGGACCAAAATTGTTGTTTTAAGGTATGGGAATGATGTGTAATGATGGGGATTGATGGTTAATGATGTTGAGGTTGTTAAGGACATGTTAGGTGAGTTTTAATGACAATTAAGTGGGTGAAAAGTTGTAATAAAATGTGAAAGTAAAACAAGTTAAAAAGTGAAGTTATGTAACTAAGTTAACGGGGAAAAGTTATAAGCATTAGACTTTAAACAATCATGCTACCCCGATGTTAATAAAAGTACATGTAATGTGTCAGTTTGTTCGAGAATTGCTCGAGGAACATAAGTGGGCGTGGTAAAGGGACCCCGGTGACAGGTATGGTTTTCTTACAACCTGTGTCCTACCGGATTACACCGGCTTGTATGCCAATGTTTTTTTTGTGTGTTGCCACGTTATAAGATAAATCATGAAACGAGTTTACAGTCGTTATTGTTGTTGTATGTTTACGTGCCGATACCGGTAACCTCGAGTGCGCTTGAAGGGCTAGTTAACCACTATTAGGTAAACGTAAGAGAACGGTATCCGGTGATTACGTTTCCGACCTAAGGAACGTTCTAACCACGGCTATGCGTGAGTTAGTTATGTGATGTTTGTGTGTGATGTTTGTGTGTGAATGTATGACTCTCCCTTCCCTTGTGTGTGTCTAACAAGACTTAACCCAATGTTGTGATTGTTTAACTAAGTTCAATGATGAACTTCTGACAAGTGCTAACGGGGGAAGTGAGGAGTCCGGTCTGTTCCGGCCACGCGTGTGAGTATGGGGGTCGTTGTCATATCAGGTTCGATCCTCTGTATGGTTTGTGTTTCCAATTTGGTTTCCAACCTTCCCTTTAGCTTAACCAAGGCTATTACTGACTCACGTCGGGCCACAGGGGCATACTATGTTATGTTTGTTCGGTGTGCTTGGATCACTATATCCGAGACACCTTGTGCTAAGTTATCCGTTCATTTAACGAGACGGTAACGAGTTATGTAATGAGCTCATCATGAGACTGGCAACATTCTCTAGGCTCACCAGTGTATTAACGATGTTTGGGTCGGTTCCTAAGAGAACCATTCCCGTTATGTTATGTGATGTTGTTGTAATGCAATTTCTATTGCGATGTTATTATGTGCACGTTGAAACGTGAAAGTGTTGTTATGTGTTGTTATGGGATGCATGTTATATGTTGTAAAATGTGGAGTATGTGGATCATGGATATGAATCCCAGTTTGTGATAAGAGGCGTTTAAGGATAACTCGAATAACGGGTAAGTGTCGTCTATTAAGGAAGTAGCTCCATTAGAGGAGAAGCACTCTAGGGATAATGAATATCATGAGTGACTTATCAAATAAGGATGTATTATCCGTTTATTGAGCCCATTGAGGCGAAATGTTGTGTGTTGTGTGTTTACAGTTGCATGCACGATTTAAATATAATCAACGCATGCTAAGACGACAATTAGTTGTGCGTGGCCCGGTAGCATGTGGGCTGCGAGATTACCATACCAGCAAAGGTGCTGAGCCCCTTGGGGGCCATCCTTTCTCTTCTTTTCCTATTTCAGGTACAGAGAGCTGGAAGCCGTTCGAGAGTAGGACGGGGTAGACATTGTACATGGGTAATCATTTAAGTGTATATATCAGTAGGTGTAGTAAGACCGAAATGTTGTCGGCATCAGTTTATAAATACTCGGGTATAGTTGAAAGGTTGTATGTTGTTGTTGTTAATGGAAAGGGATAGTAATGTGTAGTCACTCGGGAATTTAGCCCATCAGACCGGTACGATGTATGTGTATTAGCCTTGTTAGCCACGTGGGTGGTTAACGGCGTGTAACACCAACGAGTTAAGTTATTTGATGAGGTGTGTATTCCGCTGCAGATTGTTGTTATGTATTTGTTGTGGATGGGGTGTTACAAAAAGTGGTATCAGAGCGAAGTATCGCTCTGATGACTGAATTACCGAGCTTAGGAAGTACCGAGTTAGGATTTTAGTACTCTGGGTTAAGGGTTGAGTGATAGCGTGAGAGATACGCCAGTTAGGTATTACCAGTGTGTACTGGAAACCTACAATATCCATCCCACCCTCCACAATCCCTGTTTTATAACTTGGGAAAGAACGCTAGAGAGATGAAAGTCCTCTCATACTCGGGAAACCCGATCTGGCTGTTATTAAGTACCTCTATGAGAACGGAGAACCTGTCATACGGTAGATCCCGAAAACTGGGAATCCCGGAGACGGTGCGCATCTGAACAATGCTAACCGCATTTCATAACAAAGAATGAAGAATCAGTGTATAGAAGAATAGAATTTCCGGCAACCTGGGTTGACATGCCGAGCAGTCGAGGATAACCAGCTTGCAACGCACCGACCGTGCAACAGGCAAGAAGTGGATTAGTGAAACCCGAGACGAGTGTCTACGGGACCACAGTTGATAAATGATACACCAACGGTATACCAACTGACAAAGGAACTACAACATAGTGCCCAAACAAGAGACAAGTCTCAGTAACCACGACAATACGTGGAACGGGCTACAAAGAGAATACAATACTAAGAAAAAGGGGTCTCCCAGAATGGGAAACACCCTAGTTGATGATCGTCATGTGAAGACAGTGAGAAGTCACCTAGAAGAGTTATTATCAAGGCAGTAAGATCAGTGAGGGCCAACAAGGCCACTGATGACAGTGCGGGTAAAAACAATACCACAACCGGTATGTGTTAAACCGATAGCCAGTTAGCATGGCGCACTTGCCATAGCAAGTGCTGCTATAATAGGGCTGTTCGGGAAATTTATAACCACTACAAAGTACTTGGTAAAGTACCATAAAGTTAAATGTGATCGTCATAACAGTGGAAGGGCCTGTTAGCCTAACCTCTGTAATTGTAAGTACACCAGTCAGCAAGAAGCTAGACTTGGTTAAGGTAAGAAGATGTTATGAGACCATGAAAATTTTCTTTCAAACCCAGATTTATTCAAACCCTTTTCTTTTCAAAAACCAAATTTTCTTTCAAACCAACACTTCTTTCTAACCTTCTTTTAAACCAAACCAGTAAAACCAAGGGCAGTTGATAAGAATTCAACAATGGATAAACTTTCCCTCGATTAAGTTCGGGAAGCATGGGATGAATATTGTCACGGGACAATATAAGGGAGTTGACAACAGAATACTTCACCTAGGCGTGTGACGGACACTACGAGTGTACCAACTGAAATGTGGGACGACCGCACTCCGATAGGAGCTTGTGGGCCTGACAGACCTGCTTATGGGTTAGTTGGGTAAGTAGTGATGTATCAGTATGGTACCCCACATATGTATACGAGTAGAGTCCAAAACACGGGAAGTAGTCGACTCCGTTCTACGGTCAGCAGTAAAAGTCAAACAAGAGCTAAGGATTACCATGAATGGTTGAAATTAAGGAACTCAATTAAGTTAACGAGACTAAAAGGATTAGTGAATTCCTTTCAAGGAAATGTTTAAGGGTCAGGAGGTGCGAAGTGCACTAACTGTTATGTAAAGACATCGTATACGTCCTAAGGATCCTCAGGGATAAACATAATAGCTGGAACGGTGACCCAGCTTGTACATGGCAAGCAGATGCCTAATGTGGACACATTAATGTGCAATGAACGGGATGAAACTATCAAGAAATGTTGATCTTCACAGAAGAAGATAATAACCGGTTAAGAACGCAAACAGGCGTGGCTAACTGAATGTACCAATAAGTGTGAACTAAATGTAAAGGCATAACTTAGTAACACCCAGGAGCAATCCTTGAAGGGTGTTCACATCAACAATTGTTACACGAAATGCATGATAGAAACACAAGGGTTGAAACTAACACCCAGTTTAGACATAAGTTGTCAGGAGACGGACTGACAAACCTAAGGGGCATCCCATGAAAGGAAACGTAATGTAACGACCTTGTCATGGAGCTCGATATGATATCCAAACTATGTAATGTTGTACAAAGAAGTACATGTATGTGGACAGCCTACAACGAGCGCAACTCAAGGCAATAAGGCTTGTAAGCCACAAGCAACATGTGTTATGAAAATTAGATTGACTGCAAAAGTTTATGTTATATAAGTGAATAGAGTGGAGAACGAACCACTGCATTAAGAGTGGGGATACCTCTCGATATTGTGAAACCGCGGGAGCGGTAGTTATGTGAACCAAGCCCAAGAAATATGTTAAGGATGGACAATATTATTATTATTTAAGAGCAGTTAGTTTAGTAGCATGTGTGTATAAAGTGAAGCACCGAGCTGAATAATGCCGGCTTGTGACTCGAATGATCAATGCTCAAGGAGCATTCAGTAGTCAACCAAATGAGTAGCGAACAACGCTCAAGGAACATGAAAGCTCGAAAAATAGAGTATTCAAAAAAAAATCAGCCAAATAAGTGGCCAAACCCAGTGTAATGGCTGAAGCTAATATAATGACGGATGCAGTGTAAGTTGATGTTGTATAATGAAAGAGGATACGGTGTGCAATAAGCGACCGTTGTATAAGGATTGTTAAGCGATGGTATGACAAATAAGCGGAGTTATGTGTTAAACCCCAGTGGAGATACAACAGTAAGTGATAGCAAATGAACCGAGCAGTAAGCCGGTGGCAAGTGTTATGTGATAAGAATTCCAGTAAACACAGTGTAAACTCCTATTGCAATCGCATAAGAGATTTACTGTCAAGAGTATACGCCTCTGCACTCTGTATGACTGAGTGTTTTGGTATTGCACTTGCGCAGTAATGATCAAGTGGGATAGCTAGGATTTGGGAAATGTTAATTATGGTGGATGTAGAAAGAAACTTATAACGCCATAATGACCGATGCATAGGAAATGCAAGGTCATACCAATGGAAGAGTACTTGTACGAAACCAAATGTGGAGGTATGATTAAGAATAAGTGATAACAGTAGCACTAACTGCCAAATATCAGTATGGAATATACCCCAAATGTTGTAAATAGTTGAGAGAGCACTACACTCTAGGTAGTAGCTCAATCTCAACCGACAGTAAGTCGGAAGGAAACAAGTCAATCATTGTGAAATACATAGCTGTATACATAGTAAATTGTTATGGAAGTGGATAGAAAGTGTATAACTCACCGAATTCGCTAACGGTAAGAGATACCACGCGTCGGTTGAGAAACCATTGTTACCAAGATGAAGGTGACAATTGGGGATGTACAATACAGTAAGAATAACAAAAAGGGCCAATTAAGCTCTACAGTTACTAGAGTTTCGCAGCAGAAACTAGTGAGCCAGTGATTCAAGTGTTGAATGTACATGGTGAACATGAGTGAATGGCTAATTATTAACGCCTAGAAGCCTAACAGGCCAAAATCGAAACCAACTAAGAGTTTAAACAAACTCCAATGAGAATTCTTGGTTTAGGAACTAAACCGCCAATATGGTTAAGATCCTCTAATCAGAATCCATTGTGTAATAGACCGCGTGGAAGTTAGAACACTTCACGACGGCAGAACATTTTAAGCCAATGTTTAGTGATTGATTACGTGGGCGTAATCCCTTTTAAGGGGGGTAGAGCGCAAAACCACTTAGTGTGTATTACCGTACAAGTGTACGTAGTGTATGTGACTTATACTGTGCATAACACAAAGTTATTGTTTTAATGATTGGTGTGTGTGTTACGTAAACATACACATTCGTTCATGGTTTAATTGTGGTAATTGCGCACAGAAGATGCGAATACCATTGTGATAAGTGTGTTGATTTGTTAACAGTGGTGTGTGATAGTACAAGTGTAGGGAGTAGAGAAACTCCCGGGGAACAAAACCCCAACAGTGTATAAATATGAAACCGTGTGTTGTATTTTGATAAAATATATGTGCATATATATTATATAGTGACTCAGGAAAGGTTATGGAACCAACATAGAACCTAGTGAGAATAAGATTCTCTAGGTAACAAGATTAAGGTGTATGTAAATAACTGGTAGACGAAGTTCTATCCCTTGGAGATGTTGTGATCATGATTAGAATGATTAAAAAGATAGAAAATTGGAAATGAGTGATTTATTTGATGCTTGAAAATGAAGTGGGAAGTGGAACTTGATTTGCATGCGATCAAGGGAAGCCGAACACAAATTGGAGTGGAAGGATAGTTCAACACTGATGCTGATCACATCAGGGTTGGATAATTCTTGAAGCTCCCTATAAGTGGTCACAAATAACCACGCTAAGAAAAGAAGCAAAGAGCATAAGTTGGACTTGGAGTTGTGTGTGTTTTCAAAAAGGATTTTGGATTGGTATTTATAAAGCATCGATAAATACTCTACATAATTAAAGTTTTCTTACTTAACCTCACAAGGAAAATTTTAAATTTAAGTGATTGTTTTAATCTCCCAAAGGCACGGGGACGGAAGGTGTCCATCGCGACCGGGTTCTGCGGGATCACAGTGTATATCAAAGATATTTTTGATTGCTATACATGCTATGACATGTTGTGTGGTATGTGTAATAAATATTATTTTGACCTTGAGTTCCTAAAGTGTATGCTATTAAGACCTATGAGTCTAAATGTGTTGTGTTACATAGACCTATGTGTCTAAAGGCTGTTATGTTATCAAGACCTATGTGTCTAAATGTTGTTATGTTACCCAAGACCAGAGAGTCTAAGGGTTGTTATGGGTGTGTAAATGTTGTTAAGATACCCGGACCATTGAGTCCGAGGTTATCAAGTGAATATGTTATGTTATGTATGGATGTGAATGTGTTACCCGGACCATTAAGTCCGAGGTTGTGATGTAAAGTGTGTTTGACTATAGAAGTTTTATTTCTTTAAGTAATCCCCGTATTCTAATCTAATGATGTGTGGGAAGTGTTAACTTCGAGGACGAAGTTCTTTTAAGGGGGGTAGATTGAAATACCCCAAACCTTGATATGTGGTTTAAATATTAAACTATGGTATGTAAAGGCTAAAAAGTGCCTTAGAAACATCAGTGAACAATTTAAACCATAGTAAATGCAATAAAGCACTAAGATACAGTTTGAGCAAAAACATGCTTTAAGCTTGGAGTGAACTTGGTTAGGACCCAAAGAGCCTACCAAGACTTAATAATATTCAATTATGATTTAATAAGGCTAATTAAGTCCTTAGGAAATTTTGGTAGACAGTTAAACCAAATAAAACACAAGAATATACCTTAAAGTCAATATGAGCAAAAATGTGCTCTAAGCTTGGGATAAATTTGTATAAGACCTAAAGGTCATATTTATATCTTATAAATATGTTAATGAACATATTAAATCAATTACCAAAGAAAACCAAGCTTGAAAACAAGTTAAAACACAAAAAGTGCTTTAAGGAGTCTTAAAGCACGTTTTTGAAAAATTGTCTTGTAAATGAGTTTTGAATGGCCAAATGTCCATCATTACTCTTTAATTAACATGTGTACTATATAGTATCACATTTGGAAGTCTATATCAATAAGAAATCAAAAATTTCACTTCTATGTGCCTTGTTTTTGTGAATAGTGATTTTTATAAGCTAGTTTGTAACATATGTTATCATAAGTAATTAAATTGACAAATAAAGACTAAAGTACCCTTATGTAATAAAGGGGGGCCGGTTTTCTTAAGTGTGTGACTCACCACACTCTTGTTAATTTACTAAGAAAAGAAAGAATGACTAATTAATGTACTATTTGCTTTATAAGAACAAATATCTTCAAAAAGCAAAGTTTATCTTCATTCTCATTTCTTTCTCATTTCACACGGTTCCACTCTTCTTCAACCTCTCTTCTTCTTGTTCTCTCACGGTAATACTCACCACCACCATTAAACTCAAGCTTTGACCTCTTGTAAAATCTAGCTCACTTGTCCAAATCAAAAACAAACACCACCAATCTCTTCCTCTCATCAAGCTCTTCATTCCTATCTTCTCAAAACTTCAAGAGCCCCATTTCGGTGCCATGGAGTTCCACCATTGAAGGAGCTTGAGCTTGTGTTTCTACATATTATTGATCTTCTTTGCTTCTAGGTAAGGAATCTCAAAGAAAAATCAAGTTTCTTCCATGTTTTTATCTTGACCGAGAATCACCATTAATGGTGCTCCTTGTGTTGCTTTGTTCTAGCTCCATTTGAACCTTTCATGGACTAGGTGGAGTCCTCTATTCAAAGATCAAGGTAAAACAACTACATTCATGTTTTTGAAACAATGTAAACCTAGGGTTTACAATGAGATTAAGCTTGGAGCTTGAATACTCATCACATTGTTTGTGTAATGTTTAGAAGTTGACAAGCAACTAAGCTTAGCCGATTTTTAAACAAGGAAACAAGAAAGAAGTTTGTGAGGAAAAGAGGTAAATATGCTATCTCGATGTGGTTTAATGCCTTAGGAGAAATGAGCTTATAATGCTTGCTAAAACTACCTAAAGAGCAAATGGTGAATGACTTAGTAAAGTGTTCTCAAGGAGACTAGTAAAAGAACATATGTCTTGGTGTATGTAATTGCAGGTCAAAGGCTTATATATTGTGGAAATTCAGTGTTTAAGGTTTATGCAATTTAAGGGCCTAAGAGCCATGTTGTTTAAGGGTCTAAGTGACAAGCAATTTAAATTGTGCACTATATTGTGATGTAGTGTAAATTTGGTGAAGTCTTGTGAGTGATGGTGTTCTTGATGGATTTAGGTGTTCTTGAGTGCTTAATGGTGAAAACTATGAGTTTTGGAATGATGATGTGCTAAGAGAACCCATGGCAAAATTTGTATAATGTATAAGAAGTACTAAGTGCTTAAATGAACTTGGGTGAACTAGGAATTGTTAGGAATGGATACATGCTTCACTAAGGAAGAAAACATGCATTAAGGTGTTCTAAAGTGCTACAAGGACTTAGGTATTATCTTGGAAGTTCTAGGAATTCAATGTGTGTTTTTGAGAATGTATTAAAGTCATGGAGAAGTTTGTTTAAGGTTTAGGAATGTTGATGTACAAGGAAGGAATGATGTTTAGGTAAGATGTCAAAAAGGAGATTTAGTTATTAAGAAAAGATGTTTGAGAGATGATGTTAAGGTGTAGAGGAAACACCTTGGTATAGTGGTCATTATTGGTGAAATACCACTTAGGAATCTTAAGGAGAAAACATCCCAAGTGCTAGGAATTTTGTAAGAAATTTGTGAATGATAAGATGGTTTTGGTGAGTGATTTAAAGAGTTTAGCACATGGCTAAAGGTGTGTTTGATGTGCCAAGTGACGTTAGGAAACATTATGAGGCTTTAGGAGAAGTTTGGTGAAATTGGTTAAGTGCTTAAAGGCTTAGAAAATGAGTGTTTTGCCTTGTCCGAACATCCGTGGACATGGACGTTCGGACAGGCCTGTTGCGTAAAAATTTTCAGAGTCTCGACTTGTGTCCGACCTTGGGAAGTCCGGACACAAGTTCGGACGTACCTGCTTCTTCATTTAATTTTCCTCGACCCATGTCCAAACTTCCGAAGTCCGGACACAAGTTCGGACAGGCGTCTGTATTCAGTTTTGAGTCTCGACTTGTGTCCGAACTTGGGAAGTCCGGACACAAGTTCGGACAGGCCACTGTAAGGACCAAAATTGTTGTTTTAAGGTATGGGAATGATGTGTAATGATGGGGATTGATGGTTAATGATGTTATGAGGTTGTTAAGGACATGTTAGGTGAGTTTTAATGACAATTAAGTGGGTGAAAAGTTGTAATAAAATGTGAAAGTAAAACAAGTTAAAAAGTGAAGTTATGTAACTAAGTTAACGGGGAAAAGTTATAAGCATTAGACTTTAAACAATCATGCTACCCCGATGTTAATAAAAGTACATGTAATGTTGTCAGTTGTTCGAGAATTGCTCGAGGAACATAAGTGGGCGTGGTAAAGTGGACCCCGGTGACAGGTATGGTTTTCTTACAACCTGTGTCCTACCGGATTACACCGGCTTGTATGCCAATGTGTTTTTTTGTGTGTTTGCCACGTTATAAGATAAATCATGAAACGAGTTTACAGTCGTTATTGTTGTTGTATGTTTACGTGCCGATACCGGTAACCTCGAGTGCGCTTGAAGGGCTAGTTAACCACTATTAGGTAAACGTTTCCGACCTAAGGAACGTTCTAACCACGGCTATGCGTGAGTTAGTTATGTGATGTTTGTGTGTGATGTTTGTGTGTGAATGTATGACTCTCCCTTCCCTTGTGTGTGTCTAACAAGACTTAACCCAATGTTGTGATTGTTTAACTAAGTTCAATGATGAACTTCTGACAAGTGCTAACGGGGGAAGTGAGGAGTCCGGTCTGTTCCGGCCACGCGTGTGAGTATGGGGGTCGTTGTCATATCAGGTTCGATCCTCTCTGTATGTTATGGTTGTTTTCCAATTTGGTTTCCAACCTTCCCTTTAGCTTAACCAAGGCTTTTACTGACTCACGTCGGGCCACAGGGGCATACTATGTTATGTTTGTTCGGTGTGCTTGGATCACTATATCCGAGACACCTTGTGCTAAGTTATCCGTTCATTTAACGAGACGGTAACGAGTTATGTAATGAGCTCATCATGAGACTGGCAACATTCTCTAGGCTCACCAGTGTATTAACGATGTTTGGGTCGGTTCCTAAGAGAACCATTCCCGTTATGTTATGTGATGTTGTTGTAATGCAATTTCTATTGCGATGTTATTATGTGCACGTTGAAACGTGAAAGTGTTGTTATGTGTTGTTATGGGATACATGTTATGTGTTGTAAAATGTGGAGTATGTGGATCATGGATATGAATCCCAGTTTGTGATAAGAGGCGTTTAAGGATAACCCGAATAACGGGTAAGTGTCGTCTATTAAGGAAGTAGCTACATTAGAGGAGAAGCACTCTAGGGATAATGAATATCATGAGTGACTTATCAAATAAGGATGTATTATCCGTTTATTGAGCCCATTGAGGCGAAATGTTGTGTGTTGTGTGTTTACAGTTGCATGCACGATTTAAATATAATCAACCGCATGCTAAGACGACAATTAGCTGTGCGTGGCCCGGTAGCATGTGGGCTGCGGGATTACCATACCAGCAAAGGTGCTGAGCCCCTTGGGGGCCACCCTTTCTCTTCTTTTCCTATTTCAGGTACAGAGAGCTGGAAGCCGTTCGAGAGTAGGACGGGGTAGACATTGTACATGGGTAATCATTTAAGTGTATATATACAGTAGGTGTAGTAAGACCGAAATTGTTGTCGGCATCAGTTTATAAATACTCGGTATAGTTGAAAGGTGTATGTTGTTGTTGTTAATGGAAATGGATAGTAATGTGTAGTCGCTCGGGAATTTAGCCCATCAGACCGGTACGATGTATGTGTATTAGCCTTGTTAGCCACGTGGGTGGTTAACGGCGTGTAACACCAACGAGTTAAGTTATTTGATGAGGTGTGTATTCCGCTGCAGATTGTTGTTATGTATTTGTTGTTGGATGGGGTGTTACAAAACCGAAGGATAAAGGGGGCTTAGGACTTAAGCAGTCCAGGTTGATGAATATAGCGTGTTTTGGTAAGATTGCATGGAATCTGGCTAGTAATTCTAATAACCTATGCTGTAAAATACTTCGGAGGAAGTATCCTAACCCTGACTCCAGTCGTGGGTCTGTTACTTGGAAGGGGGTGCAGAAGTGCAAACCTCTTATAAAAGAAGGGATGCGATGGGTGGTGAGTAATGGTGAGTCTGTTAAGTTTTGGAAAAACAGATGGATTGGGGGTTTCAACTTAGAATCAAAAGCTGTTAGTCCCATTCCCAACCATGATCTTGATAGGACAGTGGCAGACTATTGGGACAACAATTCGGGCTGGAAGAGAGAGTCTATTTCTAGTCTTCTACCTGTAAACATCATGGATCTGCTAACCAAATATTCTGTTCATCCTGAGGCAGGCTCTGACTTCCCCACTTGGTGGCCGGAGACTGATGGTCATTATAGTGTCAAGTCTGCGTATGAAATTCTCACTAGGAGTCATGAACTTGATAATTCATATGTCTTTAGAGTGATCTGGAGACTCCCGGTTCAGGAAAGAATAAAACTTATGATGTGGCGCACTTGTCTCAATAAACTCATGAGTAATCATAGGAGATATTGTTTGGGTTTATCTAATGATAAATCTTGTCATTATTGTGGAAATGAAGAAACAATATTACATGTCCTGCGGGACTGCCCAGTAGCCAAAAGGATATGGACTAAGCTTATCTCCTCTCAATATTGCTCTAATTTTTTCGGTTGTAATCTGCAGGTTTGGATCAATAGTAATCTGCTGGAGAGTAAAAAGACTCTGATCAACATTAAGTGGAGAATGGTCTTTCCCATTGTATGCTTCATGCTATGGAATTGGAGAAATAGTAAAATCTTTGGTAGAGAAGATAGATTATTTCTTCCCTTTCGCAATATCTTACTGAGATGTCAACACAATAAGAGGGTGCAATCTTATGTCAAGAACCTCTCCTCTGTCTGGACTAAAGAAAAGTCACACCCCAACAGGGAGCCTCTTGATCTTACTTCTGACCCTGCATTTAACATTCTTAATATTGATGGAGCGAACTGTATTTCCTCAGGAACAGCAGCTGCTGGTGGCTTGATGAGGAATACAAATGGAGATTGGCTGGGAGGTTTTGTGGCTGTGTTTGGTTACAGAAGTGCTCTTCACTCAGAGGCCATGGCTCTTATGCATGCGAGCAGATTTTGAAAGACAAAGGCGCTAATAATGTGAAGATTCTGTCTGATTCTTCCCAGTTGGTGAAGCTGTTTGACCGTTGTCCAGACTTTCATGTATTGAAGCCATTGATTGATGAAGCAACTCATAATCTGCTGGCTGTGAGGAATTGTAGATTCATTTACATTCCCCGCACATATAACTTGGTCGCAGACCTCTTAGCTAAATCGGGTCTGAGCTTACCCGTAGGTTGTAATTCCCTTACTACTCCCCCTAATTGTATCGTGAACCAGTTACTTGAGGATAAGTCCTCCATGTTCTCAATAAGAGAAGAGGGCTAATTGCCCCCCGTTTTGTGATAAAAAAAAGGAGTAACGTAATAAATTATTTTCCTTTATTATGTTTTAGGATAAACATTACATCTTAACATAAGGTAAAATTTATCTAAGAATTAAATCCCCATTCATAAGTGAAATTGCCAATTATTTAATAAGATCATCTATTCTGAAAATTCTCATATTTTACATTCAAATAACATATCAATATTCCCCATTACCGTAAAGTATATCAGTATAATATCTTATGTAACTTAGTTCCGTCTGATTAAAGGTTTAAAGTTTAAATATCTAATTTATATTTACAAACCTTTTTACAAGTTCTAGCTTTTAACTACAACACTTATCTATAAAGTCACATTCTAAACATTGGTAGTTAATGTTATAAATGTATTTTATGTGGCTTATCTACTTCTAAGAAACTTAAAGATTATTATCTAGATTAATTCCCTAATCATAGTTTAATATAGTTTTACATCACAATCCTTTTAATGATTTTATCTTAAAACATTAAGTCATTATTCAATACTATATATGTTATGAAATGATTAAATCTAGACTTATAAATCCACTTCGCATTTAGATAAAAGTATTTCATTTACTTTATTATTGATTATGTTATAAGATCCATTTGTGTAACATTTTGTGAAATCTAATTACAAATTTTCCTAAGTGTTAACTTATTAATTACTTAACCCAATTATAGACTTACATTATGGTCGTTGACTAATACTATACATGTATTTTAATACGGTTTATATAAATCTTAGAAATTCAAAGATAACTCTTTAAGTTTAATAATCATAATTTAATACCGCCTCATATAATATTCTTTTATTAGTATTATGTAGAGGTTTAGTTTATCTCATTAATTCCTTCATATTATATTTCTATAAGGTATTTTATTTCTTTATTTATGTTTAGTATATATATATATATATATACTAGGATTTATTCAAGACATTCTTTATGTAGTTTTATTACATTTAATTATTTATATTAACTTTTACACATATCTATATCCAATATATGTTTTATAAAATAAAGTATTTTCCTTAGTTCTAATTAAGTATATTAAGCTCCACATTATATAGTTAGTATAAATATAGATTAATTAAATTCCTTATTTTAACATATGTTACTATTTTATTTCTTATATATATATATGTATTTAATTTTTGCTTCACTCAAAAGTTGATACTCAAAAATATTTCTTAACATTTTGTATTAAATGTTAGTTTAGTCTTATTATATTATTTTCAACCTATAAAGTTTATTAATAAGTCATACTTTAATTTTTGTTACATTAAAAACCTTATGTTATGAGATAACTTATGAGAAACCTTAGAAATACAATTTTTAAACCTACTTCCTCTTGTCCAAAAATTCCCAAATTAAGTATATAGTAACTATAACATTTTAGACACATTATAAAATTTTTATTTCATAAAAATATCTTGAGTAATTATCTAAATATATCCAAAATACTCAGAACTTACAAAAATTATATTTTGCGTTTTGAAATACCCCGAACTTAAATATGGTGATTAAATCATTTTAATATGGTATTTAAGGGCCTATTAGTGCCTAAGTAATTTTGGTAAGGAAAATAAATCCAAAAGAAATAAAGAAACACTTAGAAAGCGGAAAACACTAAAATAAGCGTTAAATAACCATAAGAGGTACGAGACCTCGGTTAGAGTATTATAAGGATTCCTAAGGCTTATTCATGCCTAATTGGTATACGGGAATGATTCCTGAAAGAAACGGATCCAAATAATGTATTAAAACGCTAATAGAGCTTTAGCGCACGTTTTTTGAGAAAACTCGAAAACGTGATTTTAAGTGGTCAAACAAACCCGTAAAAATTATAAATCATTAAACAACTATTATTAAGCATTAACGGAAGCTTAATATCCAATAAAAATAAAGAAACGAGGAAATTCCGGAAAACGGGCCCGGTTAGTGGATAGTATCAAAACCGGGTAAAATAACGAGCGTTTTCTGTAAAAGACGAAAAACGCTCCAGCTAGTATAACAGTAGGGGGTCCGGTTTTTAAATAAGTCAAAAGCCTTACACACACTCACATACTAGCTAATTAATTAAGGGACAAAAGCAAAAAGTAAACAAAGTACAAAAAAGCACTCACATACTCTCTTTCCCCTCATTCCCTCATCTCTCTCCTATCCTTCTCCTTCCCCCACCGATTTCTCTCTCTTCTCCATGGGGGCTGGCGATTTTTGAGAAGCTTCAACCCATCCATGGCTTCTCCACTTCACCTCCATGCTCTACCTCCATGTGAGCTCCAAATGTAAAAATAATTACATATTTGTAATCCCCTCATCATCCTCTACATTTCCCTCTTTTCAAAACTCAAAAATGAGGAAGTTCATCTCCATGGGTTTTCCCCATTCAAAGAGAAAATAGCATCAATGGGTAGCTTGGAGTCTCCTCTCTCCATTAAGGTAAAAATCTCCATAAAAGATTCAAGTTTTCTCCACCCTCTTTTGATAGCCGATTTTGGCCCTTTGTAATACTCTATTTTCTCTCTCTCTTTTGAGCATCAATTTCACCTTGCAATGGTGGTGGATTCTCCTTCGTGGACCAAGGGCTAAAACCCCTCCTAAAACACTTCAAAGGTAAACCCTAGAAATCTTGCTTTAAATATTTCAATGAACTAGCAGAATCTAAGGGTTAGTATATTAATTATACTTGTCTTTGTATGCTTTGGGTGATGGGAATGGATTTTGGCAACTCCATTCCCCATAAAACCGATTTGTGCAAGAAAGAGAGGAAGAGGAGAAATGGAAAAGAAATGGAGGAATCAAAAGCTCAAGGTAAGAGCTCCTTCCTAGTGCTTAATTTAATGCTTTAGTGTAATGGGAATGGGTAAACAAATAAAAGAACCTAAACTATTGTACTAGTATTGTAGTTGTGGATGTTTAAGTATTTGTGAGCAAGTGTGTGGATTGTAGGCCTTAGAGCCAAATAATTGTGTATGAGTATTAGTATTGTGGATTGAGGAAGTATTGGGGAATTTATATTGTATTGATTGCTGGTAGGACCCTTGTATGGGTGTGGCTAGATTAGGAATGAATTTGATGAAGAAGTATGTATATGGAGAAGTTAGAATTGTAGGTAAACTATGGCGAAATTTTGGTAAGAATATGTACATTTATGGATGACTTGGTGAATGGGAAAACCAAGGTGTGTATTGAGGATAGTAGAAGTGGTTAATGACCATGGAATGGTGGTAGCGATATGTGAATAAAAGAGTATAAAAATCTGTAGCATTTGAGTACAAAGGTTGGCATGAGTGTTGAAGGAAGTGAGGAAAAATTGTGTATATGGATTTAGGAATGAGCAAGGAATTGGTGGATGAACTAAGGCAATTTGGAGGGCCTAAGTAGTGTTAAAGCATGTGGGATTACATGTAGGAAGATTGGGGAAACAATGGGCAAAGTATAGAACTGAAAACAGATTTTTAAAACTGAAATACTGGGCCGGACCGACCTTAGGACCGAACTTGCAAGGTCGGTCGAGCCCAGATTTACAAAGACGGGAACTTTTTGGAATGGACCAACCTTGGGACCGGACATGCAAGGTCGGTCGGCCAGAAAATCTCCCGTAACGAAACCTACTGGAATGGACTGACCTTGGGACCGGACATGCAAGGTCGGTCGGCCTAAAAATTTTCCGTCAAGTAACTCACTGGAATGGACCGACCTTGGGACCGGCCTTGCAAAGTCGGTCGGCCCTGAAATCTTCCAGCGTATTACCCTACTGACTTCGACCGACCTTGGGACCCACCCTGGGTAAGGTCGGTCGAGTAAAAAAAATGATTATAGTTATCATATGTATGTATATATATGCCTATACACATATGTATATGTATAAGTATATGTAGTAGTACATCATTAATGGAATGAAATGGTGAGGGAATGCACATGTGAGTACGGAAACAAGTTAAGAAAGTTGTAAGTATAAGAACATTAAGTATGCCGGAATAACGGGGTAAGTACGAGAGTAGTAATTATTTGTATATCGTATGAGCATAGTATTAATAACAATGTTGGAAACATTATTAGTGGGACAAGTGTGAACGAAGGAACAAGGGGACACACTGTAAAGCTAACCCCGGTGAAAGGTATGATTTTCTCATGCCCCGTATGCTAACCGAGTTACGTTGATTTGTGTGCTGTATGCCGACTAATCAAGACTAAAGCATGAAAACGGTTTATTGCCTTTCAATGTGTGTCTTGTTGTATGTTGTATGAGCTAACCCTTCTTGATTGATTGTGTGGCTTCGCTTAGTGCGTAGACCGACTCATAGATGAGTCTTGTCGTGTTGTGACTCGTAGTAAGAGTCATGTTGTGAACAAATGGAACCGTAGAAACGCACTAAACAAACGAACCAATAAACTATAATGCAAACCAAGGAACTCACCAGAATGTGAGAGAGTGTACGGGAGTAGTAACCTCCCGATAACGGTAGGGAACCGAAATGAATAATCCACAAACAATAAGTAGTGGAAGTATATAAGTAAACCCTACTAGAGGAATTGATGTTGGTGCAAGTCATGAACCATGAGAGTAGTAAAGAATGATGAGGGATTTTCAAACCCCTTAGCAACTAGTCAACCCATTACGAGAGGACCCGACTGATGTAAGTAATGACCCGAACATGAGAGTATTTGATACGTTGGGGAAACCCTTAAATCTGAGGATACTAGACGGTGGTAATTCCCTAAGCTAGTGGAGGTTATCGAGAGAGATACTTCTAGGCTAATCCATGAGATTGTAATATACTCTGAGAGAAGAGTGTTGGGTATTTGAGTAGTCCGGAAAGAGCGGACATTGAGTATTTGAGGAGCTAAGCGTATAGCCCTTGTATTGTAGGTCCGGCGGCGAGTCCTATGTATGACTCCGTCCAGAGGCCAAAGTAATGAGTATTGAGTATTGCGTATTGCGTATGTATGAGTAAAGTAATGAGTACTGAGTAAGAAGCGAGTATGAGTATGTAATGAGTACCGAGTATTGAGTAGGTATGAGTAAATACTGAGTATTGAGTACGTATGAGTAAGTATGGAGTATTGAGCAGTGAGTAGGCACGAGTATAGTAACGAGTACGGAGTAAGGAACGTGGGCGAGTAAGGTATTGAGCATTGAGTGATGAGTATGCAAGAGTAAGGAGTGAGTATGAGTAGAGTAGCGAATATCGAACACAACACAAACAAAGTAGTGAGTAACACAACGAAGGAGTAATGAATAAGTAACTAATACGAACGGTTGACTATCGAATTGTCTTCCTTAGTAAGTATTGAACCTTGTATGTGTATGTAGGTATTGTTGATTGTATTGTTGTAGCATGAGTATGTATGTATGCATGTAAAATGAACTCCACGTATATCCGACCCAAAGTAGTCAGCGTACCGCGGTTAGCACGCGGTATATGCGAATTTCATACGCAGCGTAAGCTGACCCCCTAGGGGGAACGTTTTTAGTGTGCAAGTACTCGAAGCTGATCACCGTTCGAGAGAGTAGGACGGGGACTGCTACGTAAGCATGGGTAGTTGTATAATAGGGATTGTATTTGTAATGTATTGTGAAATTGGAAGTCCATACTGTATTGGTAAGTTAAGGATTGTTGTAACACTCCCAACTACAAATACGACACTTAACCATTAATCGCAGCGGAACTTACATCATAAACACCGTCAAACCAATGGGTGTTACACGCCGTTAGCCACCCACGTGGCTAACAAGGCTACTACATACACAACGTACCGGTCTGATGGACAAGATTACCGAGCACTACACTTTACATTTACACATCCGTTATTAACTGAATACAAATACAACTACAATCCAAACTGTACCGAGTCTAATACATTCCTTCATCGATATCACGCTAAACTAAATAACCACCCATACATAAACAGTTACCCCGTCCTACTCTCGAACGGCTACCAGCTTCATTGTACCTGAAAAGTAATGGGGGCCCCCAAAGGGGGTCAGCACCTTTGCTGGTATGGTAATCCTGCAGCCCGCATGCTACCGGGCCACGCACAACTAATTGTCGAGTGAGCATGTAGTTTATTTTATTAAAGCATGCAAGAAAACAATAAACACATAACACGCTTATAAGCATACACAACCGACTAATGGGTTACAACCAGCAAAGTCAACACATCATCACTTGTTAGATTATGTACACTTTACTTAAGGTGTGTCGGATTAAATATGGGTCTGCACACCAACACACAGAACATTACATAGATGTGTCGGTATTAATATAGACCCGAGCACACCAATACACATAACATTACATAGATGTGTCGGTATTAATATAGATCCGATCACACCAATACACATAACAATACCTAGATGTGTCGGTGTTAATATAGACCCGATCACACCAATACACAATTTCCCCCTAGCTCCAATAGTGATGAGATAGGTAAGCCTTGGTTAAGCTTGTGGGCGGTTGCAATCCAAGGAAGGAAAGCAACCTTAACATAACATTAGTCCCCCTAGCCCCGAATAACAATGAGGTAGGTAAGCTTTGGTTAAGCTAGTGGGTGATTGTAATCCAAGAAGGAAAAACAACCATAACATAACAGAGTGAGAGTTAATTCAAATATATACGTCAACTCCCAAACAACGCGCGCGACCGGAACGACCGGATTCCTCACCCCCCATAATATATACATATTAGTTAGTAGTTCCCTTATGGAACTTATCACAACATGACACCATAAGGTATTATAAACTTGGTTAGTCACACACAAAGGGAGGTAACCTCCCATTCGATAAACATGGACAACAACATTCGTTAAACAACGATACATTAACAAGGCAACACACAACACACATAACCACAATATATAACTAAAGCACGGATAGCCGTAGTTAGAACGTTCCCATGGGTTGGGACGTTTAATCCGAATACTGATCTCTTATGTGATCCTAGAGTCGGTTAGCTACGGTTTAACACATAAATAAGGTTAAACGGTATCGGAATTATTTACGCCAAATTAATGAATTACTATAAACTCATTTCATGCTTTATCTTGCAAGGTGGCAAACACACAAAAAAACAAGTTGGCATACAAGCCGGTGTAACCCGGTAGGACACAGGTTGCAAGAAAACCATACCTGTCACCGCGGGGAATTACTTTACCGGTGTTCTCACGTGCCTCGGTTCACACTTGTTCTTCATGTCTTACTCTTGAACCACTATTTACATGTCAAATGGTTCAATTAATATTAAGGTGTTACGGTAGGTACATAATTGCTACTCCCGTATTTACCCCGTTATTTCGGTTTAACTTGTGCACTCAAACTCACAACTTTCTCAATCACTTCCAACACTTGTTTATACTTATTAGGACCTTTAAAAGTCACCAAACAAGGCCTAAACATCATCTAAAACCATTACCATTCAATCCCCCATCATTAGAAGGCTGAAGCACACTTATAGAGTAAAAAAAATAGAGTTCAAAAGATTATTGGTCATTTTCAAGTCAAAATATACATAAACATATGCCAAAACATGTCAAAACAGATAGTACTCAAAAAGAGGAATCCAACGCCGCAAACGGCACTCAAAACGGAGTTCAAATGAAAAAGTTATGCAAAAACAAAGGCTGGTCCGAACATGCGTCCGACCTTGCATGTTCGGACATAAGCCGAGAGTCTGAAAATCTTCCGACGTATGATGTCCGAACTTCAATGTTCGGACACATGTTCGGACATACAGAAAACTGCAAAATCAATCACGGAAAACAGCCAGAACCAAGCCACAAATCCCCCACAAAACATACATAATTTATTGTAGCAAATTTGCCACTCGAAAACACATTTCCACGGGGTTTTAACGCATCATACACACATTAAAATCAACCAAAAACATCACCAAATCAAAGAGTCAAAACAATCATATACGAAAAACAAACAAAATCAGAAATCCCCATGGACGAACGCACACAACCGAATCCGTCTACCACCTACACTCTATTCAACATTACAAACACCAAGGTTCTCCCATACACAAAGCCATCATCAACACACTCATTTTCTACCAAAATTTCACCATAACCTCCCCATAAACTTAACACATCCCTTCTCACCAATTCTCATCCTTTTCATTCCTAATCTAGCCACACCCTTACAAGGGTCCTACCAGCACATAATAAATCCTCAAATTCCATCAACTACAATATAGTCACCATAATTTCAATAAACCACAATATCAATCACAAACTCAAACATTTGGCTCTTAAGGCCCTCAATTCAACCATTAATTCACAAACCTCTCCAAAATCAACTAAACACATTTCCAACACAGATTTCGATCCATAACTTGGGTTCATTAATTTGTTTACCCATCCCAAACTCTAAAACAATTACAACAAGGTTCAAGGTAGTTTTCTTACCTTAATTCACAAGTCTCTCCTTAATTTTCCTCTTGCTCTTCATCTTCTCAAAAATCGATCAAGAGGGCATGGAGTTTCCAAACTCCATCCCAACATTCAAGAACACAAAACATACTCAATTAATTACCTAAACCCTTAGAAAATCTCAATTCAATCAAAGGGCTTAAATCACCATAGTTAGGGTTTACCTTTTGAAGCTTTTAAGAGGGGTTCTCACCCTTGAATCAAGAAGGGGACCATTCCACCATTGAAGGGTTAATTTGGAGCTCAAGAACAAGGAGAAAAACAAGGTATCAAAATGGTGAAAAATCGGTTACACCAAGAGATGAAGGGAGAATGACTTTTTCTTGGAAATTTTTACCTTAGGAGGAAGAGGAGACTCCAAGCTCCACATTGATGCCATTTTCTCTTCAAATGGGGAAAACCCATGGAGATGAAACTCATCCATTTGAAATTCCGAAAAGAGAGAAAGGTAGAGGCGGATGAGGGGAGTTCAAATATGTATTTTATTTTTGATTTGGAGCTTGTATGTAGCTAGAGCATGAAGGAGAATGAGGAGAAGCCATGGAAGGGGAGCTCCATTTCATACCAGCTGAAGGAGGGAGAAGAGAGCTGGCTTGGGGGAGAGACCACCGTGAAAGAGGGAAAGAAATGGGAAAAGTGAGAGGAGAGAGAGTAAAAAGGGGATATAAGTTACTTTACACTTTTTTTTTGCTTTTTTGACTATTATATTAATTAGCTAGTTAAGAGTGTGTGAGAAGCTGGCTAGTATATTAAAACCGGCCCCCACTGTAGCCATATAAGTTGGGGCGTTTCTTGTCTTTTACAGAAAACGCTCGTTATTTTACCCGGTTTAGCACTATTCACTAACCGGGCCCGTTTTCCAGAATTTTCTCGTTTTAATTAATTTTAATGGTTATTAAACTCCCATTAACATTTATTTATAGTTATTTAATGAACTATAATTTGTACGGGTTCGTTTGACCACTTAAAGTCACGTTTTCGGGTTTTCTCGAAAAACGCGCTTTAAGACTCCGTTAGCGTTTTAACGCGTTATTTGGATCCGTTTTCTTCCGGAATCTTTCCCACATGTTCTTAGTATGTAAGTATGGTATAAAAATATATTTATAACCCTAGTGAAGGTTATATACCTCCTAAAATAATTAAATACGCGTTTTCACGTTTTGTGACTTTTACGCATTCTATTTTTCTTTTTGGTTTTTTTTATTTCTTCACCAGTGATCTTAAGGACTTAATTAGCCTTAGGAAATCATGATTACATAATTAATTAACACATTAAGGTTTGGGGTATTTCAATTGTAGTAAACTCGGTGTAGTATTGTATTGGAGTTGTATTTGAATTATGGATGAGTATGCAAGGGAAGGTAATGTATTGTGTAGAGTACTCGGTATGTTCAAATTCATCAGACTGATAGTATGTAGTATTGTAACTCGCCTTGTTAGCCACGTGGGTGACTAACGGCATTGTACACCCGCCGTTGTGTATGGAGTATCCGCTGCGAAGGTAAGTATTGTACAGTAATGACGGTATTAGCGGTAGGGGTGTTACAAAAAGTGGTATCAGAGCGAAGTATCGCTCTGATGGATGAAATACCGAGTTTAGGAAAATACCGAGTTAGGAATTAGAGACTTAGGGCTAAGGGTGGAGTGTTAGCGTGTGAGGTACGCTAGATAGGAACTTCTGCGTGAACCGGAAACCTGCGGCAACCATACCCCGCCCTTCGTAACCCACGGTATTAAGTTGGGAGAAGAACGCCAGAGAGATGGAAAGACCTCTCACACTCGGGTAAAACCCGAACTGGTAGTTGCAAACGAACCTTATTAGAAAAAAAGAACTTGTCGTACGGTAGAGTCCAAGAATTGGAAGTCCCGAAGACGGTTCCGTTGAATGACAAGGACCGCACTTAATGGCGGAGAATGAAGATCCTAAACACAAGGATAGTGGAATTTATGCCACCATGGGGCGACATGCTTCGCAGTCGTGAGAACCATGAGTAGCCAGCAAGAAGAGAAGCACATTCGCACAACGAAGCAAGGAAGATAGAGTAACAAGCCCGAGACAAGAGAGTCTACGGACTGTAATGTTTGATAGTACCAACTACGGTATACAAACTGACTAAGGAATTAGTCGAGGTTGGATTAACACTAAACCTACACGCCAAGAGGCTGTATTAA
This sequence comes from Limonium bicolor, assembly GCA_023374045.1. Lineage (NCBI taxonomy): Eukaryota > Viridiplantae > Streptophyta > Magnoliopsida > Caryophyllales > Plumbaginaceae > Limonium > Limonium bicolor. Next base: position 152,563,301 of record CM041777.1, on the reverse strand, counting down.
CCGAACAACATAGTTCAGATAACTATGAAGGTATTCATAGAACATACACCTATAGGACTACAACGTGGTTCCTAAGGATAAGTCAAGCCTCGATAACCACAGTGAAGGCGTGAGACACCTAAATTGACGACAATCATGTCAAGTACACTGAGAAGCGACTTAGGAGATCGATCACCAAGATTAAAAGATCAAAGAAAGATCTAATAAGACCACCAAATACGGATGGAAACAATACCGTAACCGGTATACGTTAACCGAAAAACAACCTACCCGCGCACTTGCCCAGGGCAAGTGCAGCAACTACAAGACGGTTGGAAGACTTTTAACAACCCGCAAATACTTGCTAAAGTACCACTATGATGAATGGAGCAAATATAGGATTACCAATCCTAAGGATTAAATAATGAAACCTCGGAAAGGCCTAACGGCCCGACCATTGTATCAAGAACATACCAGTCAGCAAGAAGCTGGACTTGGTCAAGACCTCAGACGTGGCGACACCATGAAGAACTTCTCTTAACACTGAACTGTTATTTCAAAACTCAAATTTCCTTTCAAAACCACAAACCCTTCTTTTAAACCTTGGTTTTTAAAAATAACCAAGCCGATGGAATTTCGGTGAGTATCATAGAATGATACAAGAGGAGCTGACAATAGAATACTTCACCTAGGCGTGTGACGAACACTACGAGTGTACCCAAATACGGGATGTGGGACGACCGCACTCCGAAGGAGCTTGCGGGCCTGACAAGTAGTCAGGTAAGTGGTAACGTGCCAATAAGGTACCCCACGTATGTATACATGTAGTGTACGAAACACGGGAAGTAGTCAACTCCATTCTACGGACCATAGGTAAATTCAAACCAGAACAGTTGGATACCTCAACGAGCAAAAAGGGAACTCAGATAAGCTTACAAGCTAAGGAGTCAAGAACTCACTCCAGGAGGATGATTAAGAGTTAAAAGTGCGAGAAGCACTAACAACTGAATAAAGAACTTTGGATATGTCTTGAATATATTGAAGTAAAGCATGATAACTGGAAGGAATACCCAGTCTAAACACTGTAAGGCAAACACCTAACATTAACACACCAGTGTTCAATGAACGGGATGGAATTCCCAAGACAACTACCACAAACACACAGGGTGATCATATAAGGTACCGAAGGATACCATTCACCGCCAAAGGAAATACCAAACCGGTAAAAACATAAGGAGAAACACCAATGGTCTACCCTAAGAACGGGAGACTTTATAACCCTTAACGGGATAATTCAAATCCAGAACCGCAAGGTAGGATAACAAACTGGACACACTCATAAATGTCAGCTAGATGCAATAGCATGATCAATAATACCCAGGAAAAACCCATAGAGGGTATCAAGTCAACACAATTGAACGAAATATCGTGATAAGAATACCACAATTGGAACGAACATTCGGTTAGAACACCGAAGGGATCCCACTTGACGGGGATACCCTAAATTAATAAATGATACCGATTAATACAAAGATTCAAAAAGGGCCTCCAACAACCGGAAGCGTGATGCAACGATCTTATCATGGAGCCCAGTATCACCTCCCAACTTAGGGATGGCTTACGTGAAGTAACCACTTGGGAACAGCCTATGATGAGCAGAGCTCTAGGCAATATGGCTAGTAGGCCATGAAACTATTACCATACACAACCCAACGGTTGCAAACCCCTTGTGAACCATATGGAAAGTGGTCTAGGACGACACCAATAAAAGGTTAACAACCAATGAGCAAGGATACCCCTCATAAATGTGAGACCGCGAGAGCGGTGAACACATGGATCCCAAGAAGTGGATACCATCAATAAATATCTGAAAAGATGTCCCTTTCAGAACTACTAATGTAGTGAAGCTTGAGCATACAATCATTGCCAAACGATGTAAAATAAGCTTCAAATAGCAACCATTGACAACCAAGGAGTAACCGGTTCAGCAAGAACTCGATATGTGGGAACATAAAGTGTAAGTAAATGACGCTCAAGGAGCTCAGAAGTATAAACACCGAACCATGCTGGTGGAAATGCATGAGCTGAAGCTAGCAATAGCGGATGCCATGTAAACCAGTACTGTGGAATCAGTAAGAACATGGTACGCAGCAGGCGACCAACGTATGTGAATAATCACCCAATGCTATGGGGTTGTCAATACGAGATGGTAGACAGACCGAGCAACAAGCCGAAAGTCTACACCAAATGATGAAGCACCACCCGAAGGAGTAACGATCATTCCTATTGCGATCACATCAGAGAGTTACTGCCAAGAGTTTACGCCTCTGCACTCTGTAGGACTGAGTGTTTTGGTATTGCACTTGTGCAGTAAATGATCTAGTGGGATAGCTATGAGTAGGGAAATGTAAGTAGTGGTAAATTCTTCCTTTCACCAATGAACATGGCATAGGCCAGTTAAGCAAAAGCTTAGAAACAAACCGTGTGGCCCAAGGCTAAAGAAGCACGAAGAGTGTCAAAACACACCGACAATCACAAGATGTGAATTTCATTGGAATAAAAGTGAAAGGAGACTCAAGAAAGTCACAAGGACCGACACATAGAAAATGCAAGGTCACACAAGTAAAGAACACTTGTACTAAACCAGAGAAATTGGCATAATTCAGAATCCACTGACAACAGAGGAAGTACTACAACTAAGTAGTGGCTTAACCTCACCCGACAATAAGTCGGAGGACCAAGTGAATGATCACTACAAAACACAACAGTATACATATAGATTACCAGAGAGCTGGTTATAAATCTAAAACTCATTGGGTTCGAGCATAGTAAAAGAACACCACACATGGTTAATAAACCTTATTCCCCTAACAAGAGGGATAAAAATATGATGTGTAGCACGTTAACAATAACGAGAAGGGCGAATAACCCAAGTTATCAGGGTCGCGCAACAGAAGCTAGTGGGCCCAGAATTCTAAGTGAAATACACCTAGAACCGAACCCGGTTAAGAGTTAAATAACTCAGATGAAAATTCTTGATGCAGGGACTAACCGGTAATACGGTTACGACCCATTGATCAAGGAACATTGTATAATAAACCGCATGGAAACTGAACCACTCCATGACGGCTGAATGCCTTCGACCAATGTTCAATGTCGACACATGGTAGATTACGTGGGCGTAATCCCTTTTAAGGGGGGTAGAGCGAAAACCGCGAAATGTATGTTTTACGTGATAGGTGCGTAAACTACAATGCGCATAACGCATTATTGGAGAAGTAAGAATAGGAAAAGGAGTAGAGGAACTCCAGGGGAATGAGAACCCCGATTGGTAATAGTATGAGGAATGAGTATGTATGGGAGACTTGAGGAGTATAAATCGGTATGGAACCGATGTATGTAATGAGTATAAATCGGTATACAACCGATGTATTTTATGAGTATAAATTAGGTATATCAAATTAATGGGATATTATACCCATGAATTTCCTAAGTATAGTAGTTGGAGAAGATGTGGTAATAAGTGACGAGATGATTAGTAAGTAGGTAAGTGAATCATACGAATTGGAAAATGTATGTGTGTGATTACGATTTGTCTGTTTGGAATGGAGGTGGGAGGTGGAACTTGATTTGCTAGTGATCAAGGGAAGCCGAACACAAATTGGAGTGGAAGGATAATTCAACACCAATGCTGATCACATTGGGGTTGAAGGACTCTGGAAGCTCCCCTTAAGTGGTCATAGAAATAACACTAGTAATAGGTATAATCATCATAAATGGTATTTGGAAGATGTATACAAGTTTTCAAAATGAATTTCCAAAACTAAGTTGGTACAATGTTTTCTTCAAACTTGAGAATGAGGATCGGTTTTGAAACCGCTTCCACGGGTGCTAGTGGATCTTCCATGCCTAGGCACGGGTATCCGGTTGAAACCATAGGAGGAGAAGCTAGTTTTGAGTCGGTTGGAGTGTTGATTAGTTTTGAAACCACTACACCGTTCGTGCGGTGACAGTGTGTGTTTTGTATTTTTCCAAGGGCACTGGGGCAGTGTAGTCCCGAGTAAGTATGAGTAAAGTATGAGTAAGTAAGTATGAGTAAGTGCCTGAGGATCTCTATATGTGCAAATGAATTTGATCTGAACCAAAGGACCGTAGAGCCAGAAAGTGTAAGTGCTCAAGTCATGACGGCCGTGAACCAGAAAGAGTAAGTGTTCAAACGTGACCGGTACCTGAGGGATCGCTTGACATGGGAGAGGATGGTACCTCATTTATCTACGAACGGACCCCATGGAGAGCTTGTAACGGATATTTTTGATTGCTATGCATGCAGTGACATGCTGTTTGGATGTGTAGTATACATCGAGTCAGACACTTGGAGTTTGACAAGTTATATGTAGAGGTCATAACCTTAGCATAGAGTATTATACGGGTAACAATATTAGATTCACCAACTTTGAGGGCAAAGTTCTTTAAGGGGGGTAGATTGAAATACCCCGAACTTAAATATGGTGATTAAATCATTTTAATATGGTATTTAAGGGCCTATTACTGCCTAAGTAATTTTGGTAAGGAAAATAAATCCAAAAGAAATAAAGAAACACTTAAAAAGCGGAAAACGCTAAAATAAGCGTTAAATAACCATAAGAGGTACGAGACCTCGGTTAGAGTATTATAAGGATTCCTAAGGCTTATTCATGCCTAATTGGTATACGGGAATGATTCCCGAAAGAAACGGATCCAAATAATGTATTAAAACGCTAATAGAGCTTTAGCGCACGTTTTTCGAGAAAACTCGAAAACGTGATTTTAAGTGGTCAAACAAACCCGTAAAAATTATAAATCATTAAACAACTATTATTAAGCATTAACGGAAGCTTAATAACCAATAAAAATAAAGAAACGAGGAAATTCCGGAAAACGGGCCCGGTTAGTGGATAGTATCAAAACCGGGTAAAATAACGAGCGTTTTCTGTAAAAGACGAAAAACACTCCAGCTAGTATAACAGTAGGGGGCAGGTTTTTAAATAAGTCGAAAGCCTCACACACACTCACATACTAGCTAATTAATTAAGGGACAAAAGCAAAAAGTAAACAAAGTACAAAAAAGCACTCACATACTCTCTTTCCCCTCATTCCCTCATCTCTCTCCTATCCTTCTCCTTCCCCCACAATTTCTCTCTCTTCTCCATGGGGGCTGGCAATTTTTGAGCAGCTTCAACCCATCATGGCTTCTCCACTTCACCTCCATGCTCTACCTCCATGTGAGCTCCAAATGTAAAAATAATTACATATTTGTAATCCCCTCATCATCCTCTACATTTCCCTCTTTTCAAAACTCAAAAATGAGGAAGTTCATCTCCATGGGTTTTCCCCATTCAAAGAGAAAATAGCATCAATGGGTAGCTTGGAGTCTCCTCTCTCCATTAAGGTAAAAATCTCATAAAAGATTCAAGTTTTCTCCACCCTCTTTTGATAGCCGATTTTGGCCCTTTGTAATACTCTATTTTCTCTCTCTCTTTTGAGCATCAATTTCACCTTGCAATGGTGGTGGATTCTCCTTCTTGGACCAAGGGCTAAAACCCCTCCTAAAACACTTCAAAGGTAAACCCTAGAAATCTTGCTTTAAATATTTCAATGAACTAGCAGAAATCTAAGGGTTAGTATATTAATTATACTTGTCTTTGTATGCTTTGGGTGATGGGAATGGAGTTTGGCAACTCCATTCCCCATAAAACCGATTTGTGCAAGAAAGAGAGGAAGAAGAGAAATGGAAAAGAAATGGAGGAATCAAAAGCTCAAGGTAAGAGCTCCTTCCTAATGCTTAATTTAATGCTTTAGTGTAATGGGAATGGGTAAACAAATAAAAGAACCTAAACTATTGTACTAGTATTGTAGTTGTGGATGTTTAAGTATTTGTGAGCAAGTGTGTGGATTGTAGGCCTTAGAGCCAAATAATTGTGTATGAGTATTAGTATTGTGGATTGAGGAAGTATTGGGGAATTTATATTGTATTGATTGCTGGTAGGACCCTTGTATGAGTGTGGCTAGATTAGGAATGAATTTGATGAAGAAGTATGTATGTGGAGAAGTTAGAATTGTAGGTAAACTATGGCGAAATTTTGGTAAGAATATGTACATTTATGGATGACTTGGTGAATGGGAAAACCAAGGTGTGTATTGGGGATAGTAGAAGTGGTTAATGACCATGGAATGGTGGTAGCAATATGTGAATAAAAGAGTATAAAAATCTGTAGCATTTGAGTACAAAGGTTGGCATGAGTGTTGAAGGAAGTGAGGAATGGACCGACCTTGGGACCGGACATGCAAGGTCGGTCGGCCAGAAAATCTCCCATAACGAAACCTACTGGAATGGACCAACCTTGGGATCGGACATGCAAGGTCGGTCGGCCTAAAAATTTTCCGTCAAGTAACTCACTGGAATGGACTGACCTTGGGACCGGCCTTGCAAGGTCGGTCGGCCCTGAAATCTTCCAGCGTATTACCCTACTGACTTCGACCGACCTTGGGACCCACCCTGGGTAAGGTCGGTCGAGTAAAAAAAATTGATTATAGTTATCATATGTATGTATATATATATGCTGATAAGTGAGAAATACATAGATATTTAAGGGTTTAATTTACCTTATACTTATGCACTTTGAGAATAATATTCTCACTTATCGTATGTTTTCCTAAGATTTATGTCTTGATATGGACTGATATATTTTATGTATCAAATACAGGAAAAAGTGTTGGAATCAAATAGTTTATTTCATAAGCTTTCCAACGCAACAAACGGCGAGTTAAACGGACTTATAACGAAGAATCTGGAGCCGGTTGAAGATTGGATATATATAATATATCGCGTACTATATTTCAAAAACTCAATTCACCGCGCAGGCGGACAGGTTTGCGGACGGGGCAGAGACGTCCGCGTGATATGCGGGCGGACAACGATGCGGACGCACAGGCGGACAGAACAGAGGCGCGGTGTAACAGACAGAGACGTCCGCGCACAAACCAGGCGGACGGGCATGCAGACGCGCAGGCGGACGCGGCCAAAACAGACACGCGAACAGTTTTTCTTCTTCGTTCTCGCGGCGCTTTCTTCTTCAATCTTCACGGCGCCTACAGACAAGAAGATAACCGACAGTATTAACGCGTCTGCAACCCCAATCTATCTACCATCCCTTATCTTATCCTGCTAATCAACTTGCAAGCTCCTTATCTTGATAATCCACTTGCACGCACGTTCTTCCTCTGTTTTCTTCTTCTTCTTCTTCTCTATATAAACTCTGCAACTTCATCAAAAATAATACACGCTCGTACACAAAACTCTACTCTCCGAATCTCTCACCTTCACTCCCAAATTTCACTTCTTCCACAAAAATTCCATCCAGTCCATACGTATGCAGAGTGCTATTTCCTTTCTTTAGCTGTAATTTGTTTTAATGGCTGTCGTGCGTACGACGTCCGTTTGTTAATGTGCTGAGTAAAAACCTTAGCTCCCGGGTTGAGAAGTAAGCTTAATTTACTAAACTGTGTTACGTAGACTTTCTAATAAATTTGTTAAGCATATTTTGATTCTCCCTTAATGCGCTTTAATATTTAGGCCATTTATTAAAGTGATATTTGTAGTTCTTGTCAAAATGAGTGCTGAGGCAAGATTCTAGACAAGAGAAGTCAAAACAGGTCAACGACTAGAAGTGAGTTTTCACCTATAGGTTAACCAGTCTCCAATAGGAATTATTAATAATGCGATTAATTTATTAATGACTTGAACAAGGAATTGCGCTTGTTGTTTAAATTAATCAGGGTTTATTAGACAGGGAACGGTCAATAAACTAATTAAGATTCTTGAGTTTATTGCTAAAGAGGGGAAGTCTACAATAATATAATTGAGTAAAATAGGTGAGCAGAACAACCCGGGATGTTTCTTTAAAAACAGAAGAGTTTTATAACTGCTTTTATTAATCTGTTTTAATTAATTGTTCTTTTCTACTGTTTTATTTACATTAAGTTCTAAACCACAATTTCTCTCAAAAAATGATAAGTTTCTGTTCAGTAGTCTAATTAGAATTCTCGATTAAAATTCACTATCAGTTAAACCACAGCAAGGTCCCCAAGAGTTCGACACCCCACAAATCCACATCCCGCAAAACGACTAGGTACACTGCCTAGGTTGAAGAAGTAGTCGCATATTTCTACAACAAGTTTTTGGCGCCGTTGCCGGGGATCTCCGGCACGGTTAACTGACAGTTTTTAATCTTATTAAGTTTTCTATCGGACTATCAGACCTCGGACATCTAACTAAGGACATCGGACTTCGGACATCTAATTACTAACTCTTTATTTTATTGTCATTTAATTTTCTGTCATTAATTTCCATTGTCTCTAACTACTAACTTATAATTTTTTGTCCTTAACTCTTAATTTCCATTGTCCTTAACATTTCATTTCCATTGTCCTTAACTCTTAATTTCCATTGTCCTTAACATTTCATTTCCATTGTCCTTAACTCTTAATTTCCATTGTCCTTAACTCTTAATTTCCATTGTCCTTAACTCTCAATTTCCATTGTCTCTAACTTATAATTTCCAGTATACTAACTCCTAACACTAACACTATATTTATTCCTATATATGCGTCGTACTCGATCTGCAGGCAGTCCTCAAAACGAATTTGAGCCTGAGATTGAAAGATTTCTCCACAGAGAAAGACGACAACAACGTGAAGAGATGGCAGCTCGACAAACTCTTTGCCAATACCAGCAACCATCAGTTGAAGGGAGGCCTTCTGCTATTGTCCTCCCTCAGGTCACTCAGGCTGAACTAGACGCCTGGCAGTTCAAAACCAGTTTCATTACCACACTCTACCACCAGGGCCAATACAGCGGGCTAGATTCAGATGATGCTCCACACCATATATCTGCATTTCTTGATTTTTGTAACACTTTCAACAAAACAGGAAGTCTGAACGAACGCATTCGTCTGCAATTGTTCCCCTATTCATTGAAAGATGGCGCCTCAGGTGGTTGAGAAGTTTACAACCCAGCAGTATCCACAGTTGGGCTGAGTTAGCAAACAAATTTCTGGCGAAATACTACCCCCCATCCAAAACAAGAGAAAAAATTGTTGAGATCACCAACTTCTGTCAAGAACCAGGTGAATCTCTCTATGATTCGTGGGATAGATTCAAAGAATTACAGATATTATGCCCACACCACGGTCTGAGTAGCCAGGAGCTTGTTTTATCATTCTTTAGAGGCTTGAATGATTCTAACAAATTGTTGCTAAGTTCCTCATCTGGAGGAAATTTTATGAAAATGACCGGAGAAGAAGCAGTTGATCTACTGGACTAGATGACCGCCAGCACCAGACAGTGGTGTAAAAATAAGGGGAGAGGTGAAGTAAAGAAAGAAACCGGTATCTACAGTATTCCCCCGCAGGATCATGTGTCTGCTCAACTAGCTGCACTCACAAAAGTTGTGGAAAAACTAACGCTTAGTCAACCACAACAAAAAGCTGCGAAGGCAGTGGCCACTTCTCCATATCTGACTCCCTGTTGCGAAAACTGTGGAGGAGCTCATGAAACCACCAACTGCGATGGTTCAGGTTGCAACAGAACCCTTGAGGAGGTAAGTTTAATTAACAACAGACCAGGGGTTCCTTATCAAAACTCATACAACCAAAGCAATTGGAGGAGCAACCAACAACCATGGAGGAATTATGAGCCACAGACAAGCAACCAAGGATTCAACCAGACAAGCAACCAAGGTTTTAACCAAAACCGACAACCGCAGTACAACCGACAACAAGAACAGTCAACCAACTCACAAGGAGATATTGGCGAATTAAAAGGCATGATGAATCAGCTTTTGAAACAAGGTCAGACGATGAATTCAAAATTTTCTGAGATAGAGGCCAAAGTTGCTGATCAGGCTACCATAACCACGAATTTGGAAAGACAGATAGGTCAGATTTCCCAACAGTTGACTCAAAGACCAGCAGGGTCACTCCCAAGCCAGACGGATCCAAATCCCAGGGAGCATGCAAAATCAATAACCCTAAGGAGCGGGAAAGAGCTGGTATCTGATGCCCCTGAAATTGAGGAGAAATCTGATCAACAAAAAACTGACAAAGAAGACGTAACAATTTCCAAGGAGAAGGAGACTCCTGAATCCCTTACTCTTAAACCGTCACAGGTTTCTTATGATATTCCAATCCCATTTCCTGACAGATTGAAGAAAAAGAATTTGGACGATCAATTTGGAAAATTTCTTAACATTTTTAAGAAATTAACTATTAATATTCCTTTTTCTGATGCCTTAACACAAATGCCCATTTATGCAAAATTTATGAAAGATATCTTGTCTAACAGGCGATCTTTACAGGAAAATGACACTGAGATGAAACTAACCGAAGAGTATCTGCAGTACTCCTAAAGAAGCTACCACCAAAGTTGGGAGATCCAGGTCTCCCTATCATTCCTTGTGCAATTGAAGACATAAATTGTGGTAACGGGTTGTGTGATTTAGGAGCTAGCATTAACTTAATGCCTTCTATATTCAAGAAATTAGGCATAGGTCAATGCTCTCCTACTCCTGTTCAGCTCCAACTAGCTGATCGTTCCATAATCCACCCCGAAAAATTGAAGATTAGTGGTTTCTGTTGGCAAGTTTATTTTCCCTGCTGATTTCATTGTTATAGACATTGAGGAAGATAAAGATGTCCCACTAATCTTAGGTAGACCTTTTATGAGAACTGCGAGAACTTTAATTGTAACACCCCAACTCAATCCAGATGTGGTCTCGCAACTTAACAGTATATATATAAACTTGTCACAGCGGAATTCTTTTACAATCCAGGACCTTGCCACGGTCTGACTACAGAATATACCGAACATTAGTCTAACAACCTTAACCATTTACATAACCTTCTTACAATCCACTCACAACCTATACATTTTTACTATCTCAATTGCCCTACGAGTGTACATGCACAACTCGTAGGTCACACTTAATCCTTAACACTTGTGTCCTCTTCTTACTCTTGCGACGGTCGCCTCCTGATGTTCACCTGTGTAGTAAAAAGAAGCCCCCGAGGGGGTCAGCACGAATGCTGGTACGATCCTCTCATGGCCCCCAAGCTAACGTGGCTACGACGACTAATTGTCGATAGCATGGAGGTTGATTAGATGCACAACATAATAGAAAGTGCAGTAAACAACAACTCAGATATGAACAATCAAAGTTCACACACAATGAACGACTTAAATGCGTTCCCTTAATTAGAGAGTTAGTTATTTAACTCCTTAAGTAATGTTCTCTCTTAATCTTAGTCCATCCTTATCTTACCTCAATCTGATTCTTATCTTAATCTTAGAAACGACCATCCTTTAATAAGGAGTGGAAGTAGCTTATCTTAATCTTAATAATACAAACCATCCTTTAAAAGGAATGATTGTAACTTAACTTAATCTTAACTGAATCTTAATCTTAATAATACAAATCATCCTTTAGAAAGGAATGATTGTAACTTAACTTAACCTTACCTTAATCTTAATCTTAATCTCAATATACAAACCTTTCCTGGAGGGATTGGCTGTATCTAATTCGAACCTGGGATTTAGGTGATCCCACCGCACCATCTTAATGCCACCTACTCTGGACGGGAGTCCAGCGTAGCTGAGCCGGCAACCGGCCCTAGGCAACAAGTCCGAAGACAAGTCCTTAAGCGGAGGTCGAATCTGCTATAGATAACGACCCCCTTTCCTTAGCATGCATGACCGGAGATCGGTCCCGGGTTTCCTCACTCAAGTTCCAGTTAGTAGTTATCTCAAGACCCTGTTTGTTGGTTAACCTCTTTCGGTTCATATCGTCCCTCATTAGGGGGCGTTCCTTAATCTCACACAATTCCTTACTAAACATTGGTTAGTGAGTTCTCACGGTATGTTGTGTTAGTTCTCAAACATCACACAACAACACAATATATATATATAATATGTTCCGGTTGCATGCTTTATCTTGTTTAGTGAGCACACAAACAAATAGCACACAAGCCGAGGGACACCTCGTTAGCAAGCAGGTCACAAGAAACAACTGTACCGTTCACCGTTGGTCGTTCGGCTGCTTACTCTCTTCCGGAGTCCAAACTCCCAAGTCCTAAAACATTCATTCAGTTTTAGGTTGTTAATCACTTAACTTAATATGACTTACTTAGCTTGTTTAACTTACTTAATTCCTTAATGATCCCCACCTAACACCTCTTAGGTCTTACACTTAATCTTACAAACTTAATCTTAAACTTTCAAGTTTATACTTAACTTAGCTTAATCTCTTAAGTTCTTAGGGTCTCAATCATTACTACCCTACCAAAGGCATACCTTATTACCCATTGCCATTCTTAGAATTCAAAATTTCTTTTTTTTTTTTGTTTTTAGGCTCGACCGGACTTACCGACCGGACTTGCCAAGTCCGGTCCGTTCCAGTACCCTTTACCGTTTGAAAATTCTACCCCGACCGGACTTACAAGTCCGGTCCTATGTCCGGTCTATTCCAGAAACTAATTCCCTCACAAAACACAAGCCCGACCGGACTTGTAAGTCCGGTCCCCAAGTCCGGTCGGTTCCAGAAACATTTTCCGGTAGTGTAAACTGAGCCCGACCGACCTTGCAAGTCCGGTCCTAAGGTCGGTCGGCTCCAGAAACTTGTTCTAATTCTCTTTCAACTCCAAACTTCTCCTCATATTCTAATATGTTATAACCTCATTTGGGCACCTCGAATACACCTTAAGCCCTCCTTAAAATACCTTAAATCATCCACCAAGATCCACCTTAGTCATTATGCATTTTCCTTATAAGAATGCTAACACTAGTAACGTTTTCCTCTAGGTTCTAGGTGGTGGTTCATACTTAATGTAACCACTATGCCAAATGTTTTCCTCACCACTATAACATCATCTCCCAAGCATCTCTCACTATCTAAAATCTTAAGCATTTACTTAAAGTTCCTTAACAAGTTTAAACTTCCATCATCATCACATTGTTTCCTTCTAGTTGTGCACCAACATTTGCCTAAATCCTAAATACTCAATTACATTCTCTTGATTCTTAAACCCTCCAAGGTAATGCCTAAGTCATTATATCTCATCACCACACTTTATCTCACCCCTTTTTCGTCAAGACAACCTCTAAAACTTCCTAGCACTTCCTTAGTCATTAATTCCCCTTAGAACACATTCAAATCACCTTAATCATTACACCTCCTCCTTAAACTTATGCTCAAGTCTTATATTCCTCATCTCATGATTTTGGTGTGCTCAAAACACTCACCATTCCTCTAACTCCTCCTAGACATCTCTAGGTCATCCTAAACCTCAAGAACTCCTTAGTTAACTCATTTCCACCCAATTTCCTTTTCATGCTCCTAGTAAACCCTAGGGCATATTAGCTCACCACTACCACTTAAACACCTTGTTTTCTACTCAAATTTCGCCATAGCTCCTCTAGTATCTTATCATTCCCAAACACATTATTTTCCTCATTTAACCATCTCACACACATCAAGTTCTTCTCATCATATCTCATCACCCAAACCAACTCATTCACAACAACTCATTATATTGCAATAATCTTAAATTGCATAGCACCAAGGCTCTTAAATGACATGGCTCTTAGGCCCTTAAATGACTTAAACTTAAACACTGAATTTCCCACATAATAAGCTTTCAACCTGCAAATACACTCATCAATCTCATAGTAGTTATAATGCTCTTAAAATCCACCTTAAACTTATATTACTAACTCATTCTCATTAGCTCCTTAATCACAAGTTCATAAGCTTGTTTAGGTTTTTTCTTAGGTTATATAACCCAATACACAATGTAAGCTCTAAGCCACATTGGTATTTATCTAAAACTCATTCCTTAATCTTAAATCACCATTAGGTAAGCATTTTACCTTGTTTTCTCAAGCTTATCTTAATCTCCTCCTTAGGCCTTCTTCTTGCTTAGATCTCGGCCACCACTTAAATTCCTTTTGCCAATGTTCTAATCAATATTTAAGGACTCATATGAGTACTAAACAATGCACTAACCTCAAGGAATAAAAACCTAGGTTAGAAATGTGTTCTAAGGCATAAAAGTGGATGATTACCTTTAAAGTCTCAAGGTAGACTTTGGCATTGAATGAAATAGGACCTCCACTAGTCCTTGGTGAATAAATCAAGCTAGAACAAGGCATAAAAACATAGCCCCATGAGAAGGAATTTTCGGCCATGTACAAGAAATGATGGAAACATGGTTTTTCTTACATATTCTTTACCTTAAGAGAATGGAGAAGCTAATGAGCTCTTCAAACTTGATTTTCCCCCATCAATGGAGTTTTCTCATGGCACCAAAATGGAGCTTTGAAAGATTTGAAAAGATAGAAAGATAGGTCTTGACCTAACTAAGACAAATATGCAATTTGTTTTGGATTTGGAGCTTGGAGTTGTATTTGGCAAGTGATTGAAGATGGAGAACCATGGAGGGCAGCACTCTCGGTTTTGGAACAGAGAGAAGAAGAAGAAACCGTGGGTGAAAGAGAGAAATGGAGGAAAGAGGAGAAAAGTGAGCTAATATAAGATATTTTGCTTTTATAAAGCAAATAGTAACTTCTTTACTTATCTCTTCTTTTCCTTTCTCATTTGATGACTCATGTGGTGACTCCCCACATAAAAAACCGGCCACCCTCTTAATATAAGGCTAACATGGTCTTTGGTTGACCAATTAATTGACTTATATTGATTAAAACTTAAACTAGTCACTAAATAGTTACTATTCACTAAGCAAGGCACATAATCGGGAAATTTTTGATTTCCCATTGATTTAGACCTCCTAATGTGATACTAATTAGTACACATGTTGATTAAAGAGTAATGATGGACATTTAGCCACTCAAAACTCAATTCTAAGACAATTTCTCAAAAATGTGCTTTAAGAATTCTTAAAGCACATTTTGTGTTTTAACTTGTTTTCAAGCTTGGTTTTCTTTGCTAATTGATTTAAAATGACCATTAGGATATTACTAAGGTCTTATCATGATATTTGGGTACTCACCCAAGTCTCTCCAAGCTTAGAGCACGTTTTTGCCCTGATTGCCTTTAAGGCACTTTCTTGTGTTTTCCTTGGTTTAAATTGTCTACCAATCTTTCTAAGGCATATTTTAGCCTTATACATCATGATTTGATGTTTAACTTACATACTTAGGTTTGGGGTATTTCAATCTACCCCCCTTAAAAGAACTTTGTCCCCAAAGTTCCCATGCATCTCTCTTATTAGAATACATGTCTTACCTCATTCCTTAGATCATATAGATCATACTTATGTATACTTAATCTCATTGATCTTGGATCCACCATATTTATACTTAAATATCACACAACATGCTTAAGCATGTGTAGCACTCAAAATTCCTTTTGTTCCTTTTGATGATTAAAACATTCACATAACTTCCAACGTATTCTCCCATGTCACCGGTCCGTAGACAATGGCTCATTCGTCCTCGTCACCATGGGCTAGAATACAAAACACGCTGCTCTCCCCATGTCACCGGTCCGAAGACAAAGGCTCGTGCGTCCTCGACTTCATGGGCGAGACTCAGTAAAAAGGTAATCCTTTTTACGAGGTCATGTGAGGAATAATTCCTCTAATTAAAAATACAAGCAACTCCAATTTCATTTTTATCCCAAGGCTCTCTATCCTTAGTGTGATTTAATTGTGACCACTGGTAGGGAGTTTCAGGAATCATCCAACCTGATGTGATCAGCATCAGTGTAGAACTATCCTTCCACCCCAATTTGTGTTCGGTTTCCCTTGATCCCTAGAAAATCAAGTTCCACCTCCCACGTCATTTTCAAACATCATAATTCACTCAGTCCAATTTTCTATCTTTTTAGTTCTTCTAATCATAATCAATACATCTCCAAAGTGTGGACTAAGTCCATCAAACATTCTCAATTCATCTCTTAGTAACTACCTCCAGACTTAAATTCCTACTAAATTCCATATCAGTCTCATACCACATAGCATTACTATATCCTTCCTCATGCTCATATCAAATAATATCTCATAGTGTTATCTTATTCTTATCTCAAACATAGTCTCATATCGACTTATACCTCATATATTCCTTATTCCTTAAGTCTCCTTAATCCTCTTCCTTAATTCTCTTAACTTGTACTCACACCGGAGTTAACAAGATAGGTACTTAATATGTATGGTATTCACATCTTCTGTGTGCAATAACCATGGTTTATCTTAAAATGTTTATGTAAAACATATTCTCAAATTATTTTGTGCTATGCACATCGTAGTTTATGTACTCAGTACACAAACATACGCTAAGCGGTTTTCGCTCTACCCCTCTTAAAATGGATTACGCCCACGTAATCAGCGTTATATGATCTTTGAACATAAGTTCAAGATGTCTAATTCTCACCAAGCATTCTAGCTTCCACGTCATCTATCTTACTTATAATTCAATCAGAAATGACTTAGTCTCTGTATCGAGGATTCTTAACGGTACTTATACCGTTTCCTTAACTTAGTTTGGTCTAATCTCAAAGGTAGTGATCTGCTAGCTTTCGCTGCGCCACTCTGATGTTCTTAGGCTTAACTGCCTCACTTAGCTTTTGATAGCATTGTATATCCTTCTGCATCCTTACTGTTTAGGAATATTAGTCTCTCAATGGACACGTGTTATCTTTATATATACACGGCCTTGATGAGTTGTAACTCGTCTATCTATTCTCCTTGGAGATTTTATGCTCATACTCTTAGTATTTTCTCGAATGTCTAAATTGTTTCCCCTCGACTGATCTTTGGTCTCGGGATGATTCTTAATCTCAAACTACTGTTTAGTGCTTATTGCACTTTACAGTCTAATCTTACTCATCTTAAGACATGTCCTATGTCTATACTTAACAATCCGTGCTTCTCGCACTTCATAGTCCTTAATTATCTGTTCTCTGATTCCCTTGCGTTACTGGTTCAACTGAATTCTTCTCTTCAACTGTTTGTGGTAGTAGCTGCTCTTGTCTGATCTTGCGTCGTTGTCGGTGGTACGGAGTCGACTACTTCCCGTGTTCCTTACACCACTCGTTCACATGCATGGGGTACCTTACTGGTACATTACTACTTACCCAACTAACTCATAAATGAGCGTGTCAGGCCTGCAAGCCCCTGTGGGGTGCAGTCGTCCCACGTCTCGTTTTAGTAAACTCATAGTGTCGTCACCCGTTTAGCTATGCTAATTATGAAGTATTCTGTTGTCGATCTCCTCTTTCATCGTTCCAAAATAACATTATTGTTCTTCTTGAGTAATCAAGGGAAGTCCATTTACTGTGTTCTTGGGTATGGTATGCTCAGCTCCTTCCTGTATTCCGTATTGATTCGGTCACTTAATATCTAGGTCTCTTTCCGTAGAGCCTCTTATCATGTTTCTCATTTTAATTCTATTAGGAAAGCACTTCCAGTTCCTTAAGGAATGGGTAGTGTGCTTCCTGCGAAATCTTACCTAACCAGGTCCAGACTACTGGCATCAATGTACAGTTCGTCTACCATCTTATTCCCTTACTTATATCGGTTTTAACTCATAAATCTCATTGCCTCTGTGTCATTATTTGACGGCTTATACATAACGGTCGCCTTACCGCGCACCATGACTTAATCCCCTTATCTAACTATTGTATTCACGACCACTACTACCGTGGTAGTCGGCCTTTACCATGTTGCCCATTAATGGTGCAACCCCTTATTTACTTATTCTAATGTGTTACCTTATAGTCAATCCCTTCTTGGTGTAAACACACTGGGAGTTCTTTGTCGTACCGTGTTGTAAAATAGTTGGCTCTTGATATGAAGATGATCTGCTCCAATCTCAGATTTGTAAGTAGGCAAATCTCTTTCGCTTTCTTTCATCCTTAGTGATGTTATCTACCATGTGATTTAATTGGTTACTGAAGAAATTATCCACTGAATCGTAGGCTCTTCTGAGCATCGATCAATTAACGTGCCACAATGTGCAGTCACAATGTTTATCTCTGACCATTACTAATTCTTACATCCTGGGTGTTGGATATGGGGTCTATCTGTGCGACCTTCCTTATTACTCAAGCGTATCTGGTATGTTCTAAAGTAATCTCAAGGTTCATAGTTTCCATTTTCTAAATAAAGTGTATTTTATCTCTAATAGGTGAAAGCCCTTTTTGTGAGGGGTTCATTCCCACTCTTGGCCTCACAACAAGGAGAGGTATCCCCACCCTAAAAGGCGTGGTTCGTTCTCCGCTCCCGTCCTTAGCATTATCTCAATTTTCTCATTGGTACCCTTTCTTGGTAATGTTCCTCCCCAATCTAAGTTATAGGTTTAGTAACCGTTCATATCTACAAATTGTAGTTCCTTCGTGGCTTAAACAAGTTCTCTTATAACTTACTGCGCCTCGGGCTCTGATGTGGTTAACATCCTTGGCTCGTAGGCTCTTAATGCTTAATGTCTCAGTTCATCATTTGTGTTCTTATTCATCTGTAGGTTATCCTCATAAACTTCTGGTCCCTTGGAACACCATCAATCATTAGGTTACATACTAAATGTAGTATCGGGTTTTATGGTAAGTTGCTGCATCCTGCTTCCTGCTATGGAAGTTGTTCAGGTGATCTGAGGTTACTTAACGTCTTGACAATACTGTCATTTTACTAGACTTATGTCTCTTAACAATCAAGGTTAGGTTCGTATTAGGCGTTTGCCTTACGGTGTCCAAGTTGGATATAATCCTGTTATCTTATACTCCCATCTCAACGCTTCGTTCAACTTCCGTTGACTATGCCACCCGTTGACGATAAATCATACCTGGGTGTTAATGAGTTAAACGAACAGTGTTAACTGTCATTCATCAATTGTTCGGCTCGACTATGCCCGCTCTGTGGGGTAGTCCTCTGAGCTTTCCTTTTCCAGGGTTGTACGACTTTAATTCTTAGTAGGTTATAGCTTATGTTTATTTCTTTTATCCTTGATTTCCGGGTTTTCCAACATCTTCATTGAAGAATGTTGTCATTGGTGTCCTTAATGGTCACTCCGGGAGTCTCATCCCGTTTTCGTTGTAAGTCGTTCAGTCGACTACCTTTATTGTATCTCTTGATACATTCCATGAATGTTGTTATTTACGTAGTGCTTTTGCTCGAATTATTGAGCGATCTCTTAGGTTCCTCCTTGAGATCCGGGTTTGGTGTTTTTACCACACTGTCGGTTGTTGTTGTAGTAGGTTGTACCGTTGCTCATATTCATATCGTTTAGTATTCTGTCCAAGTTCAGCTCCCTGCTGACTGGTGTGTAACCTCATCTCATCGTGGTCAGGCCGTCGGGCCTTTCCAAGGTCTTATTTTTCTGTTCTTATGGATTTACAATCCGGTATTAATTTATGCTACAACTGTAGCGTTCTCCTATTTCGCCTTGATGGCTTTTCATGTGGCTCAACCGTGGTAGCACTTGCTATGGCAAGTGCGCCATGCAGGATGGGTTATTGGTACAAGGTACATCGGTAGTGACACTTCCTTCTAATTTCCATGTAATTGGTAGTCCTCGGGACTCCTTCAATAATCTCTTATTCTAGATAATCGACCATCCGGCAGTTTCCTTGCAGTTTGACAGTACTGTCATCTACCAGGGCGTTCCTCTTTCTGAGAGAACCCCTTAATATTTTCTTATGTCTTAATCCTCGCTCCTGTCTCCACACAGTTTGTTGTGGTTATTAAGTAATGATTCTCCTTTAGGCACTACTTCGTAGCCCTATTTCGGTATACAATTTATATGAGTTCCTATCATCGTCCGCATTATGTTGGCCAGGTTTGTAACCTTTTTCATTGTATGGGGTTTGGAGTTCCCGTTTCTAACTGGACTTTCCAGTAGTCTCAATCCTCATGCTTGGTATTATCCTGCTGTTATGCTCACTCGGACCGCTGTCCGGTACTCATGCCTCTTATCATTTCCTTATCTATTGCACCCGTAGTGCTTGCCTTATCATTGGTATGGCGGGTTATTTCGACTGCGTAGCATGTCGACCCATGTTGCCGGTAATTACCGTTCCCTTATTGATAGAATTCCATAGGTAGCGCCTGTTTCTCTGTTGCGCTCCATTAAAAACCTCCAAGTACTCCATAACTGTTGTACAACAAATTGTTTCTCGTATTGCTTACTGTTAGCTAACTGCCAGATCGGTTTCCCGAGTAAGAGAAGGCTTTCTTCTCTCTGGCGTTTGTCCAACACATTTAGGGTTAGGGATGTGGAGGGCGGGCCTAGGTACTATGGATATCCGGTAAACACCGGGAAGTCCTGGCTAACGCACCTCACACTCTATCTCTTAACCCTTAACCCATAACTCAATCTCAACCTCAATATCTCCTAAGTTCGGTATTTCTTGTCTTCAGAGCGTAACTACGCTCTGATACCACTTTTTGTAACACCCCAACTCAATCCAATGTGGTCTCGCAACTTAACAGTATATATAAACTTGTCACAGCGGAATTCTTTACAATCCAGGACCTTGCCACGGTCTGACTACAGAATATACCGAACATTAGTCTAACAACCTTAACCATTTACATAACCTTCTTACAATCCACTCACAACCTATACATTTACTATCTCAATTGCCCTACGAGTGTACATGCACAACTCGTAGGTCACACTTAATCCTTAACACTTGTGTCCTCTTCTTACTCTGCGACGGTCGCCTCCTGATGTTCACCTGTGTAGTAAAAAGAAGCCCCCGAGGGGGTCAGCACGAATGCTGGTACGATCCTCTCATGGCCCCCAAGCTAACGTGGCTACGACGACTAATTGTCGATAGCATGGAGGTTGATTAGATGCACAACATAATAGAAAGTGCAGTAAACAACAACTCAGATATGAACAATCAAAGTTCACACACAATGAACGACTTAAATGCGTTCCCTTAATTAGAGAGTTAGTTATTTAACTCCTTAAGTAATGTTCTCTCTTAATCTTAGTCCATCCTTATCTTACCTCAATCTGATTCTTATCTTAATCTTAGAAACGACCATCCTTTAATAAGGAGTGGAAGTAGCTTATCTTAATCTTAATAATACAAACCATCCTTTAAAAAGGAATGATTGTAACTTAACTTAATCTTAACTGAATCTTAATCTTAATAATACAAATCATCCTTTAGAAAGGAATGATTGTAACTTAACTTAACCTTACCTTAATCTTAATCTTAATCTCAATATACAAACCTTTCCTGGAGGGGATCGGCTGTATCTAATTCGAACCTGGGATTTAGGTGATCCCACCGCACCATCTTAATGCCACCTACTCTGGACGGGAGTCCAGCGTAGCTGAGCCGGCAACCGGCCCTAGGCAACAAGTCCGAAGACAAGTTCCTTAAGCGGAGGTCGAATCTGCTATAGATAACGACCCCCTTTCCTTAGCATGCATGACCGGAGATCGGTCCCGGGTTTCCTCACTCAAGTTCCAGTTAGTAGTTATCTCAAGACCCTGTTTGTTGGTTAACCTCTTTCGGTTCATATCGTCCCTCATTAGGGGGCGTTCCTTAATCTCACACAATTCCTTACTAAACATTGGTTAGTGAGTTCTCACGGTATGTTGTGTTAGTTCTCAAACATCACACAACAACACAATATATATATATATAATATGTTCCGGTTGCATGCTTTATCTTGTTTAGTGAGCACACAAAACAAATAGCACACAAGCCGAGGGACACCTCGTTAGCAAGCAGGTCACAAGAAGAAACAACTGTACCGTTCACCGTTGGTCGTTCGGCTGCTTACTCTCTTCCGGAGTCCAAACTCCCAAGTCCTAAAACATTCATTCAGTTTTAGGTTGTTAATCACTTAACTTAATATGACTTACTTAGCTTGTTTAACTTACTTAATTCCTTAATGATCCCCACCTAACACCTCTTAGGTCTTACACTTAATCTTACAAACTTAATCTTAAACTTTCAAGTTTATACTTAACTTAGCTTAATCTCTTAAGTTCTTAGGGTCTCAATCATTACTACCCTACCAAAGGCATACCTTATTACCCATTGCCATTCTTAGAATTCAAAATTTCTTTTTTTTTTTGTTTTTAGGCTCGACCGGACTTACCGACCGGACTTGCCAAGTCCGGTCCGTTCCAGTACCCTTTACCGTTTGAAAATTCTACCCCGACCGGACTTACAAGTCCGGTCCTATGTCCGGTCTATTCCAGAAACTAATTCCCTCACAAAACACAAGCCCGACCGGACTTGTAAGTCCGGTCCCCAAGTCCGGTCGGTTCCAGAAACATTTTCCGGTAGTGTAAACTGAGCCCGACCGACCTTGCAAGTCCGGTCCTAAGGTCGGTCGGCTCCAGAAACTTGTCTCTAAATTCTCTTTCAACTCCAAACTTCTCCTCATATATTCTAATATGTTATAACCTCATTTGGGCACCTCGAATACACCTTAAGCCTCCTTAAAATACCTTAAATCATCCACCAAGATCCACCTTAGTCATTATGCATTTTCCTTATAAGAATGCTAACACTAGTAACGTTTTCCTCTAGGTTCTAGGTGGTGGTTCATACTTAATGTAACCACTATGCCAAATGTTTTCCTCACCACTATAACATCATCTCCCAAGCATCTCTCACTATCTAAAACTCTCTTAAGCATTTACTTAAAGTTCCTTAACAAGTTTAAACTTCCATCATCATCACATTGTTTCCTTTCTAGTTGTGCACCAACATTTGCCTAAATCCTAAATACTCAATTACATTCTCTTGATTCTTAAACCCTCCAAGGTAATGCCTAAGTCATATATCTCATCACCACACTTTATCTCACCCCTTTTTCGTCAAGACAACCTCTAAAACTTCCTAGCACTTCCTTAGTCATTAATTCCCCTTAGAACACATTCAAATCACCTTAATCATTACACCTCCTCCTTAAACTTATGCTCAAGTCTTATATTCCTCATCTCATGATTTTGGTGTGCTCAAAACACTCACCATTCCTCTAACTCCTCCTAGACATCTCTAAGTCATCCTAAACCTCAAGAACTCCTTAGTTAACTCATTTCCACCCAATTTCCTTTTCATGCTCCCTAGTAAACCCTAGGGCATATTAGCTCACCACTACCACTTAAACACCTTGTTTTCTACTCAAATTTCGCCATAGCTCCTCTAGTATCTTATCATTCCCAAACACATTATTTTCCTCATTTAACCATCTCACACACATCAAGTTCTTCTCATCATATCTCATCACCCAAACCAACTCATTCACAACAACTCATTATATTGCAATAATCTTAAATTGCATAGCACCAAGGCTCTTAAATGACATGGCTCTTAGGCCCTTAAATGACTTAAACTTAAACACTGAATTTCCCACATATATAAGCTTTCAACCTGCAAATACACTCATCAATCTCATAGTAGTTATAATGCTCTTAAAATCCACCTTAAACTTATATTACTAACTCATTCTCATTAGCTCCTTAATCACAAGTTCATAAGCTTGTTTAGGTTCTTTTTCTTAGGTTATATAACCCAATACACAATGTAAGCTCTAAGCCACATTGGTATTTATCTAAAACTCATTCCTTAATCTTAAATCACCATTAGGTAAGCATTTTACCTTGTTTTCTCAAGCTTATCTTAATCTCCTCCTTAGGCCTTCTTCTTGCTTAGATCTCGGCCACCACTTAAATTCCTTTTGCCAATGTTCTAATCAATATTTAAGGACTCATATGAGTACTAAACAATGCACTAACCTCAAGGAATAAAAACCTAGGTTAGAAATGTGTTCTAAGGCATAAAAGTGGATGATTACCTTTAAAGTCTCAAGGTAGACTTTGGCATTGAATGAAATAGGACCTCCACTAGTCCTTGGTGAATAAATCAAGCTAGAACAAGGCATAAAAAAACATAGCCCCATGAGAAGGAATTTTCGGCCATGTACAAGAAATGATGGAAACATGGTTTTTCTTACATATTCTTTACCTTAAGAGAATGGAGAAGCTAATGAGCTCTTCAAACTTGATTTTCCCCCATCAATGGAGTTTTCTCATGGCACCAAAATGGAGCTTTGAAAGATTTGAAAAGATAGAAAGATAGGTCTTGACCTAACTAAGACAAATATGCAATTTGTTTTGGATTTGGAGCTTGGAGTTGTATTTGGCAAGTGATTGAAGATGGAGAACCATGGAGGGCAGCACTCTCGGTTTTGGAACAGAGAGAAGAAGAAGAAACCGTGGGTGAAAGAGAGAAATGGAGGAAAGAGGAGAAAAGTGAGCTAATATAAGATATTTTGCTTTTATAAAGCAAATAGTAACTTCTTTACTTATCTCTTCTTTTCCTTTCTCATTTGATGACTCATGTGGTGACTCCCCACATAAAAACCGGCCACCCTCTTAATATAAGGCTAACATGGTCTTTGGTTGACCAATTAATTGACTTATATTGATTAAAACTTAAACTAGTCACTAAATAGTTACTATTCACTAAGCAAGGCACATAATCGGGAAATTTTTGATTTCCCATTGATTTAGACCTCCTAATGTGATACTAATTAGTACACATGTTGATTAAAGAGTAATGATGGACATTTAGCCACTCAAAACTCAATTCTAAGACAATTTCTCAAAAATGTGCTTTAAGAATTCTTAAAGCACATTTTGTGTTTTAACTTGTTTTCAAGCTTGGTTTTCTTTGCTAATTGATTTAAAATGACCATTAGGATATTACTAAGGTCTTATCATGATATTTGGGTACTCACCCAATTCTCTCCAAGCTTAGAGCACGTTTTTGCCCTGATTGCCCTTAAGGCACTTTCTTGTGTTTTCCTTGGTTTAAATTGTCTACCAATCTTTCTAAGGCATATTTTAGCCTTACTACATCATGATTTGATGTTTAATTAACATACTTAGGTTTGGGGTATTTCATTAATTGATGTTGAAGGAGGAAAAATAATTTTAAGACTTCATGACGAGCAGGTAGTTTTTGACATGACCAGGAACATGAAGTATCCTTCTGATACACAAAACTGTTTTTCTATTGACACTATTGACTCTTTAGTACAGGAGACGTTCCTCAGCAGAGATGAAGAAACAATTCTGGAAAGATGTCTTATGGCATCTTGTGAAGCTGAGGACGAAAATCCCGATATTGCTTTCATGGCTGAAGAGTTAAACAAACATAAGCCACATTTCCAATCCTACCGACCAAAATTTGAGCCAGTAGAACGAAACGCAGACAGACCCAAGCCATCCATCGAAAAAGCACCTACAGTCGAAATGAAACCTCTTCCTCCTCATTTAAAATACGCCTTTCTAAAAAAGCCATCTGATCTACCAGTTATCATTTCTTCTAAATTGACAGATGTGCAGGAGGAGGAACTTTTAGGGGTGCTACGCCGTCATAAAACCGCTATCGGTTGGTCAATAGCGGATATCAAAGGAATAAGCCCATCTCTGTGCTCTCATCGAATTTACATGGAAGATGATTTCAGGGCTTTAGCACAACCACAGAGGCGTCTAAACCCCGTTCTTAAAGAGGTGGTCAAGAAAGAGGTAATAAAACTACGACGCTGGCATTATCTATCCAATTTCAGATAGCAAATGGGTAAGCCCAGTGCAGGTGGTGCCAAAGAAGGGCGGAATAACTGTAGTTCCCAACGAGAAAGGTGAGTTGATTCCTCAACGCACCACTACCGGTTGGAGAGTCTGTATAGACTACAGGAAATTGAATACCGCCACACGTAAGGATCACTTTCCCTTACCTTTTATTGACCAAATGCTGGAAAGGTTAGCAGGTCAGGACTATTATTGTTTTCTAGATGGCTATTCCGGATATTTTCAGATCCCAATTGCTCCAGAAGACCAGGATAAAACTACTTTTACCTGTCCTTATGGAACATACGCTTATAAAAGAATGCCATTTGGATTATGTAATGCACCAGCTACTTTTCAACGGTGCATGATGGCTATTTTCTCTGATTACATTGAAAAATGTATAGAAGTCTTTATGGATGACTTCTCTGTTTTTGGTTCGACATTTGATACTTGCCTGGAGAATCTTGATCTTATTTTGGCCAGGTGTGAAGACACTAATCTAGTCCTGAACT
Organism: Limonium bicolor; assembly: GCA_023374045.1. Taxonomy (NCBI): domain Eukaryota; kingdom Viridiplantae; phylum Streptophyta; class Magnoliopsida; order Caryophyllales; family Plumbaginaceae; genus Limonium; species Limonium bicolor. The sequence goes on along the minus strand of CM041777.1, from coordinate 152,537,157 downwards.
GGGAGAAATGTCACTTCATGGTTCGTGAAGGGATCGTGCTAGGACATAACGTGTCTTCCAAAGGTATTGAGGTGGACCGTGCTAAAATCGAGGTAATAGAAAAACTTCCCCCTCCTACTACTGTCAGAGGTATCCGAAGTTTTCTTGGACATGCAGGTTTTTACAGACGATTCATTAAAAACTTTTCCAAGATTTCTAAGCCTCTCTGCACTTTACTGACAAAAGATGCTAAATTTCATTTTTCTGATGAATGTTTAGCAGCTTTTAATTTGTTAAAAGAAAAACTTGTCTCTGCTCCTATTGTGGTATCACCCGACTGGTCACAACCTTTTGAAATTATGTGTGACGCCAGTGATTATGCGGTGGGAGCTGTTCTGTGCCAGAAAATAGATAAGGTTCTGAGAGTAATCTATTATGCAAGCCGCACTTTAAATGATGCTCAGAAAAATTATGCCACCACCGAAAAAGAATTACTAGCAGTCGTCTTCGCTTTGGATAAATTTCGTTCATATTTATTGGGTAGTAAGGTCATTATTCATACTGATCATTCTGCTCTCAAGTATTTATTTGCCAAAGCAGATGCAAAACCCAGGTTGATAAGATGGATACTTCTCTTACAAGAATTCGACATAGAGATAAGGGATAAGAGAGGTATCCAGAATGTTGTGGCTGACCACTTATCAAGAATGGAGGGACCAGAAGACGAGAGACCCATCAATGAATTTTTCCCGGACGAGGCAGTTTTCACAATTCAAACGGCAAGAGACCCTTGGTTTGCCGACATTGCAAATTATCTGGCTACAAAGATCATCCCAGCTGATATGACTTATCAGCAGAGAAAAAGGTTCTTTTCTATTGTCAAAAATTATTTATGGGATGATCCATTTCTTTTCAAAATATGTGCAGATGGTATTATCAGGAGATGTGTCCCAGAGACAGAAATCAGAAACATTCTTCTCCATTGCCATTCTAGAGAAACCGGCGGACATCACGGTGCAACCCGTACAGCTGCAAAGGTACTTGAATCCGGTTTCTATTGGAACACCCTTCACAAGGACTGTCATGCTTTTGTGTCTACTTGTGATCGGTGTCAAAGGCAAGGTAATATTTCTCGCCGTAATGAACTTCCCTTAAACAATATGCTAGAGGTTGAATTATTTGATGTTTGGGGGATTGATTTTATGGGACCCTTCCCAAATTCATTTGGAAATTTATACATCTTAGTAGCAGTCGATTATGTTTCTAAATGGGCCGAAGCCCTTGCTTGCTCTACTAATGATGGTAAAGTTGTGATGAAGTTCATAAAGAAGAACATTTTCAGTCGATTCGGTGTTCCAAGAGCATAATCAGTGATGGTGGTTCTCATTTCTGCAATCGCCAATTTGATGCTCTCCTGAAAAAATATGGAGTCCCCATAAGGTTGCTCTACCATACCATCCTCAAACGAATGGTCAGGCAGAGATAACAAACAGAGAACTGAAATGGATTCTGCAGAAGACGGTGAGCTCTTCACGAAAGGATTGGTCCATTAAATTGGATGATGCACTCTGGGCATACCGTACCGCTTCAAAACACCTATCGGCGTGTCTCCCTACAAACTAGTTTTTGGGAAGGCATGTCACCTGCCTGTGGAATTAGAGCATAAATCTTATTGGGCTCTAAAGGTGTTGAACTTCGATCTACAAAGCCGGTGAGAAGAAGAAAGTTCCAGTTGACGGAACTGGAAGAACTAAGGTACAACTCATATGAAAATGATTTATAAGGAAAACCAAGCGTTGGCACGATAAGATGATTGCCAAGCGAGACTTCAAAGCAGGAGATTATGTCCTCCTTTATAATTCCAGACTAAAGTTCTTCCCAGGTAAGTTAAAATCCTTCTGGTCTGGACCATTTAAAATAATATCTACCTCTCCATATGGAGCGGTGGAATTGGACAATAAGAAGGGTGGATCATTTAAAGTCAATGGAGCTCGTATCAAATTGTATATGGGAAACACGTTGGATAACGAAGAAGCTTCTGCGCTTCTTTTCAAAGAACCAGTTACAACCTAAATCACTGAGGTACGGTCTAGCCAAAGACCTTAAAGATGGGCAGCTTGGTAGGAGGCACCCTACTATCTATCTTTTAATTGTATTATGTTTATATTTTGTCTTTTATTTTATAAAAAAAACAGAGTGAAATAAAAAGAAAGAAGAGAGAACGAGGAGAATTAACTTGAGTTCTTCTGGCTGTTTAGAATAATTATTACAGGAACATCTTACACATTCCACAGCTGAACTCAAGTGTGGGGGAGCTACTCTACATATTCTACATAACTCTAGGGAGTACACTATCCATACTTTGCTCTTTAAATTTAAATATCTCTTATTACCCTACTTTTTGATCATTACCCAGGTAGTTTGCATGCCCTGTTATTTTAATTCTTTCTATGCAATGAGGGCATTGCTTTGGTTCAAGTGTGGGGGAGAGATAATCAAGCTTGCTCTTAAGTTCTCTTTTTCGACACTGTGTTTAATTTGTTAAGTGATTAATAATCAAAGAAGGAGCCATAGAGGGAGTAATGCTGGTATTAACAGGTTTAAAGGGTACACAAAAAAAAAATTATTACTCTGCTCCTTACTCAATGCTAAAAATTCTGAGGAAATTATCATTTGAATTTTGTTTTGACTTTGAGCCTGGATTTGATCTGGAAAGAAATGGTGGAAAAAGAACAAGGCAAGGTACTCCTCTGATCCAAACAGGCATATTCTGATCCTAAACAGGCCTCGTCCACTCGGTTATTAAGTTCTTAGGGGTGCTTCATCACCCGGCTACCTAAGGTACTCGGTATCTGGGATAGTAGACCCAAAACCGCTACAAGGGTGGAGAGAAAAGTCTGAGGTGTGAAAGAAAAATGAACTTCAAAATTGAAGTATCTGTGCATTCGGTACTAAAATGAAAAAATCGTCATTATGGATCAAGAGTATGTGGCATTGAAAGGTATAATGGAATAAGATTTTACTTCATGCCCCTTGTCGTTCAAGGAATGTGAAAGAAAATGGTGGATTGGCTCAGGGTTAAAAGCAGAATTTTCATGGTACTGCTTCTCTTTCTTTTTGCAGGACTTCAGAGTTATTCTCAGAAATAGAGAAATATATCTAATAAAATTAATGTTGTTAGTACCCTTTAAAAATCTGAAAAGATTGGCAATTACCTCTTCTGTGCTCTCCTTACTTGATTATTGTCTGTTTAACTTGTTTAAACATTATGTCAGAAAGATTTGCTTGAGGACAAGCAAAAGATAAGTGTGGGGGAGTTTGATAAGTGAGAAATACATAGATATTTAAGGGTTTAATTTACCTTATACTTATGCACTTTGAGAATAATATTTCTCACTTATCGTATGTTTTTCCTAAGATTTATGTCTTGATATGGACTGATATATTTTATGTATCAAATACAGGAAAAAGTGTTGGAATCAAATAGTTTATTTCATAAGCTTTCCAACGCAACAAACGGCGAGTTAAACGGACTTATAACGAAGAATCTGGAGCCGGTTGAAGATTGGATATATATAATATATCGCGTACTATATTTCAAAAACTCAATTCACGTCCGCGCAGGCGGACAGGTTTGCGGACGGGGCAGAGACGTCCGCGTGATATGCGGGCGGACGACGATGCGGACGCACAGGCGGACAGAACAGAGGCGCGGTGTAACAGACAGAGACGTCCGCGCACAAACCAGGCGGACGGGCATGCGGACGCGCAGGCGGACGCGGCCAAAACAGACACGCGAACAGTTTTTCTTCTTCGTTCTCGCGGCGCTTTCTTCTTCAATCTTCACGGCGCCTACAGACAAGAAGATAACCGACAGTATTAACGCGTCTGCAACCCCAATCTATCTACCTCCCTTATCTTATCCTGCTAATCAACTTGCAAGCTCCTTATCTTGATAATCCACTTGCACGCACGTTCTCTTCCTCTGTTTTCTTCTTCTTCTTCTTCTCTATATAAACTCTGCAACTTCATCAAAAATAATACACGCTCGTACACAAAACTCTACTCTCCGAATCTCTCACCTTCACTCCAAATTTCACTTCTTCCACAAAAATTCCATCCAGTCCATACGTATGCAGAGTGCTATTTCCTTTCTTTAGCTGTAATTTGTTTTAATGGCTGTCGTGCTTACGACGTCCGTTTGTATAATTATGTCTGAGTAAAAACCTTAGCTCCCGGGTTGAGAAGTAAGCTTATTTACTAAACTGTGTTACGTAGACTTTCTAATATAATTTGTTAAGCAATATTTTGATTCTCCTCCTTAATGCGCTTTAATATTTAGGCCATTTATTAAAGTGATATTTGTAGTTTCTTGTCAAAATGCAGTGCTGAGGCAAGATTCTAGACAAGAGAAGTCAAAACAGGTCAACGACTAGAAGTGAGTTTTCACCTATAGGTTAACCAGTCTCCAATAGGAATTATTAATAATGCGATTAATTTATTAATGACTTGAACAAGGAATTGCGCTTGTTGTTTAAATTAATCAGGGTTTATTAGACAGGGAACGGTCAATAAACTAATTAAGATTCTTGAGTTTATTGCTAAAGAGGGGAAGTCTACAATAATAATTGAGTAAAATAGGTGAGCAGAACAACCCGGGATGTTCTTTAAAAACAGAAGAGTTTATAACTGCTTTTATTAATCTGTTTTAATTAATTGTTCTTTTCTACTGTTTTATTTACATTAAGTTCTAAACCACAATTTCTCTCAAAAAATGATAAGTTTCTGTTCAGTAGTCTAATTAGAATTCTCGATTAAAATTCACTATCAGTTAAACCACAGCAAGGTCCCCAAGAGTTCGACACCCCACAAATCCACTATCCCGCAAAACGACTAGGTACACTGCCTAGGTTGAAGAAGTAGTCGCATATTTCTATAACATATGCCTATACACATATGTATATGTATATGTAGTAGTACATCATTAATGGAATGAAATGGTGAGGGAATGCACATGTGAGTACAGAAACAAGTTAAGAAAGTTGTAAGTATAAGAACATTAAGTATGCCGGAATAACGGGGTAAGTACGGGAGTAGTAATTATTTGTATATCGTATGAGCATAGTATTAATAACAATGTTGGAAACATTATTAGTGGGACAAGTGTGAACGAAGGAACAAGGGGACACACGGTAAAGCTAACCCCGGTGAAAGGTATGATTTTCTCATGCCCTGTATGCTAACCGAGTTACGTTGATTTGTGCGCTGTATGCCGACTAATCAAGACTAAAGCATGAAAACGGTTTATTGCCTTTCAATGTATGTCTTGTTGTATGTTGTATGAGCTAACCCTTCTTGATTGATTGTGTGGCTTCGCTTAGTGCGTAGACCGACTCATAGATGAGTCTTGTCGTGTAGTGACTCGTAGTAAGAGTCATGTTGTGAACAAATGGAACCGTAGAAATGCACTAAACAAACGAACCAATAAACTATAATGCAAACCAAGGAACTCACCAGAATGTGAGAGAGTGTACGGGAGTAGTAACCTCCCGATAACGGTAGGGAACCGAAATGAATAATCCACAAACAATAAGTAGTGGAAGTATATAAGTAAACCCTACTAGAGGAATTGATGTTGGTGCAAGTCATGAACCATGAGAGTAGTAAAGAATGATGAGGGATCTTCAAACCCCTTAGCAACTAGTCGACCCATTACGAGAGGACCCGACTGATGTAAGTAATGACCCGAACATGAGAGTATTCGATATGTTGGGGAAACCCTTAAATCTGAGGATACTAGACGGTGGTAATTCCCTAAGCTAGTGGAGGTTATCGAGAGAGATACTTCTAGGCTAATCCATGAGATTGTAATATACTCTGAGAGAAGAGTGTTGGGAATTTGAGTAGTCCAGAAAGAGTGGACATTGAGTATTTGAGGAGCTAAGCGTATAGCCCTTGTATTGTAGGTCCGGCGGCGAGTCCTGAGTATGACTCCGTCCAGAGGCCAAAGTAATGAGTATTGCGTATTGCGTATGTATGAGTAAAGTAATGAGTACTGAGTAAGAGGCGAGTATGAGTATGTAATGAGTACCGAGTATTGAGTAGGTATGAGTAAATACTGAGTATTGAGTATTGAGTATTGAGTACGTATGAGTAAGTATGGAGTATTGAGCAGTGAGTAGGCACGAGTATAGTAACGAGTACGGAGTAAGGAACGTGGGCGAGTAAGGTATTGAGCATTGAGTGATGAGTATGCAAGAGTAAGGAGTGAGTATGAGTAGAGTAGCGAATATCGAACACAGCACGAACAGAGTAGTGAGTAACGCAACGAAGGAGTAATGAATAAGTAACTAATACGAACGGTTGACTATCGAATTGTCTTCCTTAGTAAGAGTATTGAACCTTGTATGTCTATGTAGGTATTGTTGATTGTATTGTTGTAGCATGAGTATGTATGTATGCATGTAAAATGAACTTCATGTATATCCGACCCAAAGTAGTCGACGTACCGCGGTTAGCACGCGGTATATGCGAATTTCATACGCAACGTATGCTGACCCCCTAGGGGGAACGTTTTTAGTGTGCAGGTACTCGAAGCTGATCACCGTTCGAGAGAGTAGGACGGGGACTGCTACGTAAGCATGGGTAATTGTATAATAGGGATTGTATTTGTAATGTATTGTGAAATTGGAAGTCCATACTGTATCGGTAAGTTAAGGATTGTAGTAAACTCGGTGTAGTATTGTATTGGAGTTGTATTTGAATTATAGATGAGTATGCAAGGGAAGGTAATGTATTGTGTAGAGTACTCGGTATGTTCAAATTCATCAGACCGATAGTATGTAGTATTGTAACTCGCCTTGTTAGCCACGTGGGTGACTAATGGCATTGTACACCCGCCGTTGTGTATGGAGTATCCGCTGCGAAGGTAAGTATTGTACAGTAATGAAGGTATTAGCGGTAGGGGTGTTACACGTTTAAAAATTCAAAACCCATATTAATTTACATAAAAATAAACTAGATTTTATAAGGAATCTATGTTTAAAATTTCGTGTCAAAATACATTAGGGAAGACCATTAAATAAATACAACAAGTTAGAGTTTTATTCTAGAATTTATAACACTTAATATACTACTAATTACCCACGTTATAATCTCGGCCGTCCATTTCTCCTAACTACGATCGGACGGCCCAGATTAGTCAAGTTCATCCCTTAACTCTATACAGCCACCGATTGAGATTTCGTTGATTTCTCACAATCTACAGAACGGTTTTCGATGATTCCTGTTTCATTGGATTCAAAATTCAAATACGGTTCTAACGGTACCACATTCACGAATTATAAGGCACGAATCAGTAGTTTCGAATATGGGTTTATACGAGTTAGGGTTTGTTGGTTTCTGATTCGAATTTCTACAAATTCTCTCTATGTAGTGCGTTGTATGTTAAATTGATAGAGGGGTTAGTTCGAAAATGACATATAGAGTGACATTATCGGAGGAATCTGGTCAGAATCGTACCGGAGATGCGCCAACGAGGAGAATCAAATTCGTTTTTCTGGAAAACTAGGATTTTATGTGCTGACCAAGTGGGGAACTTTAGTCACTTATATCTTCCAAAAGATCGAGAATTAGCTTGAGGTTCCTTCATAAATATTGTAGAGGAATCAGAGATCTTTAAAACGAGCTATAGAACAAGAATTTTAGCCCACAGATGAAGAAGATATGATAGGACGAAGTTTACCTGTTCAACTGAAATTTCTGGATTTCTGGGTTTCCAGAACTCGGGGGGCAACTTTCGATATCTTTATCTTTCACCCTATTGAGAATCAGCCTTTGGTGTAAAAAGGAAAGTTGGAGAGGGATTAGAGATCTTCAAGACAAGATAAAGAAAATGAATGTTGGCTGAGAAACGAAGAAGTTATGGCGAGACGAAGTTTACCTGATTTCAGTAAAAACTAGAATTCTGGGTTACGAATTCACAAGAGGGCAACTTTAGATCAATTTTCCCGTCGATGTAGAATGAGTTAGGTTGTGTATGAGTTATGGTTGGAAAGAGCGTTTGTAGGAGAAGAGCATGCAAAAGACGACACTCAAAAATTTCAAACGATGAGAGAGATATGGATGTCACAAGTTAGGGCAGAATCTGAAATCGGTTACCGAAAAACAAGGAGATAGAAATCGAATAAGTGTTGGGCGCGTATCCCGAGGCGCGCGGGTGAGTCAGCAGACTTGCCACATCAGCATCTTTTCAAAAATTTTGGCTCTAAACTACATTTTATCATAACTTTGGCTAGGATGATCCGTTTTGACGTTCTTTATCGATTCATGGTTTTCCATAACCTATTATTGGTATAGGTTTCATGGGCTGGTTTGACCATTCCAAAAAGTCAACCTAGCAAAGCTTGAGAAGCTTTAGGGTTTCTAGGATTTTATATTGACTTTTGTTTCAAAACAATGTTCCAACTCTTTCTAAAATCTTTATAATATACTTGGAGTGTTTAGAAATTTCCCCAAGATTATTGACTTATAAATCTTATTGTTAAATTCATAATACTATATAATAATATATATAATTTAATACTTAATAGTATTCTTTAGGGTAAATAGAAGAAATCCCCTAAATTAATTCCATAATTCACATAACATTAATATTCATAATTCCATACAATACTTTAATATTAAATAGTAGTAATTAAGGTTTAACAAAAGAAATCCCCTAAATTAATTTAAATTAATTTAGGGGTATTTCAACACACCTTGAAAAATCACCCTAGGAAAGTTGAAACATCGAAGGCTTATTTCAGGGTTTGAATTTTAAGATTTAGGGTATAACAACCCTAAACCACAAACCCTAAAAATCTACCAAGTCAGTGGAAACATTATAAAGTGTAGATTGAGTAGAAAAAGATTACCCTAAACCACACACCCTAAAACAACCCTATGATGGTTAAAACATCAAAGCCTTATTTTGGAGTTTAAAGTTCATGGTTAAGGGACTAACGACCCTAAACTTGTAACCACAAACCCTATAAATCTGTCGAGTCATTGATGACATTATAAAGTATAATGTGAGTTAAATAAAGATTACCAGCTCATATACGCTAAAATAGATTTTCGACGTCTTACTTTCCATGTGTAGTATTTAGGGTGTGTGGTGTAGAGTAATCTTTTTTAACCTGTTCTACACTTTATATTGTCACCACTGACTTGACAGAGTTTTAGGGTTTGTGGTTAGGGGTCTTTAAACCTTGAACTTCAAACCCTAAAATAATCCTTCGACGTTTTAGTTTTTATATGGTGGTTTTTAGGGTGTATGGTGTAGGGTAATATTTTTAGAGTAAATTACTCAGAACCCCCTTGAGGATTTGGGATATTATTGTTAACCCCCTGTGTTTGTCATAATTATTGGTAACCACCTCAAGGTTAAGGTATCTTTGACTACGAGCCCCTGAACTATAACTCTGTGATCAAAACGTTAACTATGTGTTGACCTATCAGCTTAATCACATTAATAATGCTAGGCTGGACAACAAAACTGCTTAATAACATCATCTAACTCTCTCATCCCACTTAGATACATTTTCAAGGAAGGGTTGGCATTTTTAGGAAAATAATAATGCAGCTTAAGTAGTGTTTTGTCCAGCATGACCTTATTAATATGATTAAGCTGATACGTTAACACGTAGTTAACTTCTTGATAATAGAGTTATAGTTCGGGGGCTCATAGTCAAAGATACCTTAACCTCAAGGTGGTTGCCAGTAATTATGATAAACACAAGGTGGTTAACTGTAATATCCTAAATTCTCAAGGGGGTTCTGAGTAATTTACTTTTTATCTCGTTCTACACTTTATATTGTCGCCACTGACTCCCTAAACCCTGAACCTCAAACCCTAAAATAAGCCTTCGACGTGTTAAATTTCCTAGGATGGTTTTTAGGGTGTGTGGTGTAAAGTAATATTTTAAGACTCATTATACACGTTATAATATTCACGATTTCCTCGGTGGATTTTTAGGATTCGAAGTTCATGGTTTAGGGCCACAAACCCTATAATAAGCCTTTGACGTTTACCTCTCCTAGGTTGGTTCTTAGGGTTTGTGGTTAAAGGTTTTCTTTTTTAACACGAAAGACCCTAAGCCCTGAACTTCAAACCCTAAAATAAGCCTTCGACATTTTAACTTTCCTATGGTGGTTTTTAAGGTGTGTGGTGTAGGGTAATCTTTTAGGACTCGTTATACACTTTATAATGTCACCACTATTTACCATTGTATAAACCAGATACAGGGTCGGTAAACATTTTTCTTCTTACACATATTTGTATTATGTTCAAACAGATAAAATTTATAACACTGACATGAACATAGCCAAACACAACTAATTCCTGCATGAAACACCTAACATCCGTTCACTATATACCTACGTATAAACTAGACACAGGTTTGGTAACATTTCTCTTCTTAAACACATTTGTATTATGTTCTAATAGATAAAGTATAAAACACCGACATGAACATAGCCAAACACGTACCACAGGTTCCTAAACGAAATTGATTACAAGTAGCAGGATATAGATCCTAATATGGACTTCTAAATGTCCCTGACCACAAGTAACAACATATAATACACTGACGTCTACATAGCCAAACACCACAAATTCCCTAACGAAACACCTAGTACCTGTTCAATATGTATCTATGTATACACCATACATGATTGGAATCATTTTTTTCATCTTGAACACATTTGTATTCTCTCCTGATAGACAATATGCTAAACACAATCATGAACATAGCCAAACTCCACAAGATCCTGAACGAAACACCTAACACATGTTCAATATATACCTGTGTACAAACCAGGCACAATGTGGTAACTATTCTATTCGTAAACATATTGGTATTTTTTCTAGCAGACTGTATATAATAAACCGACCCCAACATAGTCAAACTCCATGAATTCTTTAACGAATCACCTAACACCTATTCAATATATGCCTGTGTATAAACCAGACAGGGCTATTATCATTTTTCGTCTTGAACACATTTGTATTCTGTTTTGATAGACAGAATGTTAAACACTGTCATTAACATAGCCAACACTACAACTTCCTTAACAAAACACCCATCAACTGTTCACTATGTACCAGTTTATAATCTAGGAAAAATGTTGGTGACAATTTTATTCGTAAACACATTTATATTCTTTTCTATAAGACTTTATATAATACACCGAAATCAACATTAATAGTGATGAGTGAACAAATGAGCATGTTTTAGAGGTGTATTTCATATGCTTTATCAACACTTATCATGCTCATTTCTCCACTTTAGCAATTTTGTGTTTTATTAGTGTCCTTATACATTTATTGCTTAAACAGAAGGAATGACATAGCTGGTAGCAAAGTAGACAAAGCGAGGAATGTGTGGGTGCAAAGGGTTCTTAAATTGGTGCCATAACAAAGAATCTTGGCCACATACAAGTCATGAGAGCCGGAAGTCGGAAGAGGGAAACCGCGAGTCGAGAATTTCTTTAGCTAAAACTTCCAGGGTATGTGTCTGGCTAACGTACACCCGGGAAGCTCACAAATCTAAATCTCACATGGACACCAATCACTCTCACTGGATAATGTTGTCTGGACTTGTGTTTGACTAAATGGTCCCGACATCTCACAAGAAGTACCTTCGCCCGAACGTCCACCCGGATAGGGCACAAATAGCAGCTCATTCATGCGTTTAAAAGAAAAGAAGAAGAAGAAGAAGAAGAAGAAGAAGAAGAAGAAGAAGAAGAAGAAGAAGAAAGAAGAAGAAGAGAAGAAGAGAAGAAGAGAAGAAGACAGAGAGAGAGAGAGAGAGAGAGAGAGAGAGAGGAATTCAAGCTCTGCGAGAACAGACGACAAAAAGAGGGGAAAGAAGAAGAAAAGTAAAGGAAGAAGAAGAGGAGAAGAATACCACATCCTTCGAACCTTTCCTTCAACCTCTCATGGGTAATTCTTCTCTCTTCTATCTTTATTACGCTCTAACGAAGAAATAGCCTCCTTGTACCTAGAGATGAGGATTTTGCCCCAAAATTCCTAAAACTTCATTGTTGAACCTTGAACTCTTTTTTATGCTTTATTCTAGTTCTTACTCTCCATGAAAGATGATTATTGTGTATTTATGTTCTTAAGCTTGTCTACATTTGATTGTGTGATGTGCTTAGGGTTTTGCTTAATCTATTATCTTTGTGGGATCCTACCATTGTTAAATGAAACTAGGTGCTTGTACCATGGGAACTAAATCAATGTTATTATCAAAGGTCGCTGAGATCGACTGCATTGCAACATAGGAGGAACTTGCACTTAATACTATCGATTGAACCAGATACTTAAACTAACCTTGGGGTCCGGCTAAATTGGTTAGGGTTACTGTACCCTGACTAGGATGCTAGTTAATTAAATGGTCTCGTTGTTTAGCTGTGAGTTCATGAATCGATAATTAGTAGTAAAGGGCTTAAAGGTGCAAATATCCACCTCGGGGTACACCTATCATAGATTAGTTAGTTTAGTTTTATGTTTACTATACTTCTGCGACCGAGATTTTTCGCAACCAACTAGGCTTATTGATTTATTATTTTCTAGGTTATTATTAGTTTTAGTACATCAATTATCCTTGTTTGCAAAACGACGCCATTGTCGGGGACTTGGCTTTGTATAGTCCTTGGCCTCGTTTGTTATTTGTTTTGTTTTTAATTAATTTATTTTATCTTGTTTTGTTTTAGTTGTTTTCTTAATTTAATATTACTCTGTTTTATTCTTAGTTTATTTTTTTAGTTATTCAATTTTTTTTATTATATTTCATTTGATTCTACTTATATTCTATTGTTAGTTTATTTTGTTTTAGCTATTTCATTAATTTTATGTCATTTTATTTTATTTTATGTTAATCTATTTTATTTATTGTTATTGTTATTTTATTTTTAGCTATTTCATCATTCTTTATAGTTTGTTTTTTCGTTACAAGTTGAATCGTGTGGATGTTCAATGGTTTTTAATTCATTTTTTTCACTTTTCAGTTTACTTTATTTTAAATTTTCTAACTACTTTTGATAATGGCACAGTGGAGTCCCAGTGGTGGCCGTGTTTCTGTTGGTGCTAGTTCCTCCCGGGCTCCGGATCCCATTGAAGCAGATAGCTATTGACCAATCAGGATTGAAAACCACAAAGAGCAGTATGATGAAGATGCTAGAGCAACTAACTATGGGACATACACCTGTTCAGAAAGTGGAGCAGATGTCTTCTGGTTCCAATGACCTTTATTGGTTGTAGTGTGGGGGTAATAACGAGTTCAAAGATTGCCTCGATATTGAAGAGACGAGGCAGACTGAGGAGCAATTCGACCGGGAATCATTTTATTCGCTCGATATATATTGCTCGTATTGTGGGGGACCTCATGAGTTCGATGATCGTCTCAAATTTCAAGAGCTCTCATGGTTGAAGGATCACCCAGACTACATGCAGAAAATCGCTCTTCGGTAGTAGGCTTCAATCTTGAACAATGTAGTGGAGCAACCTGTTGAATTCTCAAGTTGTTGTCCCTCTTCACCCTTAGTTCCAGACAAAGAGGATGTCCACATCCTCGATTTTGCAAGGGAGGAGCCACCACAGCTCTGCCATTATCACAGTTTCTTTGAGCCTCACCCACATAACGAGGATGTTTACATCCTCTTATTTGAGGAAGAACAACAATCAACACCTGGTCTTCTGCTTGAGACCCGACCCGTCAATACCTTCGACCAGGTTTTGTGGAGTATTTTTTTCCTATTCTATTTATTGAGGTAACGTTTTGTTTTGATCCAGGTTGTTTAATCCTGATTGTTGGCCACTTTGTATTCCCATTGATGCAACTTTTGACTTTTATTTTTGATCCAAGGTAACGAAGAGGAAGTCCAGCCAGGGACTTTAAATCCGGGCAGCTGACTGGGAGGGAGGCAACCCAGTGGTAAAGTTTTTGTTTTGCATTTTTCTAGTTTTATTTTCTTTATAGAATTATCTTAGTTATATTTTAGTCAAAAGTGGCGGTGGTGCTCATGCTACTAATACAACGCTTCTAGCGTTATTTGGTGTTTTATAAAGTGTGTGTAGGTGCCATTTTTGTATTCCTATCTTTCCAAGGCTAGACACTTGCTTAGATGCAAGTATGGAGAACATTTCTACCCCACTGTTCGAGTTTAAGTGTGAGGAAGGGAACCTTCCTCAATCTAAAGATATTAGGGGAGTTTCAGTTTCTCAATCTTTATTGCAAGTGTCCAGCCTATCATGATTTATTGTTTAATATAAGTGGAGTCTTGAATGAAATTCTTCATGAGTCTGTCATATTTTGAAAGGTCTTTCTCTCTTGATTTTATTTTGTGAACAATGAGGACATTGGAGAGGAAGTGAAGATCTTCCCCTGAAAATATGATAGTTGTACCTAATGCCACACTAGTTTTTTATTATTCTCTTGTTATGATGGATAAGCTTCTTTTAGTGCCAATAAATTTTGAATTTTTATGGGAGATAATTTTGTGGAAGTTTTTGAAATCGAGCCTGATGACAACCTTTATGTACGGTTTTCTTCAAATTAATTCTGTTTTCACTTAAATTTGTGGATTAGCTGATTGCGCAAACTTAATTAGTTTGACTTGGTGACTTTGGGAATGATATGAAAGTTTGGCATGAAGAATAAGGCTAGCTACTCCTCTGATCAAGAATTTTCTGAACCAAAACAGTCCTCGTTAATCCAGTTATTAAGTCCTTGGGGTGCTTAATCACCTATCTACCTAAGGTCTCGTGATCTAGGATAGAAGGCCCAACACAGTTATAGGAATAAAGAGAAAAGTCTGGGGAATGAAAACAATTGTGCAGAAAATAAGAAAATAATTTTGCAAAGATGGGAGATCCCTCAAAAGCATAATATTTATTGCAATTTTCCTATTTTGATCATGCATGCGTGATGTTGAAAGGTATTGTGAAATAGGACATTACTTCACACCCCTTGTCATCCAAAGGTTGAGAAATGATCCTAAGCTATTCTATGTTTACTTTTTGCATTCTAACTTCTTCATGATTTTACAAATTATTCT
The DNA here is from genome assembly GCA_023374045.1 of Limonium bicolor. Taxonomy (NCBI): domain Eukaryota; kingdom Viridiplantae; phylum Streptophyta; class Magnoliopsida; order Caryophyllales; family Plumbaginaceae; genus Limonium; species Limonium bicolor. Next base: position 152,522,076 of record CM041777.1, on the reverse strand, counting down.
TTTTCACTTTTTGCAAAATTTACAACTAAGAGCATGATTATTCTTTTGATTGCCATTTTAGCTTGATTTCCTTCTACACTTGTTTGATCTTGAGGTTTGATACTACGAAATTGGAGCAAGTTAAATTCACGAGATACCCCTGTTTTCTTTTGTAATTCACAATATACCCCTGTGATTTTCGTAATTAACTTTAAACATGCTTAAATGTTGTCCAAAATTGATGAAACTTTACATGGACGATGCTAAAGTGTTATATTTTGGTCCAATATCAAATTTGAAGTTTTTTAAGCTCACATGTGACCTGTGGGACCCAATGAACAGTCACATATTCATTGGGTCCCACAGGTCACATGTGAGCTTAAAAAGCTTCAAAATTGATATTGGACCAAAATATAACACTTTAGCATCGTCCATGTAAAGTTTCATCAATTTTGGATAACATTTAAGCATGTTTAAAGTTAAATTACTAAAATCACAGGGGTATATTGTGAATTACGAAAGAAAACAGGGGTATCTCGTGAATTTTCCCTATTTTTTATTTGCTTGAGGAAAAATAAAAGCTAAGTGTGAGTAAGTTTGATAAGTACGACATATAATGACTTTGAAGGGTTTAATTTGCTTATTATTCGTTGGTTTGGCCAATACTTCTCACTTATCATGTGATTTTACCATGATTTGTGTTTAGATAAGAATTGATGTATTTTATGAGTCAAATGTAGGTAAAAGTCATGGACTTGTATTCTTCACTTCACAAGCTTCGCAACACAACAAACGAAGAGCAAAAAGAAGTCCAAATGAAGAATCTAGGCCCGAAACAAGCGCTCATCAGGATAATGACCTGTCCGAAGACAACGAACACACGTCCGAACTTATATGTCCGGACAGAGGCCAATACTTTCTAAAAATGTGTCCAGACATCCGTCCAGACTTCCAAGTTCGGATGTCGTGTACAAAATTCGAATATATGCGTTTAAAAGTTAAAAATGCCTATTTTTTTATATATAAATAGTCACATAGGGTTGGGGGAACTTGACTGTAACACCCCTCACAATAAACTCGTAATAATCACTCACATAGCAGAATTAAAGACGTCTTACAGCGGAAGTTGAAAAACTAATAATCCTCACTCGGGTGTCACATGTCATTACTCGCCCATGCGAGTAATGAAGCAGAAACGAAATATAATAAACAATGACAATCAATAACCGCAGTGATGAACGAGATACTAACTATGTCATCCTAAATACAACTCAATAACTATGACAAGTGAGCACTTATAGTATTCCCAAAGTTATCACGTACTAACATGAATTTATCCTAGATGCGTAATAAATAAAGGTCGAGGTCGTCTACCCATGATCCCCGCACTCCGGCGCCAATCATGATTTACCTGAAACATAAAATATCGGTGCCCATGGAGGGCTCAGCACTTGGCCGAGTATGTTAAATATGTTGTCCTAGACCCTTTAGGTCACTTAGGTCAATTAGCCGTCTTAACATGAGGTTCGTTACATGCTGTACCGGTTTACAGATATATTGAAACTGTAAATACATGGATGGAAACGTTTAAACACAATCAAGGCAGTCACTACATTCACATACAAGGCGATACATGCATAATCACAACAAACGAAATAAAGCACTGGAGTGCATAGTCATTCAGCAAACGATCTCATTTCCGTTATATACCACTGACCTCTTAGGTCCTCATCATTCTGTAAACTTTATCGCTTGTTGGGTGACAAGTTAGGACAACCCATAAATTTTTATTCATTAATGGACAGTCAACCTGGTGGCAAGACGCCTGGTACCAACGACGGTACAACGATCTATGTAGGCTCGTGTGGGCTTAATAGAGTGGGAACCCCGATCCGGGAAGAACATTCAGTGATCACTATACGCAACCTGCTGGAACGAATGCAGACCAGGATTTAGCTAGACACGTTTATTATTAGGTTATAGAGTACTCATTCATTATACAGCTGCCCTAAGGGTCTTACGCATACCTAGAAATAATCTAAGTCGTATTCACATTCGAGGTCCATGTTCTATAGACCGACATAGTCGTGTCTCGTACCTAAGTATTTTCTTAGGTTAATGTGTATATAATTATAATACTAGGTGTATTATTAAGTACCAACGACTTCATCATATTGATCGTATATGTATGTTTATATAAGCCAATCTATAGTCAACGTAGTATTAGTCCGAAAGGACGTTCGTATACAATAATAATAATGCGATATAAACGGTCAAGTATACATTTCAACCCAAACATACGTGCATATAAGCATATGTAAAATTCTTAAGCACACCATAACATTCACTTGACAATCAAGGAATTAATCCACACACATCATGCATTTCACGCATATCACTCTTGTCATATACACAAGTAATACCCGAACCCGAGGCTTCCCTCAGGGGTTCAGACCACACAATGAACATACCGTACACCGACGAGTAACGCTAGCGTGACGAGCGCACGCCTATCCTCTACGCTCCCAGAGCTCGAATCCCGCAGCCCGATCTACTGAGATATGTAATTACTATTAGTATCCATGTTTCGAATTTACCTAACTAACCATAGTCATTCTTGACGCGTACCCCGTAATTAACTCTTTAATCGGTTGGTTGTTTAGCTCGGGTTTTCGTGAGTCTTCAGGATTTATATTTATGTCATACGGTTTAAATTAAGAGTATGTATCATTCAATACTGTATTGTATTCACTACGTGGAGGATTGGATCCTCAGTTATCATGATATCCAATGATGTTATTCATTCTTGTATAATTACGTATAATTATGTTTACGTGTATATATTAATACTCACATGTGCATATATATACATTTGTATTTATATATGTATAGATTCGTACGCTCGTATATTATATGTTATCGTATTTATACCCATTACGTGATAGTAGTTATTCAACCATCCACGTTATGTACTAGATTCGTTCTCGTATGTCCATGCGCACATGCACATACCCGTAATATTTATACGCATTCGTACCTACCTATATTCTAGTTCGAGTCCCGTTATAATATACGTTTTTGCTCATATTTCCACCTTACACATACAACACATCATCTATATATACCCATATATATATTTACAACATCATATGTTATTTTCCATCCCCAATTAAAATTCCATGTTGTGTGAATTGTATAGTTGTTCATACTAAATACTCTGTCAATCCTTGTAACACGCATATTGTTCATTTGTGTCGTTTATTCATATGTTTCTTATTGAAACTTTATTTCAAGATTATACAATATACGTTTATACGCTGTCATGCCTCTTATAATATAAGGTTTCCACTATACAATATACTTCCTATAATTCTCAACCTAAACTTATCATCTTATGTAATTATTTACAAGGCATGTTTATAACCTGTTAATCCCTTAATGATATACTTTCTCATACTTTAATAAAATGTCACATTATGGCATATTAATTTTGTAGTATGATCTGTCCACCAATACCAAACTGCCCAATATTTTTCAATAATGAAATTCCTTCCCCATATATTTTTAATTAATTGCAATATCAACCCAAGTATTATAGTGGCTACATTTCTACCTTTAATTACTTGATAATCTAATGTTTTCAATATTGTAACATACATATATATGTATTAAATTACCGAACAACAACCCAATTTGTCCAGATTTTTATACTTTCTCCCCACATTTCCTTTTTGTTACATATTACCCTCCTTATTTTTATGAACTTACAATTTAATACCAAAACCTTATAGTATACACTTTAATTATTTAAATCACAATTATAACCCAAAATTCTCCCCAAATTGAGCACAACCCCAATAGTTTAATTAATCCACAAATCATCCCAAACTTTCCGGTAATTACACTCTAGCCCTCAAGTTTTAATAATTGTTATACTTTGATACTTAACTATATATTATAACCCTTAATTAATTAAATCATTAAAATTAGCCTAAAATTTATCCAAATTACAAATAGACCCCTAGTGGTCAGATTTATTCCATCTAGACCATAGAACTTTTGGAAATTACAAAGACACCCATACAGTTTTATAATTTTATTTTTAATTTAATACTTCACTAAATTACCAAATAAATTTATTTAGTTTTCTAATTTGATCAAATGTCTTACGTGGTCAATGTTGACCACCCCAAATATCTCCTTTGACCCATATTGACTATAAAAAAGAAAGTACCCTCTTTTTCTAGTTTTACATTTTACACTTTAATGTTATAAAATTGTATTTTATATTCTCTAAAACTCTTAAAACATTCCTCCTCGGTTTAATATTAGTTCAACACCCCATATCTTTACTAAATTTCATTTTGACATAGACGATCTTTTATTTATTTATATACTAGTAAAGTTTATTTAACTTATATCGTAACAATATATGTAATTTAAGTAACACCTAAATTCACTAATATTCATTTAAAATATTTCTAGTTTGTTAAATCCACTAAAATTATATTTGTGCACCAGAATTTTTGTATAGTTCATTTAATCACTTTAAAATTTAATAATCAATTTTTAAAGCTTAAAATAAGCATAATAAAAATAGCCTAACCATATGGCTTTAAACATAACATAAAATTATTTATAAAATGACATTACAATGCCTTACTATGTAAACTTTCTAACGGTTTTTGTACAATTGATTTTTCAATGTTTCCACGTATTTTTCTTTCCATTACTAATTTACATAACCTACTTAAATAGTGCATTAACACTTAGTTAAACTAACTCCTTAATTTCCTACACATAATTAAATAAAAAATTGCATATACATCACACATGTGCTCTCGGTTTGTTACAGAATTCATGGTTAACTTCTCTAAATCATTTTCTCCCATTTTATTTCATTGATCACTTACAAAATACACTTGAATAAGCCATTAGCATTTAGTCTCACTAATTAAATTTCAGTCGTTCTTGGCTAAAGCCAACTGTACCTATCTAGCTATATACATGCCCATGCCCACCATCCATGCCCACGCTAGTATTTACTTTTTTGTTTTGCTTTTTGTTTTTTTTTATATCACAAAAACTTATAATTATTATAACTTTTAATATATAAGTCCAAAATGAAAAAAAATCTTATCATTGTTAATCTAAATTCAAACTCTTCAAAACAAGACCAGTCATGGATATATTTTGACAACTTAAAAAAAATTATTTTTACATATATAGTACACAGAACGTAAAAGAAAACTTGTACAAATGGTCATACAAACATGTACAAATGTTCATTAAAATATGTACATCCACACGTAAAAACATGTACATCCTCGCATTAAAAATATACAGATAGTCACATATATCTGTACGAATCATTAAATATGTACATCCTTAGATTAAAATATGTACATATAAGGGAGAAAACATGTACATATGAGTCATGACCATACAAACATGTACAGATGTTCATTGAAAAACATGTACATTCTCATATTTGAACATGTACATTGTCACATTAAAACATGTACATTCTCACATTAAAATATGTACATACATCACCACGTTAAAATATTATCGTATACATATAAACATAATTTTTTAAAAAAGTTGTCAAAACATATCCATGGCTGGTCTTGTTTTGAAGAGCTTGAATTTAGATGAACAATGAAATAATTTTTTTTCATTTAAGACTTATATATTAAAAGTTACAACCATTTAAAATTTTATAATTAAAAAAAGAAAAAAAAATTGCGTCGGCGCTCAACAATCTCAAAAAAAAAAAAAAAACTAATGACGCGCCTCGTATGTAGCCAGAATGGCTACAAGAGGCTGTAGCCAAGATTTTGCGTTAAATGGTTAACCCTCAATTTTCTCCACATATTTAGGATTTAAATAGCATCCATACTCACATATCCTCGGCACTAATTTAATTTCACATCATAATTAACTTAAATGCATTTAAAAGGGTTTGAGTGCTTTTACCTTGTTCTTGTCGCAAGAATTCACCCAGCACATGTAGCTCCTTTCACGGCACTATACACATGCATATCTTAGGTTTTTTTTTGTTTATGACATTTGTTGAAACCACAAGCATAACCTTAAAACATTAGTGGAGTGATTACCTCTCAAGATTTAGTTTTTTTTTTTTCTTGTGACCACTCCACCCTTACGTTACTGCATGGGCAGAAACACATCCATGCGGCCCTCCATTTACAACATGAAGGAGATTCCAGTTAGTGCAGAATCAAGGTGGTTAATTAAGACTCTAAAGCGTGAGTCTTTGAGCTTCAAGGATATGACCTTACCTTGCAATCTTGATGGGATTTTGTGCTCTAAAATTCAGCCATCTATAGGGCAAGGGAATGCGTTTCAGTACAAGGAAAAGCAAGGAAGAAGAGAGGCTCAAGAATGCCTTGTATGGTTCGGTTTTTTTTACCTCACTTTTCAAACTCCTTGTGACATGTTTTGGAGCAGCCTTTGAGTCCAAGTAAAGGAGTCACGCACACCTCCATTTAATGTATAAGATGGGAACAAAAAAAAGGTGTAAGAGTAATGAAGTTTTCGGACTTATACTATAGTGTAGGGAAAAGATAAGTTTCTTGAAGTTATTTTCTTACTTGAGCATCAATGGAGTCTTTTAGATCCTTGGCTTGTTGTTTCCGAAAATGGACAACTCCTATAATGGGTTCTGATCCTTGAATGAAGATGAGAATTAGGTGAGGCGGTTTCCTTGCTGTTGGCGCAAGAAATGAGAGGAAAATGAATATTTTTTTTGGAGTTGTTTACCGTTTCCACCATGGATAGAGAGCTTGAGCTTGAGGTGGAAGGTGAAGTGTGCTTAGAGAGGCTGAGTCTTGTTGCTGTTGTTTACCGAGAGGGAATGGAGGCTAACTTCATGCGCATGAAAAACAAGGCAGAAAGGGTGTGATTATGAGTGGCCATCGGACATATATATACAAGCAGAAGGTAAGCTTTGTGCATGTTCTTTACCTTAGCTTGTGTAGATCTTTGCTCCTTATTTGCAGCTTCTCAATCGCCCATGCTCACAGAATTTTTCGGTCAATATCAAGGGGAATTAGTGGTGATTAAACTGCAGTAGATTGGGGGTCTTAGCGTGGAAGAAATGGAGCTATAAGTGCTAGTTCTGTTGCTGTTACTATGTGGTGTTTTCGGCTGGAACAGAGGGGAATTGTTTGCTGTTTTTCTGGTTGCCAGGGAAAGAAGGAAAGAAAAGAAAATGAGAGAAAGGAGGGTCTGAACCGAGAGGCATGGGCAGCTTGGAAAGATGAGGGAAGATGGGTATAAGAAAGGAAAGAAGGGAAATTCACTAGCTAGTCTCTAGCTTGTTCTTTTGGTTTATTTTCTAGCACTGCATCAGGAAATGATGGGAAGGAAAGGCTGTGTACAGCCGAGAGGTAAGGAGGAAGGAAGGAAGAGAGTGAGGTAAGGTACTACCTATGTCATCACTTTATGCTAGGTAAGTGTACTTGCATGTTTTTTCTTATTTCAAGTTGCTTTTCTGTTCCTTTTTCCTTATACATATCCGAGGGATAGAGAAGGGGAAAGGGAGTCCATCGGATGGATGTATATAGGAGGGAACAAAGAATTAAAGCAAGGTACGAGTAGTCCTTGTTTTTTTCTAAGTGTAGGTGTACTTGTTCTCTTCTTTAATGTCTAATATTGCTTATTATTATTTTCTCTCTTCTCTTTTTGTTGTAACAGCTGAGGTAATTGGAGGGAAGTAGAGCATTGCTCAGCCGAGAATGCAAGAGACGGATGAGGGTGAGAAATGATGGAAATAGTAAGGTGAGTACAAGAGACACTGTATTATACTTTTATTTGTACTTATCAACCTTCCTATATTTTGTTTCTTTTCTCTTCTTTTGTTGTGTGTGTGTCCGAGAATGAGTATAAGTGGGGGGTTTACTTTTGATTTTTTTGTACATAAATGTGACATTAATGTTATAGCTTAATGTACATGGATGACTTGTTATGTATTAGGTGATAACATGTATTATTCCATGCTTTAGTGTGTATATACAAGTGTTTGATGTATATAAATTATCTCATGTGATTATATCACTTATTTTGTGACATTAGTATATACATTAAGCTATTATATGTTATATTGGTTTTAGGAGTTTATCTCTCCTTAATAATGTTCTCCCTTTGATTAGAGATTTAATATATGTTTTAATGTCCATTTGGACTATATATTAATATCATACCATTTATGGTGAGTATTATCCATTATGTGGATAATTATTCTCTTTATTACGTTAATCCTTTAGTAATTAAGGTGATAATTATGTGGGGTATTTCAATGACCTTTCACGCCAAATCTTAGACGAGGCTCTCGCGCCACGCCTTACCTCCATTCATCACCATTGTTCATCTTCGTCACCACCACCATCTTCAACCTCTAGCCCGGTGAACTCCAGAACTGCACAGTCGAGTGAATTTAGGAGTCTTTTATTTAAGATGATTTCTCAATCTCTTTCCTCTATATATATTGTGAATATGTCTGGCTAGATAGGATTTACTCCGGGGGAGGGTTGTTTGTAATTGGATACGACTTAGCTAGATTACTTTGTAGTCTGGATGTGAGAATAACTTGGATTGTTTCTGGATTGATGTTATACATTCATCTTTTTTATTAATATCATGAGTTTTTAGAGATGTTTTGCAAATCCTGTTTTGATATGATAAGTGAGAATCAGGACGATCGTGTTAATCTAAGGAAATCTGTGAAAAATCAGTCGGATAAATGAGATTTTCCCTACAGTTGCTAAAATTTCTTCAATCTTAATCCGCCTATATGTGTTTTATCTAATTCTAGACTAGAACTGACATATTCTGATAGGTGAGCTTTTCTTTAACTAGGATTTAGTATTGAAGAGAGTCCAGAGAATTCATCAATCCTTATCTCGTAGGAAGCTGTAGAAGTTGATAAAACTTTCCAGTGTAAAACAACCCAAACCCAGAGTTTCATTCATTTGATCGACTTTATTATTCAATTTCATTAATTGTTTATTTTTATTTTTCCTTACGTTAAATCAATTGTCAAAACAACAAACAACCCCTTGATTTTCTGCTTTTCTAGGATTAGGCTTATTTTCTTCAAGTCCCGCAGATTGATACCCGGTTGTTTTTATTTACTATGCTACTGCGACTGGGATTTTTGTAACCCGACAGGCTTATTGATTTATCATTTTCTAGGTTATTTATTAGTTTTAGTACATCAATTTTTCCTATTTGCAAAGTCATTTTCGGTATTGTCTATTCTTGAATAATTAATTCAAGCACCTCAGAACGGTTGTGAAAGCTTAATCATCATGAAGGGTATTTTTGTAATTTTAGGGAGTTTTTATAATGAAAATTTAGCTTTTAATGCCTATTATAAGCTAACTTTTTTATAATTTAAAGTCCCGAATTCTCGAAAATATGAGAGAAAAGGCTTTCATCCATTGAATAAAAATTGCAATCTGGTTATCAGTCTCACCCATGACTAAAAGCCCAACAAATTTTATTCGAAATCCGAAGCCCAAAAATAAAAGGAAAATACAAGTCATCTTGTAATTTTCTCTATCTTCCAAAAATGACTCAAATCAACTCGCAATGTCTTGAAGTTTTTAACACATGATAAAGGATGACATTTAGAGCATCATGGCTTTGGAGTTTTGAATTTTCAAATTCCCAATAATTTTCTATTAATTTCTGAACAGATATAATGAAAAATTGATTTTAAAAATATTCCTTCATCAAAATAAATTATCTTTTCTTTGGAAAATTCAGAAATATTCTCCTTTACATGCTGGAATAATCCCATGATCAAATTCTTTACAGAAGTTACCCGACCGAGTTTCAGTAAAGTTGATTCCTTTACCAAGATCACTCTTATCTTATGATTGTATGTATAAGGATCTTTTCCTACTAACTCAATACACTTTCAAACCCTAAAATAGTCAAAAAAATACAGCCATCAGCATACTTCCCCCGTTTTTCAACACCCGAGCACCAAAATGCTACCATAACTCCTTCAAAATTCCTAAAAACATAGTCTTTGCACTCCCACCAAAGTTCCCATCATCAAAAACTCATTAAATCACCACCAATACGTGAGAATCATCATCAATCACACATAGTCATAAGCCTGGGTTGAAATTCCGTCATATCGGCTTTCAACGAATCAATCGGAAAATCCCGTCATAAAGGAACTACTATCTACAGAGATCAAAAGAGGCTAGATTTTGAAATCTTTAATTCTTCTCATCTTTATCAACTCTCAATTTCGACTTCAAGTTAATTTGAATCTTTTCGGTGACTGAATTAGGGTTTAGATTTCTTTTTCCCTTTAACTTGTTTGCTATGTTTCATCATAAATTCGACTTCAAATTGAATTATTCTGATTACTAACTGGTGTAAAATCTTGCAAGGAACACACCCCTAAAATTTGAGCAGAAAACACTGTCAGAAAGTGCTAGAAAGTCGCCGTTCGGTGGGGGTCCGTGCCTATTGACGCCCCGTTCGGGGTCTCGGATGGCCTGTCTGTGGCCACAAACGCCCTCTGATGGTGGCGGGACTTCACATTTTTGAAAATGAGGGTTTTTAACTAACATGTCCGGGCCCACAGACACAGACACCCTGTTTGTGGCCCTATTCTTTAAAATTCTTTGTTTCCTGCATATTTGTTCTTTATGCATAACTAGTTTAATTAGATGTCCGTAGCCACGGGCATTTTAAAATTTTACCTAAATCGGCCCCCAAAACCCTAGTTTAGGTACAACTTTCACTTTCAATTTCAATTTCTGTAAAATAATGTAAAAAACCAAAAATATTGAAACCCGTACACTTAGGGTAAATCGACTTTATAATAAGCCGTAAATGACATAAGTAGAGGATAAATAAATTAGAAGAGTAGTGAAAGTAATTTAAACCCGGGAAAGTTATATACCAAGCCCCGGCCCCAAACTCTAACCTTTCCTAATTTACCGTAGTTAAAATTAGGTGGCGACTCGTAATGGTTCTGGTGAGCTAACTTAGGTTTTAATAATTATTGTTTATAACACAGTTATTAAACATAGGTTATAAACGGACCTAAAACTTAATCAAATCCTAATCAACCCAAACCAATATAGGATAAGGTTTGAAAACCGAGGCTCACACATATCATTTGTCTAATCTGCCTCCATTTCCACATTACTATCATCTACGATATTATTGTTGCCTCACTCGTCTTCAGCTTGTTTAGTTTCTTGGGGGGTGAGAGGATCAGGTTGCTGCATGTCATCTTGTTGAGTTTCTTGGATGGTGGGAGGATCCGGCTGCTGCATGTTAGCTCGTTCGGTTTCTTGGGGGCTGGGAGACCAGGCTGCATGTCAGCTTGTTGAGTTTCTTGGGGGGGGGGGGGCAGGCTGCTTCATGTTTGGTTGATTTTCCTTGAATCTAGGATCTAAATTAACCAACAATTCGATAACTTCACCCATAACATGTTGATCAAAGCACGAATCCCGTTCATCAGCATGGCAACGAGACTTCAAATAGCTTTGAACTAGCTCTAGCTATCTTATCAACCACATCCACACTCCAAATTGATCCCTAAATTTCTTCAAAGAAGTGAAAGCAAGTTTTACAGTGTCACACACAACTTGAATCTGGTGAGCAACATCCTGAACACCAAAAAAATAAACTAGAAAAATCAAATAATAATTAATGAATCTTTATAAGCGAAGTGGTGAACTATTTAAATAAAGTAATGAACTATATAAGGAAAATCATAGAAATAGAATAAAGCAACCCTTACCTTTTTTGAATGGAGCAAAGAATAGCATAGTTACCAACCTCAGTGGTAGGGACTTAATCAACAACAACGGCAGAACTAGACATAGCAGTAACATCAAGAGGAGGGTTAATGAAACTTGTCCCAAACCCAACTCCTGTTTCCTCTTTTAATCTATCTTTAAATCTAGTTTGACTCCAACAACTAATTGTTGGGAATGACCTAGGACCAGAAACTGCACCTATGCAAGTCCTATCAAGATAGAATAAGGTAAGGAACAACAAACTTCCATTAATGAACTTCAAAGAACAATCAGATTTATTCCAAGTCTTCATAGCTGCTTTCAGCTTTACCAAAGTGTATTCACACCAATCCATATGCTTGATCTTAGACACATCCATAAAGGAATAAATAAAATTTCATGTGCACAAGTTATTTTGGTTAGCTGAGAGTAGTGTAGACAGTGTAGCATACAAAATCCCTTTTGAAATCATCTCCTGATTTTCAACCAAATTTTCACCCACAACCATTGTCAAAGGTCCTATATGAGTGGAATTAAACCCACATCTCCACTCATCCATAAAAGCAGTTGGTGACTTCTGTTTTGTACTTTTTGCCTTCATTACAGGTGTAACACCCTTAATCCTAAACCTGTAATAACGTCGCAAGTCGTAGCATAATAAATAACGTTCGCAGCGGAAAATAAAACTATCTATCCTTGGTGTTACACGCCGTTACTCACCCATGTGAGTAACAAGGCATCCTTACTCCTTCCAACAACTTCAACTCCTCATGTTGTGATGAACAAATACTGAGCACTCTTAATATTACAAACCAAATCCAAACTAAATGAGCAACTAACTGAATACAACAAACTCCTTAATACAATACATATTAAAACTTAAAAGTGTTTCTTGAGAACACATCAGCTACCCTGTAACCCGCACTCCGGCTTGTGTCTTCGTCAGTAACCTGAAATTTTTTGCCCATTGAAGGGCTCAGCAATCGAAATGCTGGTATACTAAACGTAGTCGTAAGTCATCTAGATTCCTTAAGTCATTTAGCCATCTTGATATTAGATTCTTTACATGACATACCGGTTTACAATAATAACAGTAATAACTGTTAATGTTAAACAAACACATAACAGTTCACCTGCAAATCTCATCACATAATAATAAACAACAACCAATATTCAAACACCAATAATCCATAACAATAATCAACAAGATACGCGTATTAATTAACTGTACTTGTTAGTTGGCCATCTGGCCCTTATCCTTTAAACCAATCACTTAACCTTTTCCAATTAAATTCCACCTCAGGCGTCATGTTAAGACAACCCTTAATAACTTAATAATGGACAGTAGTCCCCTGGGTTCCAAGGGAACCGTTACCAGCTGACCTTATGGCCCTGGATAATTTAAATGCCTTGTAGGCGACCGATCCGGTTAAAACCTGTGCACCAACAGTAGTGCCCTCCGCCATCGTCGAATGTGGACAACGGATTCCTTGAGTGACTCCCCATAGAAGTCCCTCATAGTGATCACGATGCGCAACCAAAAAGTCGAAACAGTCTGGATTCCTCTCTTTATAAGTTAGCCCTTTAGTCAGTGATACAATATTCAATCCTTGAGTTAAGACTATAATAGTTGACCATCAGTTCGGTTCAATAATACCTAAAAGTCAGTTAGTCTTGTTCCAGTTTAGATGTATAAACTTCCAGTCATAAAACGTTCGCGTAAAAATAGAACGCAACAGGGTTGAGCAATAGAGTATATAATATCATACACATAAATCACAGATATCGCTCTTAATTAAACACACAACGTCTGGACCTTAGGAAAATCCTTAGGACATTCATACCACACAATTAACATACCGTTCACCGTGTAACTTGCTAGCTTGACAACTCACGCCTTCACAGTTTCTCCCCGTACGCTGTTATATTTACATGCAATACCGGGTAACGTTAATACAACTGTTCACTAAATATTACAGTACTGTCACTACAGAGCTAATACTCGTAGTATACTAACCCCGTATGTTTTTTATTTCCCCCTGTTATTTTACAGTGGTTCGAGGTAGTTTGACAGTTCGTTATTTTATGTAATATCCACATGTGATAATGAATTTCCATTTTATGGTATATCTTTATCTCATTAATCATATACCCATAATTACTCTTACTTAGTCCATATATCAATATCATTGGTTATTTTTATTATAACCATAATTATTTAATAAACTTTACATTATACTCCATAATATACCATAATACCTTATATTGCTTAGTTTTAATTCCTTTCTTTAATAAATTACAATACAAACCTTATATTTTCGGTAATGACATTTTGTACACATACTTTTTATAATTTACTAATTAACCACTTAACATTTCGGTAATTACAAAATGAATATTCTAATTTTTATAAATTACCAAATGACCACATTAATTCTCGGTTTTAATATACATCTTTCCTTTATTTACAATTTAACCCCAAAACTTTATATAAGTTACATATTAACTTATAAACTATAGTTTTAATATTTAATTTTCAAAAATACCGAAATGATCCTAATACTTTTGCAAATTATGTATTCGCCCCAAATTAAATTTGGTTTTACACTTATACTTTCATAAAATACATATTCACCCTTAAACTTTTATAAACTTAATATTTTATGTCATAAATCATTTTAACCCAAAGTTTTTGGTCAACACTTTGACCAAGACTTAATTTCATAATTAATACTTTAATATACCCAGAAAAATATATGTAATTCGGCTTTCACACTATATTTCCCATAAATTACAAAATAGCCTCAAAGCTTTATAAAATGTAATTTTAACACTTAAACACTTATTTAAATTCACCAAAATTCATAATATTAATTCCTACCTTATATTATATCATAATTATACCAAATTAACCCTTTGACTCTCGGCTTTTATATTTAATACCCTATACTTTTCAAAATTTACATTTTAGCCACATAATTTTATAAACTAGCCATATAAATACTTGTAGCTATTTTTAATGTTCCCAAAATTTATAATATAAGCTAATATACTTACATACTTCAAAAATCACTAAATAAAACATTTCATTCATGGCTTTTAAATATATTTTACCATATGGTTTTAAAACTTGTTTTATACCTTATAATAAATACATATAAGTGTATATAAGCCATATAACACTTCTAAAACTATGCTAATGACTTAGAATGATTATAAACTCAAAATAGAACATTTAACTCCTAGATGTTTCGGTTTAAACATATATGTACCATATTTAATTTTTGTGACACAAATTTATACCTTAAGGTAATAATCTTACCTTATATGTTATAAATGATTTTCTTGATGTTATAACCAAATATTTTTGGCCTTAATATTACTAAGGCTTATACATAATATTTATACCAAAGTTTGAAGCTTAAATCTAACTTAAACTTAATAAACCTTAATTATAGAAACTTACTCCTTAAATCAAGATAATTCTTGTACTTGATTTCTCCTTGAATTCCAAGCTCCTCCAATGCTATTTTGATGAAGAACTTTTGGCCTCCACACATAGGTTTAGGAGATCCAAGTGTTAGACTTCTAACAAGGATTTATAAGTAATATTTGGATTAGTTTTACAAGAGTTTACCTTAGGTTTTTAACAAGGTATTTTTGGTACACCTTGGGATGATTGTAGATCCAAGTTTCCTTCATGAAATAATGAAGAGAACATAGGTTTAGAGGCTTATAATTTTCAGTAATAGCTTAAGGAATTTATTTAGGATTTTCAACATGAAAATATACCCTAACTTGATCTTGTTGTTCCTTGTGTTGTTGTTGAATCAAGATACCTCCTTGGAGTATCTAAGCTTGGCGAATACTTGTATGGATGCTAGGATGATTCTTGCTTCAAGACTTAGTAGGTTTAGCTAGGAAAATTTACATAAAATAGTGTTAGAACTTAGAACACCATTAATGGAGCTTTGAAGCTCTAAGGAATAAACTAACAAATGGAGAAGAAAAGAGAGGAAGTGAGAGACTTACACAATCGGCAATGAAGTGGGCAAGGGGAAAGAATGGCTCAAGTAAGGCCTTAAGAAAAGGAATGAGAGAATTTATCTTTTGATAAAACAATGTCAAATTTGACTAACCTTTTCATTAGTTTATTCATTTGGTTATTGGCTCTATAAATCCCTTAATTGAAGCTAACTTTCGGCTGATTGATAAGGAAGAAAAGAATGGCTTGTTTGATAATTGAAACAAGAAGACAAAGGGCAAGGTAGGTAGGCATTTCTTTAGCATTTTAAATGTTGATTGTCCTTGTTTTTCCTTGTATTTTACAGTAGTATTAGTGTAGATTGGCTACTGATTTCTTTGTCTTTTGAAACATGAGAACATGCTAAGTTAGGTACATGTTCTATTTGACTAATTAATAAGGCAATCAAGCCTCATTTTTCCTACATAAAATCGGCAATGGTGTTGTACATAGGACTTTGATTTTTGTTGTATTAGGCATGGGAATATACATAGTTAGGTAGTTGTCTTCCTTGAATAATTTAGACAGCAATCAATCCCCCTTTTTCCTGATCAAAATCGGCAGCCACAAGGTTAGAACATGGGCTGTTTTGTTTGTATACTTGCACATGGTATAAAGTAGATCTAGGTTTGTTCTTTTGTGCATTTAAATTTCCATGACTTTTCCTAACTTATTCCTTTGTTGTTTCTTGCAGGGAAATCGGTAATGGAGGCTTCATTTGACTGGAATTATTTGATACATTATCGTATGGCACATGTTAGATGAGTCGCCATTCCATAAGACAATTTACAAGCTAAAATCTAGTCTAAAAACACTCAAAATGGCGCCCACAATATCAGCCATATGGGACTGATTTTTAATTTTATTCCTGTCACACTATATTGTATTAAGACCATATTATAACATGTTATAAGTCACAATATTTAATTGGTACATTTATACCAAGGTAAAAGATGAAAGTTTCTAAGGTAAAATGCTGATTTATGGTACCTTTTTTATCATATTTTCGGCCCTGTTTATGCTATGATTTTAGCACTTGATATAATTGATTTAGATGGTCAATTCATCCCCTTTTAAGATTATCAACTCGTGGCTCCTCAAAAACTTCAAGGTAATTGCGTAGAACGTGTTTTTATGACACCCGAAGGTGCGTTTTTGTGCTTTAAGGATTTTCTGGAAAATAAGTAGTCTCTATGAGTCACAAGTGTTTATAAACATTGTTTATAGTCAATAATGATATATTAATGTGTTACATTGAGTTATATGGGGTTATATCAACTCATGACACAATTTCTGGGCTACCAGGACACTCCCGGGGCAAAATAGGAGCGTTAAGAAATTCGTCCGAGCACTTTGTTTATTTTTGAGAAAGTAACTCCAGGGTTCTCTTTAGAATGATGAATAATGATGTTAGAAACTCTTAAAATGAATTATATAGGAGTTCGTTCCACCTCGGCACTTCTTCGGGGCATTCCCGGTGGTTTATGGGCCCCCATCGGGAACCTCCGAGCGCTTTGCGTTTAATTGAAAATCTACCATGAGGACTTCATCTTAAGTGTTTAATAAGGTGTTATGGTGCATTTTGAATGAAGTGTAATGCTTTAATTCTTCCTATAAAGTATTTCCTGGACTTTCGAGCCCTTAAGGGGATTCCCGAGCATTTTATATTTCTACTCAGTTTTAGATGAGGTCCTATGTTTCAAAGGTCATATAATGATCCTTGGTTACCTTCATATGATGCTTATAGCTTATATAACTTTGGTTAGCTTAAGGTCTGGCTTAACACTCATTTTTGACCGTAAGGAGTTTAGGTGCATTTTTAACGCCTAACTGTTTATATACTTTCTTAGGGTTTAATAATCCCCTGAATAATATTTATTTATCATTATTTAATTATTTAAATGTTAGGGGTATTTCAGACTACCCCCCTTAAAAGTACTTCGTCCCGAAGTCATAACTTCTACTTACTTATCCTATGGAATCAAGTTCCTCATATCCATTCCATATATACTTATCATTCCTGGGTGTCAAAACTATACTGACCCCTCTACATTCCATCAGTAATTCGAGTGTATGTAACTCGAATAAACACGTATCCTTTATTCGTGATAACCAATGTAATCACAACATAAGTAACTTGATAAATACTGTAAAGCAAATAAATGTGCTTTTATTAACCATCCAAGTGTTACATAGAACACATCAATACCAAGTGTTACCTAGAACACATCAATAACCAACAACCAAGTGTTACATAGAACACATCAATAACCATTCACTTAAGTGCACACATGCGCAACAATCAAACACAGACAACCATTCACAAACCAAAACCAGACTGCAAATATGCAAGTCGCATGTGGTGCTCTACCCCCCTTAAAAAGGGTTACGCCCACGTACCCCCACAAGTATACACAAACTAAGAGAAAAGTGTTGGATACTTGTCTCACTTGGAGTCTTCTAACTCCCATGTCGCCTCCTCAATGTCGTGGTTTGACCACCGAACCTTGACCATTCTAATAGTCTTGTTCCTGGTCTCCCTAGTCTTGGAGTCTAAAATGCGAACTGGGGTCTCCTCATATCTAAGTGTAGGATCTAGCTCGAGTGTCTCGGGCTCTAAGATATGTGATGGGTGAGGCACATACTGCTTTAGCTGAGAAATGTGAAACACATTGTGCACTCTCCCAAGCTCAACAGACAAATCTAATCTGTAAGCTAATGGGCCCACTCGCTCCGTAATAAAGTACGGTCCTACATACTTTGGGCTAAGCTTGCTCTTCTGCCCAAACCTGAAAATTCCCTTCATAGGTGAAACTCTAAAGAAGACTCGATCGTCTACTGCCAACTCGAGTTCTCTCCTCCGGACATCAGCATATGACTTTTGTTTGTCCTGGGCTATCTTCATGTTCTTGCGTATTTGCACAATATCTTCTTTCATCTGGTCTAGGTACTCTGGCCCTAAGATGATATTTTCACTGGCCTCATCCCAACATAGTGGTGTTCTGCATGGCCTGCCGTACAATGCCTGGAACGGTGGCATCTGAATGGATGCATGATAACTGTTGTTGTACGCAAACTCGATCAAATGTAGTCGATTTATCCAGCTTTCCTGGAAGTCTAAGGCACAAGCTCTAAGCATGTCCTCTAATGTTTGAATTGTTCTTTCACTCTGACCATCTTTCTGTGGATGGAAGGCTGTACTTAGCTTCAGCTTCGTACCCAATGCCTCCTGAACTTGCTTCCAAAATCTAGAAACGAATCTTGAATCTCTATCTGACACAATGGACTTAGGTACACCGTGGTGTCTAATGATCTCTCTCTAGAAAAGGTCCGCCAGTTTGGGAACTTTCCAAGTGTCCTTGATAGGAATAAACTTTGCTACCTTCGTCAGTCTGTCGACGATGACCCATATCATGTTAGCACCTCCTCTAGTCGGTGGAAGACCTACTACGAAATCCATGGATATATCCTCGAACTTCCAATATGGAATGGGCATCGGCTGTACTAAACCGCCCGGTCTTCGGTGCTCAAATTTCACTTTCTGACACGTCATACATCTCGCCACAAATTCTGCAACATCTTTCTTCATACCACTCCATAAGAAATGTAATTTCAGATCCTTGTACATCTTCGATGATCCTGGGTGTACTGATAAGGATGAGCAATGAGCTTCCTGTAATATCTTTTCCTTCAAGTCGGGGCTTGACTCTGGAATGCACAAACGACCATTCAGTCTGATTAACCCGTCTTCACTGAGTGCGAAATCATACTTCTGCCTCTCAAAGATACCGTCAGTCAACTGCTGCCTGATAGTCTTCATGTACTGGTCATTTTTCTGAGCACAACGTACCTCCTCGATGAGGCCGTTGTCTCCTGTCATGGAAAATAAGGAATTAGCTCTACGGCTCAGGGCGTCAGCAACAACATTTGCCTTGCCCTCCTTGTACCTGAGGTTGATGTCGTAGTCCTTCAGAAACTCGACCCATCGCATCTGCCTCATGTTAAGCTCCTTCTGTGTGAATAAATATTGAAGGCTCTTATGATTTGAGTAGACTATCACTGTAACTCCATATAAGTAGTGGCGCCAGATCTTCAGTGCAAACACAACTGCTCCCAATTCTAAATCGTGAGTCAGGTAATTCTCTTTTTGTTTATTCAGCTGACGTGATGCATAAGCAACAACCTTTCCATTATGCATAAGTACACACCCTATCCCTGTGCCTGAGGCATCGCAATAACTTCAAACCCGTCGGTCCCCTCTGGAATGGTGAGTATGGGTGCCGACGTCAGTAGGTCCTTCAGTGTCTGAAAGGAATGCTCACAATCTTCAGTCCATACAAATGGAGAGTCTTTCTTCATCAGACTAGTCATTGGTTTCGCCAGTTTGGAGAAGTCTTGAACAAATCTGCGATAGTAACCAGCTAATCCCAAGAAACTACGGATATCTGTCACTGTCTTCGGTCTCGGCCAAGTCTTAACTGCCTCAATCTTCACAGGGTCTACAGATATACCGCTGACTGATATTACATGCCCTAGAAAAGCTACACTGTCTAGCCAGAAATCACATTTTGAAAGCTTGGCATACAATTGGTTCTCTCTCATGGTCTGCAAAACTTGCCACAGATGCACCTCATGCTCGTCCATGGTCTTAGAATAAACTAGAATGTCGTCGATGAATATAACTACCGATGAGTCTAACTACTCTCTGAACAACCGGTTCATAAGATCCATGAATATTGTTGGGGCGTTCGACAAGCCAAATGGCATAATTGTGAACTCGTAGTGCCCATAGCGCGTTCGAAAAGCCGTCTTCTCTATGTCTCCTTCGGCTATCCGTATCTGGTGGTATCCTGATCTCAGATCAATCTTCGAGAAAACTGTAGTGCCTCTTAGTTGGTCGAACAGATCATCAATCTGTGGTAACGGGTATTTGTTCTTCACTGTGACCGCATTAAGCTCCCTGTAGTCGATGCATAGTCGCATGCTACCATCCTTCTTCTTCACAAACAAAACTGGTGCTCCCCATGGTGATGCACTTGGTCTGATGAAACCTTTGTCAAGTAGATCTTCTAACTGGATCTTCAACTCTTTCATCTCTGATGGTTCCATTCTGTAAGGTGCTTTAGCAATAGGCCCCGTGCCTGGTATTAAGTCGATAGAAAACTCAACATCCCTCTTGGGTGGCATCCCTGGTAAATCTTCAGGAAATAGATCAGAAAAGTCTGAAACGACTGGTATATCTGACTGTGTCTTCTCTTCCTGCCTCATGTCCTGGACATAGCACAGATAGACTGGTTGTCCCTTCTTCACTTTCTTCATCAAAGATATAGCAGATACTAACTTAAGAGTAGGTTCTCTTGGAGTACTGCGATATGAAACTGTCTTGCCCTTTGGGCTCTTCAGTAGTAATCTATGCTCCGCGCAATGTAGTCGACCTTTATATTTCTGAAGCCAATCCATGCCCATGATGATGTCAAAACCCAAATTATCCAGCTCAATCAAGTCCGTGTGAAACTCCTCATCCATGATATTAATCTGAACTCCCTTGTGCAGTTTCGTGCACCTCACTCTCTCCTTCGTCGGTAGTGTGACTAGGAAATCTGAGAGAGGCTCAGGGGTTGTCTCTAACTTCCTTGCTAATGTAGAGGATATAAAGGAATGAGACGCTCCTGAATCGAATAGTATCGATGCACCCACGCCATTTACTGTGAAGGTTCCCATGATAACATTCCCCTTATCCTTGGCCTTGGTCTTGTCCAACACATTCAGCACTGCTCCTCCATTAGACTCGAGGCCTGGGGTTAACAATTCGTAAGATAATGAGGTTGGGGTGCATGTCTCAAAGGAATTAAAATGCCATTCATTAATCCAATGATTCTTACATACAATCTTTATAATTACATCAATATTGCCTAAATGTCAAATTTAACCGTCCAGGTTTCAAATGGGTAGTATTTACTAATGTTGATGGGGTTGTATTCAACTTAATGCTCTTAATCCCATGGTACACTATTCTTGATTCTCCACCAAATATCAACATGTCTCCTGACTTCAAAATAATCTTGCTCGCCTTGTCCATCCTCTTCTGATCACCGTATAGAAACTCAGCATCATCTCCAATGGAGAATGATACAACTGGTATCCCTTTGGTAATTGACTCAGATGTCTTATCTCGGTCCTGGTGTAATCCAAGTTTTCCCCCTTTTTCATAGAAGTTCGCTATACATATGTCAACTTCCATGTCCGGTATAGGGTTGGTTTCTAATTGTTGTGCAATCATGACCGCTTCTGTCACCAAAGTTTGAAAACTATCGGGTATCCTAGGAACTCGTGTTCCATCTATCTTTCTTACTACTTGATACAACCTAGTTTGTGGATCCCAATCCTTACCCATACACATCATATACAATTTAAGTTTCGATCCCCTCTCATATCCTGGAGTGTAAAATCCTCCAAGGCCTATTCCCAAAGTTCTACATTCATTTATCATGGCTATTTGTTCATCTACAGTTAAATATTGCTTGAGTAGGATCATGCCGGGTCGAAGTACTTGGCATTCTGCCTCTAGATATTCCCGACCTTCGCTCATAGGCTCATGTGATCTCGGTCTCATAGGTATGGGGGGACAAATGTCGAAGCATCCTATTAGGTGAGAGGTTTCCTAAGTTAGGTCTCTCTAGATTTTTGATTCACACTTAACACATACAAGTCTCATCGACTGATAACAGTAAACACACATTCATAGCATCATGTTTTTGGTTTAAGTTCTAGGCTTTCCGGTCTCGCGCTGAGCGCTAGCCTCAGCTCCTGAAGTTCCCACTGAGTATAGGGTGTTTCTTCCTGGAACTATCTCCTTTCCCTTCTGACTCCCGGATGAGGATGGCTATCCTCCTGGTCCTCTAGTGTAGGTGTTATTCTACGGCGCCTGACCTCCTCTTGGTCCGCCTGCCTCTACAGTTGGTGTCCTCTGTGAACCTCTAGATCCCTTGTATACTCTGCTTGCTGGGTTGGAGAAGCATTCATACTCCCGGTGGCCTTCCTTTTTGCAATAGCGGCACTCCACCTTCCTTCCTGAACAATCTACGTCGGGGTGATCATTTCCACAGCGCTTACAGTAGTAGTGGCGCTGGGTTGGCTTATTGCCTGTTGTTTATACGACATGGTTTAGTAAAGGTATAGCTAATGAATATTTTGGTTAAGTGAGGTGGGTATCCTTACCCTTAGGTGGTGCCGATCGAAGTGGCTGGGCATCAATAGATGGGCCGGTCAGACGAGGGACCTGCTCCTTCGTCTTCTGACCATGGAACTCCTTCCGCCCCTCCTTCTTATCAAAGAATTTCCTGTTGAAGGTTTAGGTTAGTGACCAAACTAAGTGTAGGTAATATATGGGTACTCCTTCTCAATCAAAGGTTTCTTACTTTCCTTTCCTGTTGTAATTGCCAGAGGTTGCTCCCCCATCTTCTCCTTCAGTATTCTTTCTCTTCTTTCCCTGGGCCTCTTCCCTGGACTGAAGCATTAATTTTGTTGCCGATGCGGTGTCATAACATTCTTGTAAGGTAGCGAAACGTATTGCTCCCATAGCGCCCTGGATGCGAAATTGGAAACCTCCTCTAAACTTTTGAATCTTCACGGTGTCAGAGTAGTCGACCCCTGGGATGTAGTCTAGCAGACTGATGAACCGTGCGTAGTACTGGTCAACTGTTTGACTCCCCTGGATTAAGGTCTTGAACTCTTGCCTTTTCCTTTGCTTCAAGTGTTCGGGGTAGTACTTCTCCCGTAACACTTCTACAAACGTTGTCCATCCAAAGTCAGGTGTAGCTCTATGGTGGCCCTCCACAGACCACCACCAAATATCAGCTGCGTCCTTCAGGTTGTACGCGGTGATGTCGACCTTCTGGTCTTCTGGAACTCTGACAGCCTTGAAGGCCTTCTGGTGCTCTACAATGAATTTCTCCAGTGCGGCGGGGTCTGGTTCCCCTGAGTAAGTCGGTACTCTAGCGTCTGCAACGCTCTTCAACCAGTTGGTTTCGCTGGGCTGCGGCGGGTGGGGTATGGCTCCCGCCAATTGAGCTCCTAGCAGCTGCGCGAAGGCTGCCATGGCCTCTGCTAGGCCTGGTATCGCCGGGACATCTGCCGGTGTCTCGCCACCTCGTCCACTGCTGCCTCCACGTGGTCTTCGTCTTGTCGACATCTATAGTATAGTATATTATTATTACTACTCGGTATTACACCGTTTTACATACACAATCACAAATATATAAAGAAGCTAACTACTAGCAATAAGATATCCCTAGGATTTTCTTTCTAAGTCACGAATCCTCACAGACGTTTCCCGTACCCCAATATTCCTATGCTCACTGTTCTTGACTCAGTATCTCTTCATCAGATCGTAACTACACTCTGATACCACTTTTTGTAACACCCCTAATCCTAAACCTGTAATAACGTCGCAAGTCGTAGCATAATAAATAACGTTCGCAGCGGAAAATAAAACTATCTATCCTTGGTGTTACACGCCGTTACTCACCCTTGTGAGTAACAAGGCATCCTTACTCCTTCCAAACTCCTCACGCTGTGATGAACAAATACGGAGCACTCTTAATATTACAAACCAAATCCAAACTAAATGAGCAACTAACTGAATACAACAAACTCCTTAATACAATAAATATTAAAACTTAAAAGTGTTTCTTGAGAACACATCAGCAACCCTGTAACCCGCACTCCGGCTTGTGTCTTCTTCAGTAACCTGAAATGTTTTGCCCATTGAAGGGCTCAGCAATCGAAATGCTGGTACGCTAAACGTAGTCCTAAGTCATCTAGATTCCTTAAGTCGTTTAGCCATCTTGATATTAGATTCTTTACATGACTGCAGACAAGATTTTTGACCTGTTAAAAATAATAAGTAAAGCGTGAGTCAAAATATCTATCGGGCTGCAAACAATCCCGGTCGCAGTAGTATAGTAAAATTGAAGCAACCAGGTAATCGAACCATGGGACTTAAGCGAAAATGTCTAATTCCTAAGCGTGTCACAAAAAGGGGGATTTTACTGAATTGTAAATGAAACAGATAAAATGCAGATAAATATAATAACAGATAAATTAAAATGATAGATGATATGATTGAGCGGGACTCCGTTTCCGGTTATTGCAGTTTGGTTAATTATGTTATTTCTTCTGGTTTATAGATTGGCAAAAATAATAACTCTGACGAATTTGTTTACCAGAACATGCTATGACTTTTTCGGACCAGCAAAACACATGTAAACAAAATAAGTTTGAGAGATAAAATTTATGCAGATGAAGTATTAACTTGTCCGATGAAAACAATTTTTCCACAAATTTACGAATTAATCGAACCTATCTATTTTTCACTTGATCGGGTCAAAATAGATTTAGAAAGATAATGCAATTAAACGATCAGAATTATTGCAGCATAAGCACATTAATTGTAACAATCTATATGTTAATTAAAACCAGTAAAAATATATTTTCAATAAAAACACACATTAAAACCAATGCCAAATTTAATGTAATAATCCAAAACTGCAATAATAAACAAGTAACATGTAACAATTATAATGAATTTAGTTTAGTAAACCCATTATAATTGAACCAGACCGGTCCGGTTCAATGTTTTTGTTTTGCCTGAACCGGTTCATCTCTTTTTTTTTGTTTTTACCCGAACCGACTCGTAACGTCGGCTTGCCCCTCGCCTCTGTGCTCCTTCACCGCACCAATGAAGAAGACTCTCGACGCCGCTCCTCGACCAACAACGGAAGATGGCGTTTGATGGTGAAGGTCGGATGGTGATTGCGGTGAAAGTGAGTCGACGATGGGATGAGGTGGATGATGGTTGAAGCGTTGATAAAGATCGGTATTGTCGTGTGTGTGGTGAGACGATGGCGTAGCGATGGTATGGAGATGGCGAAGAAGACGATGGTGATCCGTGAGTGACGAGGGCGTGTGAGGATGATCCCGATCGATGGAGATGGAGTCCAGGCATCGGTGGTGTAGGTGGTCTGCGTGATCGGTGGATCGAAGATGGTGGTGTTGTGAGTGAATGCGATGGTGGTCTTGTGTAGATGCGGGTGTGAAGTGTGGCGTCGATGGAGTGATGGTGGTTGATGGTGTTGAAGAGAATGACAATGGTGAATGGCGTGGTGGTGTTTACGACGATGGTGAATTGGTAATGAATGGAGGCGGTGGTGTGAGTGCGTGAATGATGGATGAGTGAATGACGAGGACGTCTCGACTCCAGACCGTGGTGTGTTGGTATCTCCGTGAGCGATGGAGATGAAGTTAGTGAGCGGTGGCGATGGGTCGATGGTGATGAGATGCGGGTGAGATGATGGTCGTGGCGATAGTGAAGCAAGGATGATGATGGTGGTGAAGGGTCCGTGTGATCGGTGGGTGAATGGCGCAGAGCACCGTATCGGTGTGCAGGGAGTCGGTGGTGAGGCGAGGCGAAGATGGTGTGGAGGAAGGCGAGATGGAGGATGATGGAGATGTGGCGGGATTGTGGTGTGAGGCGTGGCGACGGTGGATGGTGTGGAGGTGGTCTGAATGGCGATGGCGAGATGACGATATGGTGAGGGTGATCGGCCGCACCGGTCCTCGGATGCGTTTCTTCTCCTTTTATCCTCGGTGCCCTGCAGTGGTGGTGATGTTGATGAGTATCCTCCGACTCCATGTGGTATCCACGTGAATCCATCTCCCCAGTGGATGCATACTGGCATGGATTTTTTCGAGTGCGATCCAAATTCAGTAGTCAGGAAGTGAATTACTATATTGTTGCAGCCCATAATTGTAAAGAGAAGACATCCAGCATGTCAATTGTGTCTGGGCCGCTACGATTTAATTCCCCCATGTTAACGCATGTCGAATGATATAATATATATATACATATTATATATATATATGTATTATATATATAATATGTGAGACATTTTCCTATATAAACAAAATAAAATATATGAGTTGACATTAAAACATAAATCTAAGAAAAGCATATGATAAGTGTAAAATATGACATACATTGTAACGACCCCAAAACCGGCCTAGGAGTTAGGGCTGTTACACGCCGCGAGTCTACTACCTAACGTCGCAAGGCTTTAAAGCAAAACAAACCCCAAAACCAAATAAAGAACTTGTATAATTACGGAAAGAGTTTACAAGATCCAAAGCGTAACTAAAAGAGTGAGTCAAATACAACGAAGGGCCCGAAGGCTACAAAACTAAAGCGTCCAAAGCGCAAAGAAAACAAAGTCTAAAGAAACATAAAGTAAACGAAGCTCCAGAAGAGAACAAGAAGAGAAGATCCCACGAGCTCAATCTGCAACAAAGTAAAGGGGTGAGCTAAACAGCCCAGCAAGCAGAAGACTTCCTCAAGGAAGCCCACTCAAAACAGAAGCAGAGGAATAATTTATAAACAGAGAGGATCACAAGCCATTCACAAATAGATAGAGTAAACCAATACAGAACTGAAACCAAACCAGAAGGCCACATCAAAACGAGCTCAGACTTTCAGAAACAAAGGCAGAAGAGTGGGACACTAGATATATGCTAACACAACAGAAGGGCTCACATAACGTCCTATGGATCCGAAGATCCCACAACAGAAGCCGTAGAGACAGCTAAACAGACCCGTCGGTCAATGATTTCCTAAGGGAGACCCTAAGGAACGTAATCAGAAGGAATTCCTGCGCAGCATGCTACGGGACAGCCCGACCCGACTATCCAAGGCTCAGAAGCAACATAACTAGGTCCCAAAATCATATGTTCATAAAACAAATCTCAAGTGCATAAAAATGCATATAAACAACATAGGAAGCTTGTACACAGATAGGGGAATCCAACCCCGCAAACGGAGCTCAAAACGTATTCAAACGGAGAAGTTACGCCAAAACAGAGGCCATGTCCGAACTTCCGTCCGAACCTGGAAGTTCAGACATAGGCCGAAAGTCCGAAGAATCAAAAACGCCTCGTGTCCAAACTTTGACGTCCGGACCGAGGTTCGGACGCTGCAAAGCTTCGAAAAAAATAAAACGCGCCGCGACACTGTCCGAACTTCATCCTTCGGACCGAAGTCCGGACGGCGCAACAGAGACGAAAATCAGGACGAACAGACGCGCAGAAAACCAACGAAAATCAATACCAAACTCACACAAATGTTCCGAATTGCAAATCAGTTCCCCCGGGGATTTAACCCTTCAATTAACAACACAAAACGAGAAGAAATCGAGCAAACACCACACAAAATCAGACATGAAACAGAAATCAAAACAGTCCCCGAGGGTGAGCAAACAACCCCGATTCCATCCCCCACTTACACGAATTCGAAGCGTCGATTCAGTCCAGACGTGATCAGCAACCAGATGGGTAAGATGCAGCAGAGGGAACGCACCAGACGACACTGAATTTCACCAACGAACAGCCCAACAATCAGAAAAACTGCACCCTCCAAACAGCAACATAATGAACAACAAATTCACAAATTCACCCACCTGATCTCGCAGAGAAAATCCCGTGCAGCAGCAGCAGTAACGCGACGCAGAAATCCGACAGAAACAGCAACGATCCACACCAGAAGACAAGGTTCTCACCAAGGAAGAAGAAGAGAAGAAGAATGCAGAAACTGTCAAGAGAAAGAGAGCGGGCTTCAGAACTGATCGTGAATTGTAAAAGAAAATAAATGACTTAACCTTCCTTAATTAAGTCTTACCAAAATAAAAGAGAGGGGAATGACCTCCTTGCCCCCGTCTTTTAATTCAATGACTCTGACGTCCCATCAACTAAACAAAGCACCACACATAACTTAATTAATAACATTAACCGGAATGTTATGCTATGAAATCTGAAAAAACGAAAATACGGAGTATTACATCACTCCCCCCTTAAAGGAATTTCGTCCTCGAAATTCAACATACCTCACCGCTCAAAGAGGGAAGGGAACTTGGCACGCAACTCCTCCTCGAGTTCCCACGTCGCCTCACGCCCGGACTGATCAGACCACTGCACCTTAACCATAGGCAGTGTCTTGCTACGAAGCCTACGAACATCCCGTGCTAAAATACGAACCGGAGCTGCTTCATAAGTGAAACCATCTCGGAGTCGAAGCTGACCATAGTCAATCACATGCGAAGGATCGTGCAGATACTTCCTGAGCATCGACACATGAAACACATCATGCACCCCCGCTAGAGCTGGTGGCAATGCCAATCTGTAAGCCACCGGCCCAACCTTCTCAAGCACCTCAAAAGGCCCTACGAACCGAGGACTCAGCTTGCCTCGCTTACCAAAACGAAAAACACCCCGAACTGGAGAAATCTTCAGATACACGTGGTCCCCAACCTGAAACTCAAGCGGACGGCGCCTCTGATCTGCATAGCTCTTCTGCCGGCTCTGGGCAACCAACAGACGCTCCCTGATAGTCTTGACCTTGTCCACAGCTCCCTGCACCAACTTAGGACCCACAATCGCCCTCTCTCGTAGATCATCCCAACAAATGGGAGATCTACAGCGCCTACCATACAGCGCCTCAAATGGGGCCATCCCATTACTCGATTGGAAGCTATTATTGTAGGCGAATTCAATCAATGTCACATGCTGATCCCAGCTCCCTCCGAAGTCTAGCACACAAGCTCTCAACATGTCCTCTAAAATCTGATTCATCCTCTCCGTCTGTCCATCGGTCTGAGGATGATATGCTGAACTGAAAGCCAAATTTGTCCCCAACGCCTTATGCAGGCTCCGCCAGAAGCGAGATACAAATCTCGGATCCCTGTCCGAAACGATCGTCGCCGGCACACCATGCAACCTCACAATCTCATCCACATACAGTCGAGCCAGACGCTCAAGGCTGAAGGTCTTTCTCACAGGCAAGAAGTGGGCTGACTTCGTCAACCGGTCCACAATCACCCACAGCGCATCGTACCCAGAAGATGTCCTAGGAAGCCCCATAATAAAGTCCATACCAACACTCTCCCACTTCCACTCAGGAACGGGAAGAGGCTGCAGAAGACCCGCAGGTCGCTGATGCTCAGCCTTCACCTGCTGACAGGTTTGGCAACGAGCCACAAAATTGGAAATCTCCCTCTTCATATTCGCCCACCAGAAAGACTCTCTGAGGTCCCGGTACATCTTCACCCCTCCTGGGTGTACAGAATAAGGAGCTCCATGAGCCTCCTGCATAATCTCCCGCCTAAGATCGCCTCCACTAGGCACACAAACTCTGCCTCTAAAGCGTAGACAGTCGTCACTGGACACAGAAAACTCTGACTCCTGACCATCTGACAACTTCTCCCTGATCTTACACAACTCAGCATCAGCCTTCTGACCATCTCTAATCCGCTCAATCAACGTAGACTGGACCCGAATAGAAGCAATCATCCCAGCACTGTCGGACCTGACAACCCAAATCCCCATGCGCTGAAGCTCAATAGCAGACCTCTGAACCCCTGACAAAGAACAAGCAAGCCCAGGAGCACCCCTACGACTCAACGCATCTGCCACAACATTCGCTCTACCCGGATGGTAGAGGATCTCCAGGTCGTAATCGTGCAGAAGCTCCAACCAACGCCGCTGTCTCAAATTCAGTTCCTTCTGCGTGAACAAATATTTGAGACTCTTGTGATCCGTGTAGACCTTACACGTCACCCCGTATAAATAGTGTCGCCAGATCTTCAAGGCGAAGACCACAGCAGCTAACTCCAAATCATGGGTAGGATAATTCTTCTCATACGGCTTCAACTGTCGTGACCCATATGCTACCACTTTTCCCTGCTGCATCAGAACACAACCCAGCCCTCTGTGGGAAGCGTCACAGAACACCTCAAAGCCATCTGTCCCAGAAGGCAATGTCAAAATCGGAGCCGAAGTCAACCTCTTCTTCAGCTCCTGGAAACTCTCCTGGCACGCCTCACTCCAATCAAACTTGACATCCTTCCTAAGAAGACGAGTCAAGGGGGATACCACCTTAGAGAAGCCCTCCACAAACTTCCTGTAATACCCAGCCAATCCCAGAAAACTGCGCACCTCAAACACACTAGTGGGCTTTCCCCCACTCCATGACCGCCTTAATCTTCTCTGGGTCTACTGAAATGCCATCCTTCGAAACGACGTGGCCAAGGAACACAACTCTGTCTAACCAGAACTCACACTTCTTCAACTTGGCATACAACTCCTTCTCCTTCAACGTCTGCAGCATCATCCTCAGATGCTCCTCATGCTCCTCGGCACTCTTGGAGTACACCAAGATATCGTCAATAAAAACAACTACGAAAGAATCCAAGAAAGGTTTGAAAACTCTGTTCATTATGTCCATGAAGAATGAAGGGGCATTGGTCAAACCAAAAGGCATGACCAAGAACTCATAATGCCCATATCGGGTCCTAAATGCAGACTTAGGCACATCCTCGACCTTAATCTTCAGCTGATGATATCCAGAACGCAAGTCGATCTTCGAGAAGTGTAATACCCCAACCCGAAATCCAATAAACTGAACTGCGATCACTCCCAAATAAAATAAATCTACAGCGGAAATAAATACAACAACCGGGCGGTATTACAATGCCGTTGGCCACCCTTGTGACCAACAAGGCTAAGTCCAAATACAATCCTCAAATGTCACGGTCTGGAATACAGATACAACCCGAGATACTAGGAATCAAACTCAAAGTAAAATACTGAAATAAAATAGTTAACTAATAGTAGACTCCCAAAGCTTGGTCTACCCCACCTACACTCAGTGTGGTGATTTCTTAAACTTCAGGTACCTGAAAAATGGGGGTGCCCCCAAAGGGGCTCAGCAAACAATGCTGGTATGGAAAACGTGCAGCCCATCGTCTACCGGGCCACACCAACTACTTGTCGAACACATGCAGTTCGTTTTTATAAAGCTGTAAACAAGCATAATCTGATGATAACAAGTATCCAAACAAGGACAATAATGTCACATAGAACAAGACACAGAAGGTCAAGTTAGCTGAACTGAAATGTCTGATAGCTTCGGGTCCACACAGTGGGACTGACAGATGATAAAAGTATATCAATATAGTGGAGGTATAGTGACCTCGTTATAGAGAAAGGTTGGGTATAAAAACCCCAGGAGATAACGTAGTTAAACCCTGAACTGAGTGGCGTGGGAAATAGAATCCCACTAGAGGAATAAGTCTTCCTCAAACTGAACTGATGGGCATTTGAATCCCGGAAGGAATAGAGTCTTCCTCCCAACTGAATGTTCCGTCGCGACGTAGTAGGAGACGACCTGAGACAGGTACAACTCCCGTAGCATGCATGGCCAGATCCAACTGGGCTCTCATTCTGAAGTATATTTGTTAAGTGTCATATAAAGACATTAAACAAAAACACAATGTGTATTGTCAATTATCACGTTTAGGATAATGACGTTTGTTATAAAGTGAAGTTAGTGAGAGACTTGAGTACAAGTCCTCGGTATACTGAAACGCAGGTATTTAATCCACTGGTATAGTAGTGTTTGTATGCGTGGGACATACACGTTGTAGTCAGCAACAATCACGCACATGAAATAAACAACAGTGCACAAGAGTAAAACAACATTTTACATTAATTATCTTGGTCGTTATTTCAAACAAGATAGCACACAAGCCGGTGTAATCCGTTAGAAAACAGGTTGCAAGAATCCCATACCGTTCACCGTAGACTGTACTCGTTAATTCCCGGTCAACGTCTGGTCAAACAGAGTCCTAGAATAGGATTGACTGAGAGGGTTAATTTTGTGTACCCTTATATAATAATTCTATTGGATCATTTAACAAATCTCGTATTTGTTATTTCATGTGAGGTTATTTCTTTTAATTACCTCATGATTTAATGTATAACTTATTTGTTATTCCTTTTGATTTATTTATACACCTTTAATGCACATATATGTGTTCATTGCATTGTTGTTTATTTTATTTGTCTAGGTGACATAACAACTTATAATTTCTTAACTATATTTATATGTCATACATAGACATAAAATTCTTATAGTTTTATTATTCTCCTTTTAACCATAAATAATATTTATTGTTTATCTTTTAATTCCTTATAACCATGTAAGCCATAGTTTCAATTCCATAATTCCTTTAATCAAAATTCTTTCTTCTAAATCCTCCAAATATCCATATAGGACCTATTTTATTTAAATCTAAATTCTTAAACTTGTATTTCGGTTATTTACAAAACAACCACATTAATTCATAAACTTTACACTTAAATTCTAATCTCTTTATATAACTAGTTTTAATTCCTCATCTAATTAAATTACAAAACCACCACTAATCTTTTGGACATAACTTATAAATATTATAACTTCAAGAATTACATCTTAGCCCCTCAAAATCTCGGCATATATTTATATACTTTCTATAATTGCAATTTAGCCACAAAATCTTATAATCTTTACATAATGTCTTATAAACTATAGTTTTAATTTTAATTCTCCATAAATGCCGAATTTATATATATAAATTCTTAAATTACCAAACTAACCCCAAAGTAATTCGGCTTTGTCATTTATTCTTCCTTAATTACACTTTCATCCCAAAACTTTATAATAGTTTCTTAATAACTTATAAACTAAAGTCTAAATATTTAATTCCTCAAAATTTCGAAAGTGAGCCTAATAAATCTTTTAATTATGAATTCGCCCACTAATAAATGCTAAACTTTCATAACAACTTTTATAAATTACATAATAGCCCAAAACTTAAAAAAGTTATTTTAAGCTTGTTTAAATTATCTAAAATTCTTAAACTTAATTCCTAACCTTATAATATTATAATTACACCAAGTACCCCTTTAACTCTCGGCTTTCACAATAAATCCACTAAACTTTGTAAAATTGCATTTAAACCACATAACTTAATTAATTAGCCATTTAAGCACTAATAAAATATTTTTAACTCTCCAAACTTTATAATATAAGTTTATATACCTAAGTAGGTCATTAAAACCCATTTATCAATTAGAGCATTCGGCCATAAATATTAGTGACCATATAGTATATAAAAGTGGATTTATATGTATAATAATTATACATAAATTCATAGGAGTCATATAACTCATGTATAAATTATTGTAAGGTCTTATATTGATTCTTAGCTCAAAATAAAACATTTTTGCCCTAGACATTTCGGCCTATTTTATTTGTAACATAAATAAATTTTGTGACACAAAAATGTGTCTTAAGGTAAATATTTTCTATATATGTTATAGATTATATTTTTGGCATATAAAACCATATAGTTTCGGTATTATTTAGCCTAGGAGATGTACATAATTTTTGTACAATTTTTAGAAGCTTAACAAAGCTTATAACATAAAGATTTACTTAGTAAACTTACTTCTTAACAAAGGTGGTTAAGTGCTTGAACTTCTTCTTGAATCTCCAAGCTTTCTCCTAGGTAAACTTGATGCTCCTCTTCGGTTTTATGCAAGAGGTGAAGGTGTTTAGGAGTTAGATCTTGAATAAAGATCTTAAGTAGATTTGTAAGTAGTTTATAAGACTTTACCTTAGGCTTTTTCTCCTTATAAGTTCGGCACTTTAAGGTGGATAAAGAACAAGTTTTCCTTCATCAAAATGAAGAAGAAAAGAGACTTAGAAGAATGTAGAACTTGGTTACACATAAAAATGTTTTAAGGATTTTAAATTTTCAAGCTTTAAAACCTACCTTGAGATGCTCCTTGGTTTAATGTTGGTTTGGACAATCTCCTTGGAGAACTAAATGGAGCCGAACACACCTTGTTATGCTAGGAAGAGTTTTGCTTCAAGACTTGCCAAGAAATGCTAGGAAATTACCTTAAAGATGAAGATAGAAGTTAAACTCCATTAATGGACTTAAGAGCTTCAAAGGAAGAAGATGAAGCTAGAAGAGAGAGGAGGGAGCTTACCAAGTTCGGAAGTGAAGAGTGCAAGGAGGAAAGTGAGACTAACTCACGTATAAGGTAAGGAATTGCACTTTGAAATTGATTTTTGTTTTCTTAATTCTTAATGTCAAATGACTATACTTTTTCTTAGTTTATTCAATGAGTTATTGGCTCAATAAATGCCCTCCTTTCCAGCATTGAAATCGGCCATAATGGAGAACATGGCAAGGTGGAGCAAAAATAATGCAAACTAGAAGACAAGGTGAGAAAAAGGTAAGGATATTCCTTTGATTTTTCAATGCTAATTGGCTTGTCTTCTCTTCATGTAGAGTCACGAATTGGAGGCCTGAATGGAGCTCAAAAACCGGCCATGAATAGCCAAGGAAGAAGCAAGGAAGGTTACTTGCTTAAGAAATCAAAAGGCAAAAAGAAAAAGGAATCTACTTTTTGCTTTTAGCATTTATTTTGTATCTAGCTCACATGGCCTTGTTCCATGACCTAATTTCGACAGCTCTCTGGTCAAATGAGACCTACATACTTTGGCATTAAGTAATATAACACATGGGAAGGTGAGTCACCATGTTCTATGCCTTTTACAAATTTTAATGCAATTTTTATACTAGTTTTTGCTCTTAAAATCGGCCCCTATAGAGCACCTTGTTGACTAGTCACACCAACTGATTTAGAAGTTCATTTTAACCCTTTTTAAGATTACCAATTCGTGGCATGTCAAAAACTACAAGGTAATTGCGTAAAACGCATTTTCGTGACACCCGAAGGTGTGTTTTTGTGTTCTAAGGAAATTTTGGGAAACCAATTGTTCTTATGAGTTCCAAGTGTTTGTAAACACTTATTATAGTAAATAAACATATACTAAGATGTTACATTGAGTTATATGGGGTTATATCAACCCGTGACATAATTTACGGGCCATCGGGACACTCCCGGGCCAAAAGGAGCGCTAAGAAATCCTCCTTTGGTTTTTGCTGAATTTTGAGAAACCACTTCGTGGGTTCACTTTATAATGGTTAATAATGATGTTAGGAACTCAAGGAATTAATTTTATAGGAGTTCGTGCCACCTCGGCACTCCTCCGGACTCTTCATGCTTTAAGGAGCGGGCGTGAGCACTCCCGAGCGTTTTGCGTTTTTGACTGAATTTAGCTTAGGGAATAATTTGTATAT
Organism: Limonium bicolor; assembly: GCA_023374045.1. Taxonomy (NCBI): domain Eukaryota; kingdom Viridiplantae; phylum Streptophyta; class Magnoliopsida; order Caryophyllales; family Plumbaginaceae; genus Limonium; species Limonium bicolor. The sequence goes on along the minus strand of CM041777.1, from coordinate 152,486,197 downwards.
TCATATAATAATTGTATGACCATTTGGTTTGAATATTAGGGTCATACAAGGTCATGTTTGACCATATTCTTCTAAGGCGTTTTAGCGTTTATGGAGAAACGACTATTTTTACGTAACGTTCTCATGCATGGGTTTGCATGCGTACGTGAAATGATTCATATTTGGATTATATTCCAATAAATAATGATTTAATAATATTATTTAGATTTGGGGTATTTCAAGAAGACCGTCGCTCCCGCTAACTGGTTGAAGAGGTCATCAATCCGGGGAAGAGGGTACCGGTTCTTGATGGTAACCTTATTCAATTCCCTATAGTCAATACACAATATGAAGGAGCCGTCCTTCTTCTTCACAAACAGCACAGGTGCTCCCCATGGAGACACACTAGGGCGAATAAAACCCTTATCCAGAAGATCCTGCAGCTGCACCTTCAGCTCCTTAAGCTCTGCCGGACTCATGCGATAGGGAGCCTTAGAGATAGGCTGAGTCCCTGGCGCTAACTCAATAGCAAACTCCACCTCACGATTAGGTGGTAGCCCTGGCACAGCATCCTGGAACACCTCAGGAAACTCACGCACGATGGGGATATCCTCCAACCGGAATCCCTCCTTAACCTCAAGTACAAAGCAAAGAAAGCCCTGGCAGCCCTTCCTCAAGGAACGGACTGCCTGCATAGCAAACACCAACACAGGAGCACAAGGAATGGAGTTCCTCACAAAAGCAAAACGGGTCTCACCCGGTCTATCAAACACAACCCTCCTAGCTGCACAATCTATATGGGCATGGTGCTCTGCTAGCCAGTCCATGCCCAAAATCACATCGAAGCAGGACATACTCATAGGAATCAAATTAGCAGGCAAATTCCTATCCATGATCATTAAAGGAACAAACTTGCACACAGAGTCAAGTACACATGCAGGTACACCACTCAACGGACTAGAAATGCACAGATCCACATCACATGGCACAGCAAACAACCCGAGACTACCCACTAAATCAGTAGACACAAAGGAGTGGGTAGCTCCTGAATCAAACAAACAGAATACGGGCTGTGAAGAGATCTGAAGGATACCTGACACCACTCGGTCTGAACCGCGGTCTCGCTCCCCAGCTAGAGCATACACCCGTGCCTGGGTCTGGGGCTTCTTCTGATCAGCCTTCAGCCCGGACCCTGAACCAGCACCTCGGCCCTCAGAACCGCCACTGCCACCTCCACCTCTAGCCTGTGGACACTGGGCAATGCGGTGATCCAGTGAACCACACTTGAAGCACGCTCCGGACTTCCTGTAGCACTCTCGCCCAGGATGGAAGCGATCACACTCAGCACATTTCGCCACAGCAGGCGATGCAGATGACGAAGATCCCCGATCTCCTCTGAACTTCTTCTAGGAAGAAGTCTGGTCTCGCCTCACAGGCTCCTCCGCATGGGCCGTCCTCTTCTGCTCCTTGCCCTTATCGGGCCTCTAGTCCTTCTTCTCATAACGCTGCCTAGCCTGCAGCTCAGACTCCACCACCAAGGCCACATCCGCCACGTCTCTGAATGTCTTGTGGCGAAAGGGCGCCACAGCCGCTCGAATGTCACCCCTCAGACCAGCCTCAAACTTCCTCGCCTTCCGGTTATCATCCGGCTCAGGCACAAACTTCGAGAGAGAAATAAACTTTCGCACATAATCGTCCACAAACATCTCCTTCGTCTGACGAAGCCTCCCATACTCAACTATCTTCTGATCCCTGAAGACATCGGGATAGAACTGCTGATTGAAGCAGCCCCTAAACTGCTCCCAAGTCCATGGGTGGGGGTACTTCCCTTCAACTGTCTTCCACCACTCCTTCGCCTCACTCTGAAACATAAAGGTGGCGAATCCAACCTTCTGGTCCTCCTCACATCCCATGACCCTCAGCAAATCCTCAATGGCAGAAATCCAGTGGCTCGCCTCCTGTGGGTCACCACTAGCATCAAAAGAAGGCGGCTTCAGCTTCAGGAACTCCTGAAGCGCCTTCACATTGCTGCCCCCCGCGTTACTAGCTCCTGTCGCCTGGCCAGCAGTGGCCTCTACGGTCTGCAACACCTGGGTCACCACCTGCTGCACAATCTCTGCAATGTCCCCCTGAGGAGCATTGCCTGAAGCTGCACCACGTCCTACACGTCGGGGAGGCATACTGAAGATACAAATACAAAGATTAATCAGAAACCATCAAGCATCAAACAGCAGATCTTTCAGACACCCACGTACGCAGACAAAACCCCACAAACACCAAAGAACGAGCAACCTGGCTCTAATACCACTAAATGTAACGACCCCAAAACCGGCCTAAGAGTTAGGGCCGTTACACGCCGCGAGTCTACTACCTAACGTCGCAAGGCTCTAAAGCAAAACAAACCCCAAAACAAAATAAAGAATTTGTATAAATACGGAAAGAGTTTACAAGATCCAAAGCGTAACTAAAAGAGTGAGTCAAATACAACGAAGGGCCCGAAGGCTACAAAACTAAAGCGTCCAAAGCGCAAAGAAAACAAAGTCTAAAGAAACATAAAGTAAACGAAGCTCCAGAAGAGAACAAGAAGAGAAGATCCCACGAGCTCAATCTGCAACAAAGTAAAGGGGTGAGCTAAACAGCCCAGCAAGCAGAAGACTTCCTCAAGGAAGCCCACTCAAAACAGAAGCAGAGGAATAATTTATAAACAGAGAGGATCACAAGCCATTCACAAATAGATAGAGTAAACCAAAACAGAACTGAAACCAAACCAGAAGGCCACATCAAAACGAGCTCAGACTTTCAGAAACAGAGGCAGAAGAGTGGGACACTAGATATATGCTAACACAACATAAGGACTCACATAACGTCCTATGGATCCGAAGATCCCACAATAGAAGTCGTAGAGACAGCTAAACAGACCCGTCGGTCAATGATTTCCTAAGGGAGACCCTAAGGAACGTAATCAGAAGGAATTCCTGCACAGCATGCTACGGGACAGCCCGACCCGACTATCCAAGGCTCAGAAGCAACATAACTAGGTCCCAAAATCATATGTTCATAAAACAAATCTCAAGTGCATAAAAATGCATATAAACAGCATAGGAAGCTTGTACACAGATAGGGGAATCCAACCCCGCAAACGGAGCTCTAAACGGAGTCAGAACGGAGAAGTTACGCCAAAACAGAGGCCATGTCCGAACTTCCGTCCGAACCTGGAAGTTCGGACATAGGCTGAAAGTCCGAAGAATCAAAAACGCCTCGTGTCCGAACTTTGACGTCCGGACCGAGGTTCGGACGCTGCAAAGCTTCGAAAAAAATAAAACGCGCCGCGACACTGTCCGAACTTCATCCTTCGGACCGAAGTCCGGACGGCGCAACAGAGACGAAAATCAGGATGAACAGACGCGTAGAAAACCAACGAAAATCAATACCAAACTCACACAAATGTTCCGAATTGCAAATCAGTTCCCCCGGGGATTTAACCCTTCAATTAACAACACAAAACGAGAAGAAATCGAGCAAACACCACACAAAATCAGACATGAAAACAGAAATCAAAACAGTCCCCGAGGGTGAGCAAACAACCCCGATACCATCCCTCACTTACACGAATTCGAAGCGTCGATTCAGTCCAGACGTGATCAGCAACCAGATGGGTAAGATGCAGCAGAGGGAACGCACCAGACGACACTGAATTTCACCAACGAACAGCCCAACGATCAGAAAAACAGCACCCTCCAAACAGCAACATAATGAACAACAAATTCACCCACCTGATCTCGTAGAGAAAATCCCGTGCAGCAGCAGCAGTAACGCGACGCAGAAATCCGACAGAAACAGCAACGATCCACACCAGAAGACAAGGTTCTCACCAAGGAAGAAGAAGAGAAGAAGAATGCAGAAACTGTCGAGAGAAAAAGAGCGGGCTTCAGAACTGATCGTGAATTGTAAAAGAAAATAAATGACTTAACCTTCCTTAATTAAGTCTTACCAAAATAAAAGAGAGGGGAATGACCTCCTTGCCCCCGTCTTTTAATTCAATGACTCCGACGTCCCATCAACTAAACAAAGCACCACACATAACTTAATTAATAACATTAACCGGAATGTTATGCTATGAAATCTGAAAAAACGAAAATACGGAGTATTACATACATTGTTATAAAAATAGGAAGAATTAAAGTCCTAGGAATAGATATATTTTACACTTATCAAACTTCCTCACACTTAGCTTTTGCTTGTCCTCAAGCAAATACAGAATATGCTACTCTTAAGGGCCAAAGTATTGAAACTCAGGATCAAACAACTGCCGATGGAAAACAAGCAAAATGACAATCAAAAGAAAAGTTCTGCTACTAGTTGTAGGTTTTCGCAAACAGTGAAAAAGAATGAAGTTAACAAGCATGGAGAAGTTAGATTATAGAAAATGAAACAGAATAGTTTGGGATCCTCCACCATTTCTTTCCTCAAACCTTTGGATGACAAGGGGTGTGAAGTAACACCTTATTCCGTGATACCTTTCAACACCACACACTCATGATCAACATAAGCAAAGATGAATTACACATTTAACTCTCCAAAGTTCATTTTCCTTAACATTCTGCCATTCACATATTGCATTCATCCCCTCAGACTTTTCTCTTCACCCTTGTAGCGGCTTTGGGACTTCTATCCCAGATCACAAGACCTTAGGTAGATGGGTGATAAGGCACCCCAAGGACTTAATAACCAAATGAAGAGGCCTGTTTTGGTTCAGAAATTTTAATTCAGATTAGCGGAGTACCTTGCCTTATCCTTTCATTCCAAACTTTCACATTCTTAAGACCCCAAACTAGACCAATTCAATTTTCATAATCAGCTAATCCACCAAATTTCAGTGAAAACAGATTCAATTTAAAAAATTATACATACAAACAGCCAAAAGCAGAACGATTCTTGAGGTGGTCATCAGGCTCGTTTTCAAAACTTCTAAATTATTGTTTTTATTTCTTTTGGCCACTTACAAGAGATAATTCTTTCAAAATAAGAGGACAAACAAAAACAAATGTGGCATTAAGTGTAACTGGCATATTTTCAGGGAAAGGTTCTACTTCCTCACACTTAAGAGGAGCAATGTCCTCATTGTTCAAAAATAAAATCAAGAGAAGGCCTTTCAAAATATGCCAGACTCATGAAGAATTTCTCTCAGGATAATTATGGACTGATATAAAATAAGCATTAAGCATGATAGATCATCATAGGCTGAACACATTAAAAATAAAGGAAATGGAAACTCCCCTGATATCGTAGATTGAGGAAGGTTCCCTTCCTCACACTTAAGCTCGTGCATGGGGTAGTAGCCTTCCTCACACTTGCGTTCATGCAAGTGTCCAGCCTTGGAGAGCATCAAACAACACAACAATTGTCACCTGCACAACTCATAACTCCCACAAAAAACGCTGAAAGCGTTGCATTAAAGCACAGGCACCATTTCCACTTCTAAATAAAAGAAGAACAAAAATAAACCAGAATACAAAAACAAAACATAAATTAGCCACTGGGCTGCCTCCCAGTAAGCTGCCCTTCTTTATAGTCTTTGGCTAGACGCATGCTTTGTTATCCAGGATCAAAAATAAAAGTTGATAATGGAGCCAACGGAGATACGAAGTGGCCAGCAATCCGGATTAAACCACCTGGATCAAAACATAACGTTACCTCAACAATTAAAATAGGAAAATAAATGCTCCACAAAACCAGGTTCTTGAGGAGGTATTGATGGTAACGGGTCTCAAGCAGAAGACCAAGTGCTGAATGTTGTTCTTCCTCGAATTGGAGGATGTAAACATCTTCCTCCTTTGGGTGAGGCTTGAAAAGGTTATGATACTGGCAAGGTGGTGGTTGTCCATTATTCTCAAATTCGAGGATGTAAGCATCCTCCTCTGGGTCGAAAATGAATGTTGAAGTGGGCTTCAATGGGTGGGTTGGGTGGTCATCATTTTTCGTTGAAGAATGGCCCTGATTGTTTGGTTGATGACCCTGGGTGCGAGGATCATCTAGTGGTGGAGATCTTTCTTCGAATTCAAGGATGAAGATATCCTTATCTTCGTTGAGCGGTGCAGGGAGAACTCCGAGGCGGGTTTTATCTTCAAACTCTGGTCCTGGATCAAAAGGGAAGGTGGCCTCCACACTTAGTGAGTGGACTTCGAGTTTCCACCCTACTTCTTTGGTGCATGGGTGGGGAAAGCCTTGATCCTCCAGGTGAATATCACAGTTGGATGGTTCCTCTTCCTCAAGTTTGAGGATGTAGTTATCCTCATTTTCTCGGAGAGGTTCATAGGAAGAGCCTTGATGGAAATCAACTTCAGAGGAAATTGGTTCCTCGAAGGTGATAGTGGTGTGTTGTTTGGATGACTTGGCGGGAGGTGATGGTGGTTCCTTCTTCTCTAATTTGAGGTGGTAAGTATCCTTATCTTCTAGATAGAGCACGGAGAAGGAGGAGAAATAACGGTAGTTGACTTCAGAGGGAGGAGGCTCCATGAAGTCAAGGTGGAAATTGTCCTCTGATGGCTTGTCTTCAAGCTCAGGCAGATGGTTCGATGTTGTTTGCTCAGGTTCGAACGGGGGAGGTGATAGCAAGCGACTCAAGTCCTCAGTAAGGTGATCCACTATATGAACCATTTCGCTCTCCAGTTGTTGCGATGCAAGTGGATCTTCCATCATTGCATTTATCTTTACTAATGTAGTGTAGAGCTGTAGTTGGTTTATGTCGAGGTCTTTTTCCTCCACTTCATGGATCATTTCATTCTCCAGTTGTTGCTCCTATTGAGCTAATGTATGGAGCATGAGTGTAGAACCATGAGCACTCTCATGGTCTCCTCCAACAGGTTGTTCAAAAACATTGCTCATGATCGTATTGTGTTGTGCAACACCGATTCGCTCCAGGTAGTCTGGTTGATCCTCTAACCATAGTTGCTCTTGTACTACGAGACAGTCCTCAAACTCATGATCTCCCCCACATACCGAGCAATATATGTCTTGTGAGTAGCATGGTTCTCGATCGAACTCCTCTTCAATTTGCTGTTGGATTCGATTCCGCCACATTTCTTCAACTTTGGGACAAAAATTGAACTCGTGAGGTCCCCTACAATACGAGCAATATATATCTTGGGAATAAAAGGATTCCCATATGAATTGCTCCTCACTCGCCATTATTAGTTAGAAATAATAAAAATTAAGAACAAAATGAACTAATAAAACAAAAAAATAATAATTGACAACCAAATCCATTGCCATTTTTTTTAACAAAATAAACTAAAAAAAATAAAGAAAAGTAGATAAATAACAAAATAAATTAAGCAACTGAAAAATAACTATAAGAAAATAATTAAGTAGTAAATAGAAAATGGAAACTATAAATTAAAATAAAAAGTAAGGGAAAAAATAAATAACAGGAATTTAAATGACAGAATTTAAATGATGGGAATTTAAATGACGATAAAATAAATTACTGATATTGAAATGACAATTAAATGAAAGAACGAAATTTAAATGACAGATGTAAATGGCAAAATTTAAATGACTGGAAATTTAAATGAATGGAGTTTAAATGACAGAATTTAAATAAATGGAAATTAAATGACAGAATTTAAATGGCGGAATTTAAATGACTGAATTTTAAATGACTGGAATTTAAATGACTGGAATTTAAATGACTGAAGAGGACCAGATTACTGGAATTTAAATGGCGGAATTTAAATGACTGAAATTTAATTGATAGGAATTGAAATGACTGAAATTTAAATGACTGGAATTTAAATGACTGAAGAGGACCAGATTACTGGAATTTAAATGGCGGAATTTAAATAACTAGAATTTAAATTACAAGAAAATAAATGACAGGAATTTAAATAACTGGAATTTAAAAAGCAGAATTTAGATGACATAATTAAAATAGCAATAAAATAAATAACTGGAAAATTAAATAACTATAAAGAGTACGATAACCAAATTGCTAGAATAATTAAATAATAGAAACAATAATAATAAAAACAACGAAAATGACAATAAATAAAAGGAAATGAATTATGAAACAGAAATTAAAAATAGCAAACAGAATGTTAGAAACAAAATAAAACCGAAAGAAATAATAAAATAAAATAAAATAAAATAAAAAACAAAATATTAAAGAAACAAAATATCAAAATAACAAGTGGGTTATCCGGGGCTTAGGGACTAGACAAAGTCAAGTCCCCGACAACGGCTTCATTTTGCAGACAAGATTTTTGACCTGTTAAAAATAATAAATAAAGCGTGAGTCAAAATATCTATCGGGCTGCAAACAATCCCGATCGCAGTAGTATAGTAAAATTGAAGCAACCAGGTAATCGAACCGTGGGACTTTAGCGAAAATGTCTAATTCCTAAGCGTGTCACAAAAAAGGGGATTTTACTGAATTGTAAATGAAACTGATAAAATGCAGATAAATATAATAGCAGATAAATTAAAATGATAGATGATAGGATTGAGCGGGACTCCGTTTCCGGTTATTGCAGTTTGGTTAATTATGTTATTTCTTCTGGTTTATAGATTGGCAAAAATAATAACTCTGACGAATTTGTTTACCAGAACATGCTATGACTTTTTCGGACCAGCAAAACATGTAAACAAAATAAGTTTGAGAGATAATATTTATGCAGATGAAGTATTAACTTGTCCGATGAAAACAAGTTTTCCACAAATTTACGAATTAATCGAACCTATCTATTTTTCACTTGATCGGATCAAAATAGATTTAGAAAGATAATGCAATTAAACGATCAGAATTATTGCAGCATAAACACATTAATTGTAACAATCTATATGTTAATTAAAACCAGTAAACATATAATTTCAATAAAAACACACATTAAAACCAATGTCAAATGTAATGTAATATTCCAAAACTGCAATAATAAACAAGTAACATGTAACAATTATAATGAATTTAGTTTAGTAAACCCATTATAATTGAACCAGACCGGTCCGGTTCATTGTTTTTGTTTTGCCTGAACCGGTTCATCTCTTTTTTTTGTTTTTGCCCGAACCGACTCGTAACGTCGGCTTGCCCCTCGCCTCTGTTCTCCTTCACCACACCGATGAAGAAGACTCTCGACGCCGCTCCTCAACCAACAACGGAAGATGGCGTTTGATGGTGATTGCGGTGAAAGTGAGTCAACAATGGGATGAGGTGGATGATGGTTGAAGCGTTGATGAAGATCGGTATTGTCGTGTGTGTGGTGAGACGATGGCGTAGCGATGGTATGGAGATGGCGAAGAAGACGATGGTGATCCGTGAGTGATGAGGGCGTGTGAGGATGATCCCGATCGATGGAGATGGAGTCCAGGCGTCGGTGGCGTAGGTGGTCTGCGTGATTGGTGGATCGAAGACGGTGGTGTCGTGAGTGAATGCGATGGTGGTCTTGTGTAGATGCGGGTGTGAAGTGTGGCGTCGATGGAGTGACGGTGGTTGATGGTGTTGAAGAGAATGACAATGGTGAATGGCGTGGTGGTGTTTACGACGATGGTGAATGGGTAATGAATGGAGGCGGTGGTGTGAGTGCGTGAATGATGGATGAGTGAATGACGAGGGCATCTCGACTCCAGACCGTGGTGTGTTGGTATCTCCGTGAGCGATGGAGATGAAGTTAGTGAGCGGTGGCGATGGGTCGATGGTGATGAGATGCGGGTGAGATGATGGTCGTGGCGATAGTGAAGCGAGGATGATGATGGTGGTGAAGGGTCTGTGTGATCGGTGGGTGAATGGCGCAGAGCACCATATCGGTGTGCAGGGCGTCAGTGGTGAGGCGAGGCGAAGATGGTGTGGAGGAAGGCGAGATGGAGGATGATGGAGATGTGGCGGGATTGTGGTGTGAGGCATGGCGACAGTGGATGGTGTGGAGGTGGTCTGAATGGCGATGGCGAGATGACGATATGGTGAGGTGATCGGCCGCACCGGTCCTCGGATGCGTTTCTTCTCCTTTTATCCTCGGTGCCCTGCAGTGGTGGTGATGTTGATGAGTATCCTCCGACTCCATGTGGTATCCACGTGAATCCATCTCCCCAGTGGATGCATACTGGCATGGATTTTTTCGAGTGCGATCCAAATTCAGTAGTCAGGAAGTGAATTACTATATTGTTGAAGCCCATAATTGTAAAGAGAAGACATCCACCATGTCAATTGTGTCTGGGCCGCTACGATTTAATTCCCCCATGTTAACGCATGTCGAATGATATAATATATATATACATATTATATATATGTATTATATATATATAATATGTGAGACATTTTCCTATATAAACAAAATAAAATATATGAGTTGACATTAAAACATAAATCTATGAAAAGCATATGATAAGTGTAAAATATGACATACATTGTTATAAAAATAGGAAGAATTAAAGTCCTAGGAATAGATATATTTTACACTTATCAATGACATACCGGTTTACAATAATAATAGTAATAACTGTTAATGTTAAACAAACACATAACAGTTCCCCTGCAAATCTCATCACATAATAATAAACAACAACCAATATTCAAACACCAATAATGCATAACAGTAATCAACAAGATATCTGTATTAATTAACTGTACTTGTTAGTTGGCCACCTGACGCTTATCCTTTAAACCAATCACTTAACCTTTTCCAATTAAATTTCACCTCAGGCGTCATGTTAAGACAACCCTTAATAACTTAATAATGGACAGTAGTCCCCTAGGTTCCAAAGGAACCGTTACCAGCTGACCTTATGGCCCTGGATAATTTAAATGCCTTGTAGGCGACCGATCCGGTCAAAACCTGTGCACCAATGGTAGTGCCCTCCGCCATTGTCGAATGTCGACAATGGATTCCTTGAGTGACTCCCCATGGAAGTCCCTCGTAGTGATCACGATGCGTAACCAGAAAGTCGAAACAGTCTGGATTCCTCTCTTTATAAGTTAGCCCTTTAGTCAGTGATACAATATCCAATCCTTGAGTTAAGACTATAACAGTTGACCATCAGTTAGGTTCAATAATACCTAAAGGTCAGTTAGTCTTGTTCCAGTTTAGATGTATAAAAATCCAGTCATAAAACGTTCGCGTAAAAATAGAATGCAACAGGGTTGAGCAATAGAGTATACAATATCATATACATAAATCACAGATATCGCTCTTAACAATTAAACACACACCGTCTGGACCTTAGGAAAATCCTTAGGACATTCAGACCACACAATTAATATACCGTTCACCGTGTAACTTGCTAGCTTGACAACTCACGCCTTAATAGTTTCTCCCCGTACGTTGTTATATTTACATGCAATACCGGGTAACGTTAATACAACTGTTCACTAAATATTACAATATTGTCACTACAGAGCTAATACTCGTAGTATACTAACCTCGTATGTTCTTTATTTCCCCCTGTTATTTTACAGTGGTTCGAGGTAGTTTGACAGTTCGTTATTTTATGTAATATCCACATGTGATAATGAATTTCCATTTTATGGTATATCTTTATCTCATTAATAATATATCCATAATTACTCTTACTTAGTCCATATATCAATATCATTTGGTTATTTTTATTATAACCATAATTATTTTATAAACTTTTCATTATACTCCATAATATACCATAATACCTTATATTGCTTAGTTTTAATTCCTTTCCTTAATAAATTACAAAACAAGCCTTATATTTTCGGTAATGACATTTTGTACACATACTTTTTATAATTTACTAATTAACCACTTAACATTTCGGTAATTACAAAATGAATATTCTAATTTTTATAAATTACCAAATGACCACATTAATTCTCGGTTTAATATACATCTTTCCTTTATTTACAATTTAACCCCAAAACTTTATATAAGTTACATATTAACTTAAAAACTATAGTTTTAATATTTAATTTTCTAAAATACCGAAATGATCCTTATACTTTTGCAAATTATGTATTCGCCCCAAATTAAATTTGGTTTTACACTTATACTTTCATAAATTACATATTCACCCTTAAACTTTTATGAACTTAATATTTTATGTCATAAATCATTTTAACCCAAAGTTTTTGGTCAACACTTTGACCAAGACTTAATTTCATAATTAATACTTTAATATGCCCAGAAAAATATATGTAATTCGGATTTCACACTATATTTCCCATAAATTACAAAATAGCCCCAAAGCTTTATAAAATGTTATTTTAACACTTAAACACTTATTTAAATTCACCAAAATTCATAATATTAATTCCTACCTTATATTATATCATAATTATACCAAATTAACCCTTTGACTCTCGGCTATTATATTTAATACCCTATACTTTTCAAAATTTACATTTTAGCCACATAATTTTATAAACTAGCCATATAAATACTTGTAGCTATTTTTAATGTTCCCAAAATTTATAATATAAGCTAATATACTTACATACTTCAAAAATCACTAAATAAAACATTTCATTCTAGGCTTTTAATTATATTTTACCATATGGTTTTAAAACTTGTTTTATACCTTATAATAAATACATATAAGTGTATATAAGCCATATAACACTTCTAAAAATTATGCTAATGACTTAGAATGGTTATAAACTCAAAATAGAACATTTAACTCCTAGATGTTTTGGCTTAAACATATATGTACCATATTTAATTTTTGTGACACAAATTTATACCTTAAGGTAATAATCTTACCTTATATGTTATAAATTATTTTCTTGATGTTATAACCAAATATTTTCGGCCTTAATATTACTAAGGCTTATACATAATTTTTATACCAAAGTTTGAAGCTTAAATCAAACTTAAACTTAATAAACCTTAATTATACAAACTTACTCCTTAAATCAAGATAATTCTTGTACTTTGATTTCTCCTTGAATTCCAAGCTCCTCCAATGCTATTTTGATGAAGAACTTTTAGCCTCCACACATAGGTTTAGGAGATCCAAGTGTTAGACTTCTAACAAGGATTTATAAGTAATATTTGGAGTAGTTTTACAAGAGTTTACCTTAGGTTTTTAACAAGGTATTTTCGGTACACCTTGGGATGATTGTAGATCCAAGTTTCCTTCATGAAATAATGAAGAGAACATAGGTTTAGAGGCTTATAATTTTCGGTAATAGCTTAAGGAATTTATTTAGGATTTTCAACATGAAAATATACCTTAACTTGATCTTGTTGTTCCTTGTGTTGTTGTTGAATCAAGATACCTCCTTGGAGTATCTAAGCTTGGCGAATACCTGTATGGATGCTAGGATGATTCTTGCTTCAAGACTTAGTAGGTTTAGCTAGGAAAATTTACATAAAATGGAGTTAGAACTTAGAACACCATTAATGGAGCTTTAAAGCTCTAAGGAATAAACTAACAAATGGAGAAGAAAAGAGAGGAAGTGAGAGACTTACACAATCGGCAATGAAGTGGGCAAGGGGAAAGAATGGCTCACGTAAGGCCTTAAGGAAAGGAATGAGAGAATTTCTCTTTTGATAAAACAATGTCAAATTTGACTAACCTTTTCATTAGTTTATTCATTTGGTTATTGGCTCCATAAATTCCTTAATTGAAGCTAACTTTCGGCTGATTGATAAGGAAGAAAAGAATGGCTTGTTTGATAATTGAAACAAGAAGACAAAGGGCAAGGTAGGTAGGCATTTCTTTAGCATTTTAAATGTTGATTCTCCTTGTTTTTCCTTGTATTTTACGGTAGTATTAGTGTAGATTGGCTACTGATTTCTTTGTCTTTTGAAACATGAGAACATGCTAAGTTAGGTACATGTTCTATTTGACTAATTAATAAGGCAATCAAGCCTCATTTTTCCTACATAAAATCGGCAATGGTGTTGTACATAAGACTTTGATTTTTGTTGTATTAGGCATGGGAATATACATAGTTAGGTAGTTGTCTTTCTTGACTAATTTAGACATCAATCAATCCCCCTTTTTCCTTCAAAATCGGCAGCCACAAGGCTAGAACATGGGCTGTTTTGTTTGTATACTTGCACATGGTATAAAGTAAATCTAGGTTTGTTCTTTTGTGCATTTAAATTTCCATGACTTTTCCTAACTTATTCCTTTGTCGTTTCTTGCAGGGAAATCGGTAATGGAGGCTTCATTTGACTGGAATTATTTGATAAATTATCATATGACACATGTTACACTGCTGGAAAAAAAAGAATAAACAACGCCCCTTTAACAACGGTTATATTGTAAATCATTTTTTTTTATCATAGGCCAGAAATCTTAAACAACGCTTTGTTTACAAAGCGTTGTTTTTGTTATCAAGCCCAAAGTCAAAAACAACGCTTTGCTACAAGCGTTCTTTAAAGAGACATGTATAAAAAAACGCTTCAGAAATGAAGCGTTTTTATGTGTTTAGGCTCGATAACATAAAAAATGCTTCACTTAAGAAGCGTTCTTTATGCTAGCATAAAAAACGCTTCTTAAGTGAAGCGTTTTTTATGTTACCTAAATTATAATACACTCAGATCTTTTCACCCTCCCGCCCAGTCTTCTCATCAATCAAATCGCGACTGTTCCCCTACCACTCTCTGTAAACGCTCTCTGTAAACACACTAAGCTAGATCTCAATCCAAACCATCCTAAATTAAATTTCATTTCGATTCCGCCGCGGCACGCCTCTTCTCTTCCCCTTTCTTCTATATGCGCTCGCCATCTTCACTAGCTTCTAACATTTCTCTGCAACCCGGCGGCCAAACTGTTGATGCATGCATCGATATCAATCATCGGCGCCTCGAGCTCTCTCGCTATCGGTAATATTATTGAGCTGCGAACACATATATGCCTATCGATCCTTTAGTTTCATATATATACTCTTCAGTAATTAATTTTGATTTTGCAAATCGCACGAACAGGGAACAGACCCTGTCGCACGCACGGCGGCGTCTGGATTACAACTGGCCCCAAGTAGCGAAAGGAACAACATACATGCGCGCTAGATTTTTCAGCTCTATTCTTGTGCTGATGAGGTAATTTTGCAAACCGAACTTCTTAATCAAGAAAAATATACATGCTCTGTTTGTTTGGGATTAAGGATTAAGGCGGCTGTTTGTTTGTGATTAAGGCGTGAAATATATTGTGTGTGTATTGTTTAGGAATAATTTTGCATGCAAACAAACTGTGGCGCGCGCATTTGTTGTTAACCTATATGTGCTTGCAAACCAAACTTGTTAATCGGGAACATATATACTGTTATACTGTTTGTTTGGGATCGATTAACGGCGTGAATAAAGTGTGTACGTATGTTGGGAATAACTTTGCATGTAGACCAACGGACTTGCGCGCTGGTTTTTATAACTATATATGTGCTGATTGTTGTTAATCAGGCGCGCTTGTTGTATAGATATGTGCTGATTTTTACTTGCTGGTACAATTAATGGACTTGGGAATTAATGTGTAATATAATGCGTTTCGGCATGCATACAAATATAGTATATATGGCGAAATTAATTTGGTTAGATGATTATAGGGTGTATTAATTATGCTATATATTATATTATAGTATAACTAGGGTGCAAATATTAGATGACTATAGGATGTATTATTAGTTACAAAGACATAGCATTACCGCAGCTTGCCTGACGTATTCCCCTTCCCATATGCTTTTACCTTAACATCACCCAGAAGTTTATCTACGTTTCTACCAATACCAACATCAAAAACTTTTAAGTTTCTTCACATTCTTCTCAGATTTGTTATCCGGTCAAGCTAGGCATTCCAATTAACCCTCTAATGTTTTGGAAATCTATATGACCACCATTGGCCATATTAGAGACCTCTAGCGCTACTTACAGCTTCTTAATTTCTTGTAGTTATTATTTTAGTATCCCTTTACATTTTTTGGCTAGCGCTTATGACCTTCGATCGTCATCAACCTATAATATAAAAAATTGAACTCGGACGGGCCCACCAACTTTATTTTCCTTCACGACCTTTCTTCCCTCCTTTTCGATTCCTTTAGTCACCTCTGACTAGTATGTATGCTGTAGAAGCTTCAGTAGACCGAGCAATCAGAACTGGACAGCACTAAAACATCACAGAGAAAATCGGATAAAAAGTCAGACGAATTTGGCCGATGTAGACGGTTGCTGCCTCTGTTGAAGATGAAAGTACCGACGATCATGATGATTCTTCTACTGATACAAAAGAGACAGAAGAAGAAAAAAAATGGTACAAAAGAGACAGAGGCAGATACAGATGAAAGGATGAATAAGAACTCAGAAACAGAGAGGTTGAAGAAATTGGCTAAATAGTTAAGTGAGGCTGCCACGAAGTAGAGTCCGGTGGCGATTATCGAATTACCGGCATACTTCATAACCTTGAATGAAGAAAACAGTTTTCTAGAATAGTGGTATCAGGAGGATAAGAGGAAACTTAGTCAATTATATGGTGGCATGGGGGACTATATGAAGATAAAGTGGTACCACATCTCCCGGTTGATGAGTTTCATGTCTTATGGATGGAGATGGAGATGGAGATGGAGATGGAGATGGAGATGGAGATGGAGATGGAGATGGAGATGGAGAAGCTAGACACTTCTCCATCTCCAGTTTCGATTGGATCTTCTTTCAGTTTTGAACATTGATAGGTCTGAGAAATCTTTAAACGCTAGGACATGACTGTCTGTAGATTGCATGTAGTCATTTGGAATACTAGTCACACTGTTGATGTGGGGTGCATCGTATCTTTTAAAAAAAACTAGATGAAGGTCTCTTGGCAATTAAAAAGATTGAGAGATTCCCCCTAAGTATGATTCCCCCTGAGTTTGCATGTTAAGCGACTTTAACAAATGATAGCAATAAGTGACAGTTTTTATGCACAATAAGTGACTGCTTTTATGTTATACTGTAACCTTAGTAGATAACTTTCTACTATGGTTATAGTATAACATAAAAGCTGTCATATATTGTGCATAGAAGCTGTCACTTATTGCTATCATTTGTTTCGTGATAGCGCGCAATAAGTGACTGCTTTTATGCACAATAAGTGACAGCTTTTATGTTATACTATAACCATAGTAGAAAGTTATCTACTAAGGTTACATTATAACATAAAAGTTGTCACTTATTGTGCATAAAAACTATCACTTATTGCTATCATTTGTTAAAGTCGCTTAACATGCAAAATCAGGGGGAATCATACTTAGGGGGAATCTCTCAATCTTTTTAATTGCCAAGAGTTTTTCATCTAGTTTTTTAAAAGGTATGATGCACCCCACATCAACAATGTGTGGCTAGTATTCCAATTGACTGCATGCAATCTACAAACATTCATGTTTAAGTGTTTGAAGATTCTCCGACCTATCGATGTTCAAAACTGAAAGAAGATGTGAATCCAATCCAAACTGAAGATGGAGAAGTGTCTACCTTCTCCACCTCCGTTTCCATCCATAAGTCATGAAACTCATCAACCGGGCGATCTGGTACCACTTTATCTCAATATAGTCCCCCATGCCACCATATAATCGACTAAGGTTCCTCTTATCCTTCTAATACAACTACTCTAGAAACAGTTTTCTTCATTCAAGGTCATGAAGTATGCTGGTAATTCGTTAATCGCCACTGGACTCTACTTCGTGGAAGCCTCACTTAACTATTTAGCCAATTTCTTCAACCTCTCTGTTTCTGAGTTTTCATTCATCCTTTCATCTGTATCTGCCTCTGTCTCTTTTGTACCATATTTTTCATCTTCTGTCTCTTTTGTATCAGTAGAAGAATCATCATGATCGTCGGTACTTTCATCTTCAACAGAGGTAACAACTGTCTTAGCGAATTGGAAATTTCTTCTCAGGTACGTATTATAAGTACTTTTGTGTTTGAATTGGTGATTTTAATTATTTGCGCATGTTTGGATAAGTTTAAATGGTGCACTTAATCGCTTTTATAATTCTGTTGTGCAGCTTATTGATTTCTTCTCAATACTTATTCACAAGCCGATCGATCTAAAGTTTGTCAATAAGGAGAGGGCGCACACATGTGTTTGAAAGCACTAAATTGATCAGAAGAAGTCATGAGTCATGATCTATATATCTTTTCTTTTTTCAAATGGTTGTATTGTACATGTTATGATCGAAGTACTTGAACCATTTTAGTATTTTGGTTAACTAGCTATAGTTACAAATGTTGTAGTTGATCGATACTACACTTAAGCGTATGTGCGCTATATTGCAAACAAAGTACTGCTGTTGATCTATTAATTAAAATTCACCAGTTTGGTTGATATGGTATATTCAATACAATACAGGTTTTAAATGATTTTGTGATTTTAATTTTGTGTTATGCGCAGGGTAATAAATTGTATAAAAAATAAAAATATAAAAAAAGGACCATATAAGAAACGCTTATATGTATAAGCGTTTCTTATACTCTCGCGCCAAATGACATAAAAAACGCTTATATTGATAAGCGTTTTTTATAAATATTCATAAAGAACGCTTATAATAAACAAGCATTTTTATAGTCGGACATAAAGAACGCTTCAAGGTGAAAGCGTTCTTTATGCCTCGTAGATTGCCGCCTACCCACTTAAAAAAACGCTTTAGGGATAAGCGTTCTTTTAAATTAATGTATAAATAACGCTTACAACACGTTCTTTAAGAGGCTCGACCATTTACGTCGCCGGCATAAAAAACGGTTATAAAACGTTCCAAAAGACAAATAAAAACATTGTTTTTTCCTTTTTTTCCAGCAGTGTTAGATGAGTCACCATTCCATAAGACAATTTACAAGCTAAAATCTAGTCTAAAAACACTCAAAATGGCGCCCACAATAGCAGCCATATGGGACTGATTTTTAATTTGATTCCTGTCACATATTGTATTAAGACCATATTATAACATGTTATAAGTCACAACATTTAATTGGTACATTTATACCAAGGTAAAAGATGAAAGTTTCTAAGGTAAAATGCTGATTTATGGTACCTTTTTTATCATAATTTTGGCCCTGTTTATGCTATGAGTTTAGCACTGGCTTTAATTGATTTAGATGTTCAATTCATCCCCTTTTAAGATTATCAACTCGTGGCTCCTCAAAAACTTCAAGGTAATTGCGTAGAACGCGTTTTTATGACACCCGAAGGTGCGTTTTTGTGCTTTAAGGATTTCCTGAAAAATAAGTAGTCGCTATGAGTCCCAAGTGTTTATAAACATTTTTATAGTCAATAATGATATTTAATGTGTTACATTGAGTTATATGGGGTTATATCAACTCATGACACAATTTCCGGGCTACCGGGACACTCCCGGGGCAAAATAGAGCGTTAAGAAATTCGTCCGAGCACTTTGTTTATTTTGAGAAAGTAGCTCGAGGGTTCTCTTTAGAATGATGAATAATGATGTTAGGAACTCTTAGAATGAATTATATAGGAGTTCGTGCCACCTCGGCACTTCTCCGGGGCATTCCCAGGGGTTTATGGGGCCCCCATCGAGAACCTCCGAGCGCTTTGCGTTTAATTGAAAATCTACCATGAGGACTTCATCTTAAATGTTTAATAAGGTGTTATGGTGCATTTGGAATGAAGTGTAATGCTTTACTTCATCCTATAAAGTATTTCCGGGACTTTCGGGACTTTCTGGCCCTTAAGGGGACTCCCGAGCATTTTGTATTTCTACTCAGTTTTAGATGAGGTCCTATGTTTCAAAGGTCATATAATGATCCTTGGTTACCTTCATATGAGGTTTATAGCTTATATAACTTTGGTTAGCTTAAGGTCTGGCTTAACGCTCGTTTTTTACCTTAAGGAGTTTAGGTGCGTTTTTAACGCCTAACTGTTTATATACTTTCTTAGGGTTTAATAATCCCCTGAATAATATTTATTTATCATTATTTAATTATTTAAATGTTGGGGGTATTTCAACAGGATATCTCCCTTGGGTAACCCGAGGCAAGCGTGGACTTCATCTATAGTAGCAACCAACTCCATATTAGCACTCATTCTAATGGCAGATCTACGATACTCAAAATTCTAAACAAGCCATGTCCCTAATTACATATTTAGAGTTTTCAAAAATATATGCAGCAGTGAACCAAAACCTATATCAATACAGCTAGCCTTTGGTGATCATTTAGACAACTTACACCATAATTCAAAATAGTCAGAGTAAGCCTCGTTCTAATGCTTTTAGTTGCTTCATTATACTTGGTTTCCTTGGAAGATTTAATTGTCGTTACAGAATGCTTTCTCTTTGAGTTTGTGTTGATAGCTTGGGATCTATATCAAGGAAAAATAAAAAAGAAACATAAAAAACAGAATTGGTGAACCATAAAGCATAATTAATAAATTATTCAACCAAATTAGTGAATCAAAATGACTATAAAAGTAAGTAACTGAGAATCACTAATTGACGCAATCGAACCATCATGCTGCGTGAGAATATAGATTGCCAACTAAGAACCCTAATTTAATACAACAAAAGTAAGCAAAATTAAACAATCAAAGTAAAGATGTAACACCAGAAAAAAATGAAAAATGTAACCTAGTAGTACTCATTTGCTCCTTATGAATTACTACTTAACGTAATCGAGCCATGGGTGAGGACAACAAAGTGCGATGCGCAGATTCGGTAAGAGTAGGTTTCAAAGAGAGTGACGATTAGAGAACTGGACCAAGCTTCGCTGGTAATCAGTTAGAAAGCGAATGATGGCAGTTCCAAGCCCTCCGCCGAGCTTCGTGCGATTACAGAAGGGTGAGTTCGAGTGATTAGAGAACAAGAGTTCAAGCGATTAGTGGAGAAAATGAGAAATGTTCATGCGAGGAGAGCAGAGCTTCGGGTGATTTGAGAGACTTAGGGAAGATAAGTAAGTTATGTTTGGAAGATTAAAAATTGAATACCTAAGATATATACTACTATATAGGAAGATGAACGGGAAAAAATGCTGATGTATAACTATCCCAATCATAACTCGGTGTGGACGGCTCGTCCAATCGAATATGAGGTACTGATGTTAAGTACCTTTGTGAAAAACTTTAAATTTATAGTGCTTCCAAATGAGAATTATATGATAAAAGTATACACATTCTCTACGATTAGATGTTTTAAAAGCTATAATATTAACTTTTAAAATTATTTCAATAAAAATGCAAAATTTCACTTTCTTTTAGTTATGCAAACTAAGCGAGCTATAAAAACTTGAGTTTTTTTTAATTAATTTACTAATTTTTTTTTATAAAACTTCAGTAGTAGTTTTTAAGTTTTAACACTTAAACATCACGCCAAGCTAAAAAAACATAAATGTAAGGTACTGGACCGAGAAGATCAATTTTTTATATAATAAATAAAATTTATAAATATAAATAATTTTTTTGTTTAAATAGTATATTTAATAGTATCAAAAAAATATTATTAGAGTAAAATAATATTTTAAAAAAATAATAACAAAAGTTGGTATTGAAGTGTAGCTTAATTGAGTTTTAGGTAGTATCTATAAGTATGATAGGTAGGAGATGAGTATGATAAATTTTAATGAATAATACTAATAAATAGGATAAAAGATGTATTGTAAAATTTTATATTATTTTATGAGTAAATGATACAGATAATTATTAATTAGTAATAAAATATGCTATAAATAGTATTTTTATCTATTAAGCGAGATGAAATAGTATGTTTTATCTATTAAGTGAGATGATTAGCTTTTTTCTGTCTACCACTCTATTTGTCCTATTGGACTACATCCGGATCAGGGATCAGTTCTGGATGGATAGATTTTAGTCCCCTTCCGATAGCCGTTGTGGGGATCGAACCGTGGTTCTCCCTGCCAAATTTAGTCTCAACCACTACTGAACCAACGGGCTATTGGTCGAGATGATTATCTTTTCATAACAGAGTAAATGGAAAAAAAAGTGAAGCGATGATAATTCAACATTATTACTCCCTCCGTCCTGAATTAACCGTCCTGTTTACTATTTGGACATGTTGACTTCAATTTTTAATATATAAGATAAATTAATTTTGAAAATTTAATTTTTACATATGAATCCTTACATGATACTCCCTCCGTCCTGAATTGACCGTCCTGTTTGCTTTATGGCACATTTTTCCACTTCAATATAAGCAATAAGATAAAATAATTTTATAAAACTAAATTTTGTAACATATAGTTTATCATGTAAGGAATCATATACAAAATTTAAATTTTCAAAATTAATTTATCTATATGTTAAAAATTGAAGTCAAACGACATGTCCAAATAGTAAACAGGACGGTCAATTTAATTTTACATATGAATCCTACATGATAAAACTATTATGTTACAAAATATAGTTTTATAAAATTATTTTATCTTATATACTTAATATTGAAGTGGAAAAACGTATCATAAAGCAAACAGAACGGTCAATTCAGGACGGAGGAGTATAAAATGTTTTTACTTTTTAACCTAATTGCTAAATATGGGTATTCACACACGCCTTCCTATGAATCACGTGGTAAAGTCAACATTAATTTTTATTCAGCAACTTCGCTCAAATCTGATGAAGTCTCGTTTTGTTTTTCCGGAAATTTGATGAAGTCAAATATTAATTTATTCAAAATTGAGAATCTTTATTCGTTTTGGTTTTTCCTTGTATCTACACATTCCTGCTGTCAAAACCGTTTGTTCCTCTCTTCCAGTGTCTATGTGTGTCGTGCTAGCTTGAAGTAAGGAGCAATGCATATGCTCGTACCGACGAGTCATCTTTGACTCACCTGGGTCTTCTTCTCTCTGTAGAAAAGGAAGCTTTTTAGGATAATAAAAAAGAAAGCTAAAAAAAACGACAGCCATGTTGTTTGCTTTGTATGTATGCTCAGGACTCAGGAGTGAAATGTTTCAAAAAAAAAAAGGACTCAGGAGTGATAGTGTACATAATAGGCGCTCTTCTGTAAGAGCTAGAGGCTGACTGATCATTCAGAGCATTGGCAGCTTGCGGGTCATCTAAATCCTGTGCTGGTTATTATTGCCCGCAGTTTGAAAAAATTCTTTCTCTCCTCTCCCTCTCGCTCTCTTTTTCCGTTGTCCAAACACAAAGAGGTTTTTTTACGCCCATACTTTGACTGAACTCAACCAACCTTGAATTTTGCAATGACCAAGGCTGTGTTCACCTCGGTGGTGTAAACAGTTTCTCGTATTCTATGTTTAAGCTGTTAAGTGAAACAATAGTAGGTAATATGGGTTTGGCAATGGTGAATTCGTCAAAAGTTTCTTGCTTTTTCTGCCGAGTGTTACCAAACCTATATGCCCGAGCTTCTAGGGTTTAGGTGAGTTTCTAAGATATTATAGTAGTGTGTATTTCTCGATGCTTGTGTTGGCTACATTTGCTATGAAACATTTCAAATTTCTGGGTGTCTTGGGATTATTAAAGAAAGCCGGATTTGGCTGCTTTTATTTGCTGATTGTAATCTCTGCTGTTTTTTTTATTTATTTTTAAAATCTTCTTCTACTGTCCTTGTGATGCGAATGTGTACGAACAGAAAAAAATAATATCGAATTTGGTCATTTCAACTCTAGTTAATTCGGTTAACTGATCTGCATCCTCGAATTGGTTTCTTTTGGCCGATTGATAGCTCTCCTCTGAATTGTTGGCCGCTTTAATCTACAAATTGAGCTCCAGAGAGGTGCTTGCGCGGCCTTTAGGCGGTGTGTTCGTCAATTATGAAGCTCAATTTTCAATTGAACTTCGTCAAACTTCTGTGAACTTCTTGCTTAGCCTGATAACTGCTTTCCCATCTCTCATTTTCATTTCTCTGTCAATATTCCTGCTTGTAGGCTCTTAAAGTTTGTTTATCCTTATTTTCTGCCGAATGCCCTGATCTCCTGCTACTATTTTAACAACCTTTGAGAATGCATCTAACTCACTTGCCTTGGTCCAAAGACAGGAAATTCTCCAAGGGTGGTTTTCTGGGTTTTCTTCAAATAGATGAATGGATAGAAGAGAACCCATGCCCGTGTCTGGTTCACCTTATTATATTCAAAGGGGCATTGCTGAATTACATGGCACGCAACAAGCAGCAATTCGTCCAATACCAAATTCAAACATGTCTTTCCAACCCAATATTGGAGGAAATGCTTCTAGTACAGGTTTGATGGCTGAGCCTACCCATACCCAGTCTATTCTCGCAGAGGTCAATATGAGCAACTCAGCTGGGCAGCCAACTGGTGTGGTTGTAAGGAAGAAAAGAGGGAGACCTAGGAAATATGGGCCAGATGGATCCGTGTCATTAGCTCTTTCTTCCTCTCCACCCATTCCTCGTAATACTGGCAATCCTTCAGGCAAGCGGGGTAGAGGTAGACCTCCTGGGAGTGGAAGAAAACAGCAACAACATATATCTGGCTCTAGCATCGGTAACATTTTCAGGGCTCAGTAACTTATGATTATTATTAAATTTGATTGTGGATATGCCAACTTTTCTCTTGATTTTTGTCATTCTTTATTGTTAAATGGGTGATGATTATCGGTTGATATGTTTAATTTGCACTTTAGTTTGATGGCGATTTTTATAATATAACTGTTCTGTTGCTTGGTTGGATGGTGGCCCGAATATTTTAATGATTGTAAAGCCAAATTTCACGCTCAGCTGTCTCTAACTTTATATACCATTTACATTATTAGGGTTTCATTACCGTATAGCGCTCTTGATGTTGCATCTGTTCATCACTTACCCATGGCGTAAGTCCTGATATATTTGAATTTTAGGGCCAAAAGATGGACAGAGGAGCAGAATAAACAGCTCTTTTTTACTTTGATTCTTCTACAGTCTCCAGTCTTCCTTTTTGTTTGGGTTACTACTAGTCAATGTGATTTTATTTTCAAATGATCATATTGCTTATATTTCTTCATGATATAGAAGACCTGACTAGGTTCTTTTGATTGATGAAATGTTTGTTGACTTATGAGTGTTAGGAAAGACAGTGCATTACCTGCTAGCTCTCTAATATTCTGAATTGGTAGTATTACATTGTTACGGCTTACAGTTGCTTGCCTATCTTACCAAGTTAACATCTGAAGAAAAATATTGTTCGTACTATAAGCAAAAATAGTCATTATGGATCTAGTGTAAATTCCTATGGTATAATTGGCGGTACTGTTTAATATTAAATGTCAGGTTATGCTAGGAATTGCTTGAGTGTGACCTTCTTTTTATAAGTGGACTGGAGGGTACCAACTTTTATCTTGGTTGCGTTTAGGTCTCTTCTACAATAGTTTATATGGTTAAAATGTTTTTCGGTGTTTCATATCACTATTTAAGTTTGATTTCTTTGGTGTTGCTCCATTGTTGTGTTTTATTATAAAACTGAAAGAAATTTTGTGACATGATTTGGTGAAATTTGGTTGATATGACTTGTAGGTTAGAGAATAAAGAAGTTTAGCACTCCGAGTAGCATCCATTTTGTTAAAAATGAAAATGACGTTTGGCTCTTTCCAGAGGTTTGGTAGTGTGGAGCTGAAATTGTATGGACAGATTAATGCTGGAAAAGAAAGAAGTGGTTGTGATCCATGAAATTGCAGGCTTGTGTTTGATACAGTTGTTGTATATCATTTCTAGGTTTGCATATTTTTACAAACCAATTTTACAGAAAATGCAGAAAGTTTTTTACGATCTATATGCTCTTTCAGTTTTTATATTGGGAGAGTCGGTTAGTTTATCAAAAATTTCCTCTTCATTTAGGGGCCCATTCAGGTACCATAAACGTTACAGCTACTAATGACTATATTGAAAGAAGTTAGGTAGATTAACATAAACATCTATATATTTCTGAATTTTTGAATAATTGTTATACTGAAAACTTTAACTTGAAAATTCTCTTCTAGTATTTCGTCCCTTTCGGTCATGAATTTGTCTCCTATTAATGCTATAAACCGCATTGCCCATACTAACCCATGCTCTGCATCTGTATAAAATATAAATTGGGATAAGAAGTGATGCCATGTTAAACATGGGAGTCTAGTGTAAAGTCTACTGATATGGAAGGTGGTTTTTGAATGATAAGAAGATATGTATAAACTTCAAATAATTCAGGGTTGTTTTTATTGTTTATGCATCCAATTTAGGGACTATGTTTCATGATTCTTTGCTCAACATGTCCACTTACTCCTTCCTCATACAAATGCAATCAAGCTTTTGATGATGCTTAAGTAAGGTTTTGCAGTTGCAGCTAGTAAAGAGGTAGCTACTCTCAACGGTGCTGGCTTCACTCCTCATGTGATTACTATCGCAGCCGGAGAAGTATGCTTTTCTTCATTCAGCCATCTGCTATCTTAATCCCAAAAGTAGCATTGCTAATTTAGGCTTTTCTAGTACCCTTTCTTTGTGATTTGATGATCTAACTGAATGATCTTTTTTCAAAAAAAAAAATTGTGAAGGATATAGGAGGGAAAATAATGTCGTTTGCAAGACAAGGACATAACCGAGCAGTATGTGTGATGGCAGTGAGTGGATCCGTCTCCTCAGTCACCCTTCGGCAAGCATCTTCTGGTGGCACCATTACTTATGAGGTTGTTTAACTTTCACTTTAAATGACTCTGATGACAGAATTGGTCTTTTTGTTGTGTTTTTTTCTGGTATCGTAATGAAGAGATGGAAGGATGACCGTTGGGTTTTGACATTTCTTCCTTCCGGCATTATTCTTGTTGCACTTGGAGGCAAGGAGGAAAATATAACCGTGGAAATTGATTTGAGGATTGAATGTGTGATTGTGTGTTTATTTGTAGGGACGATTTGATATACTACACATGTCAGGTTCATTCATTGTGGCCGATACTGATAATACGTCTGGAGCTGGAGGGCTGAGCATATCGCTGGTAAGCCCTGAAGGACGGGTTATTGGTGGCGGAGTTGGCGGAATGGTCATTGCCGCTAGCCCTGTTCAGGTAAATGACACATCTTTTGGCCTCTTTACGGAAATGATAATTTTGGGTAAAGGAGAAAAGTCTGACTCAAGTTTTTTTTTTGTGTGCCCTCAGGTGATTTTAGGAAGCTTTATTAGGGCCAGTTCAAAAACGAAGCATAACAAGGTAGAAAGGCAAGTTGTTAATACAGTAGCAGTAGCAGTAGGAGGAGGTGATCGGGGAACACTGGGAGGTGCAGATGAGATGGAACCGCGATTAGGAGGTGATACAGCCACAGCTAGCATCCAACAACCGCAGCATCAGCGCTGTGAAGCACAAACTCCAACATCATCATCTATAGGGTTAGGAGGAGGAGGCAGTGGTTGGCCTAGCCCTCAAGGTGTTGAGGAGATGCAGAACTCGCATTTCGACATTGATCTTATGCACGGATGAATGATGGTTGTTGCTTGTAATGTTCATTGTCTCTTCTTAGTATTGTCTAATTTAGGAGGTATCTTGAAAGAAAAACTCTTCTAACGAGCTAGCTAGCTAGCAGCGTCACGTCTTGTTCTGGAGAATCAAATTCAAGCGATGATGGTTGATGATTAGTAGTAGTAGTGCTAATATTTTTAGCTAGGCAATTGAATTTGTTTTGCTTACCAACAACGGATCTGTGGATTGTTTAAGTCTGTCTGCCTGTTTGATTTCACCCTCCACAAACGTTGGTGTATAATTTGTTAGGAAAAATTCAATCTGGAAAGAGTGAAAAATGATTCATTCACCAATATTTCATACTATGTTTTTAAATGCAATAGCTGAACTTTATTGTACTCCTAGTACATGTTTTGATAATTTGAGATTACATTCATAAACCAAACGATAACAAATAACAGGAATTCGAAAACAGAGAAAAAGGACTTGACTACAGGGAACTATTACTCTTTCTTTCTTTCTGAAATTCATATATTCGTTTCATTCAAGCAGCATCAGTCCAGGTAACATTCATCTCACCCCACTCTGCCTCAGGCACACCGAGCTTCCTCCACACGGCCTTCGAAGCATCAATCACATTCGGCCTGCACGGTGCCTCAAACCCTCTTTCTTCGTCACACCCCCACCTCGAATCGCAGTGATCCACCACTTTTGCTCTGACCCTTTCCCCATTCTTCCTGTTTGTGATCACGATCTCCCTTCCACACCGCATTCCTCCCGCATACCATCCCGTCGACATTGACACCACGAGTTCCTCACTTGTGTGGCGAATATTGTCACACTCAGCTGGCCCATCGGCTTCAAAATTGTTCAGAGTTAATACTGCCCTTGTCTCCCCTTCGGACGAAACCGGAGGTGAGCAGTGGTATGCGCTGTAGATTCTGCCTTCCCCGCAGCAAGTGGAGATGTTCGGGTTGCACCGGCCTGGTGGTGGGTTAAACCCTTCAAAGTGTCCGTATGGTCTGCAATGCTGTGCGTTTGTGGTGGTTACTACCAGGAGGAGGGCTGCAAGAACCACAAAGGCGGAGATGCTGGTGAGTTTGGTCATGTTTTTTCTCTCTGGAGTTTATGAAGATTACTTGGGTTTTGGAAGTTTAATTGATGTTGAGGTTTGAGTTGGATGTGAGAATGAAAAGAAGATGGAGCTGTGTATTTATACACATACATGAGCTTGAGCCTGACACAAAGTGAAGTAGTGAGAATTTTTGTTGCATATGGTTCAGTTTGTGTGCTCCGGTCAGCGCTCGCTATTTGAAGCGGTGGTGAAACTGAAATCAGTTATGAATCAATGTGGGCATTCATCAGATCGAGGAGGTCTCGTATTGTCACAAGGATCGGCTTTCGTCAGATGGTACTACTCTATTCTCTGCCTTGGTCTTGGCAAAACCAAATAGAGTGCGCGCCTTTCAATTTTTAGAGTTAAAGTTTGGTGCTTATTGGCGGGCTTGATGTAATTGACGCCTTGAAGATTGGGTGATGTCCAAAATTTGTTTTATGTGCAAAGCATGCTGCTGCCTGTTTCGTATTAAGCTTGGCTTGATCCTGATCTGAAAAACAGCAGTGAAGATATGAATCGTCACTTTCTACCCAACTTGCACATAAATGTGTTTTTCTTCGACAAGTTAGCGGCGGTGGCTACTGGACACAAAATTGACAACACCATCAGCCGAAAACCTTTACTTTCCGCACATCAATGTCCGCTGATGATATGTGGGGGGCTAGCCCTTATGGCTGCCAACTGCAATTGGAAGCCAGCAGCGTAGCATAAATACTCTCTGACCGTCGGAGTGCGGCTGCTGCGGCTTTCGTCTATGCCAGAACCTACAAGGAGCCTCGACCTCGACCTCGAGCTTTCCATTGTTTTCCTTTTCTTTTCGGGTCAGCTTAAGATGTCAGCATCCTGATGTGATTCGGGTACAAGAGACACGACTGCACAACCCAATAGTATTAACAAACGCACAACCCATTGAAGAAAAACCTTGCTTGGGCCTATTGACAGTTTAACTCTATAGATGCTATTCCTAGCAAAACTCTATTAACTTTTATTGGATGTCTCCGAAGGGACAAAAAAAAAAAAAAAACAAGTGAGTTGGAGACTATGATATGGTTAAGAAATCTTCTATGAACAAAGTTCTTTCTAATTAGAATGAAAGAGGGTGTTGGTTTGTCATTCTTATTTGGGAAATTTCACCAAATAAGTTTTTATCAATTCATTATAAGAAGAAGAAACGGTAAATATGATTATAACAACAGTGTATTTATGTTTCATGAGAATGCTGCAATGTGATGAATTTATGTTTCATTTTGGTAATTCTTGATATTAATTTTAACGTGGGATGCAGTGTCATTGTTGTTGATGATGGTGATTGCAAGCTGGACATTAAGTACTTGAATGATTTGTGCGGGAGGGGCTGGTAGCAGTAAATATGTAGACGCTTTTTTACTTCCTTAATTTTAAGCATTTGGATGCCACCACTACCCGGAGACATATGTTCATAGGCCAACTAAAATTGGTTTCCATCCTCTATATCTAGCTTTATACACATAATGTGTCACCCAATTCCCCTTCAAGAATCTCTTTCCCCTGTTGACGACTCTTTGCTTTGCTCCGGTGGTCCCTCCTTGTCTCCCCCTTCTGGTGGTGAGTTTCTTTCGGTCGAATCTGGCTGTTTGCGTTGTGGTCTCCCTCAGTGTTGCTTCGTTTTGTATTTCTGATTTCCTTTGCAAGTTTCATGTTCGCTCCCTCATCCGCGTTGCCGCTGTGGTTGGAAGCGGTCAACATGGACGAACTGCTCTCTCAAATGGCTGAATTCAATCTTTCGGAAGAAGAGAATACCCCTCTGGAAATTTCAGCTTGCATTGATGAGAAGAAGACGGTTCAATTAGAGTTCTCTGATGGGGAAAGTCCTCACTCCTAAGCAAATCTCAATCGCCCCTCTTAAGGCGGCCTTGGGTGCCGCTTGGAATCCAGAATTTGGGCTTCAGGTTCAAGATATGGGAAAAACCGATTCTTGTTTCAATTTGGATCCAAAAAGATCGTTTGAGGTGATTAGTTGAGGTCCATGGGAATTTAATGGTAATCTCCTAGTTCTTGAGGAAGTCCAAGGTATGCTAGCGTTGGATAGTTACCGGTTTTCTTAGGTTGCCTTTTGGATACGAATCTTCAACGCCCCTCTTGCCTTATTCTCCCTTCAGCACGCCCAGACAATCGGGAAGTATTTTGGTGACTTTGTTGCTTATGAAGAACAAGATTCGCTACCTGGGGTCCTTATCTGCGCTTAAAGGTTAAGATTGATGTATCAAAGCCCTCCGATTGTTGTTTGAAATTAAAGGTGAAGGGTGTGGATTCTTTTTTCCGTATCGGCTTTGAAAGACTTCCTGATTTCTATTACTTGTCCAGGCACATATCTCATATTGACAAAGTGTGTGTGGTGTCCCGGAGGTCTTTGGGGATCGGCTCCCCTTTGGTCCCTGCTCTGGGTCAAATTCTCCCCCTCCGGTCCTCAATCCAAAGTGAAAGATAGAGGGCTCGATGCAGATTGGCGGTCAAGAGTCTGATCGATAAGAGTTCTTCAAGAGCAATGGTTTCCCCGATGGGGGAAGATTCTGATACGGCTTGTTTTGACTCACAAAAAGCTTTGGTACTTGTTGTCTCTGGTTCCGTGGATGCTGGGCGGAAAGTCAAGAAACGTAAGGGTCTGGGATCAGGGATATCTGAACCCTCGAAATCTCTATGACCAGATTCTTCTCTGCTGGCAGCCTTCAGGATATAACATCCCCCTGCTGCCTCCTGCTATCGATGAATCAGCAGAGCTTACATCCTCGCAAGGCTGTCGAGACCAATGAATCTATAAAGCATCAAC
Source organism: Limonium bicolor (assembly GCA_023374045.1). Classification (NCBI taxonomy): domain Eukaryota; kingdom Viridiplantae; phylum Streptophyta; class Magnoliopsida; order Caryophyllales; family Plumbaginaceae; genus Limonium; species Limonium bicolor. The sequence continues at coordinate 152,455,022 of CM041777.1, read as the reverse complement.
TGCAAAGGGTTGGGCCATCCCTTTGCAGTTTCTTGGCTTCACCGTTTGGTGAAGAAAAATCAGTCGATAGTGGTATTTCTGATGGAGACTAAACGTTCTGTAAAGGAGATGGAAGTTATTCGCGCTACACTGGGAGGATATCATTGCTTAGATGTGGACTACAGAGGAAGAGCAGAAGGAATTGCACATCTTTGGAGGCAAGGTATTGAGCTATCTGTTTCATCCTTTTCATCCAACCATATTGATTGTAGATTGAGAATATGGATTTGAATCGGATGTGGAGGTTTTCAGAATTCTTGGTTGGCCTGAAGTCTCTGATCGTCACCTGTCCTAGGACTTCTTCGCTTACTATCCTCTCAATCCGATCTCCCGTGGTTGGTCATGGGAGACTTTAATGAGATCTTAGAACAAAGCGAAAATCGGGTGCTCGAGATAGGCCACAAGACAAATCGACGAGTTTAGAGCTGCTTAGGATGACTGCTCACTGAAGGATTTGGGGTTCACTAGTTATCCCTTCGCCTTTAACAATGAGTGGACTGGAGTCCGAAATGTGGAGAGTAGGCTGGATCGTGCAGTGGCTTCTGTTGGTTGGAGTGAGTCTTTCCGAATGCGGTCTTGATTCATTTGCCCCTCCCCCGTTCAGATCATTGTCCTATCCTCCTACGAGTTTTGGGTATTCCTCATAGATCGACAAAGCTTTTCAGGTTCGAAAACTCTTTGCTTATGGAAGGTAATTGTGAACAAACTATTTTGCAAGCATTGGGTGCAGACGAAGGATCTGATCCCTCAGTTGGCTTGAAGCTATCTAATTGTGCTAAGGCTCTCTCCCAGGATTTCATTGTGTCCCCAGCTGTGATTAGCCAGAAAATTGAAAAGTAGAGCAGAAGATTAGTGCCCTTCAGTCTCAGCCCTACTCTGATTTGCTGAAGTTGGAGCGGACTCTCCTTATGAAGGAAAGTGAGAAGCTAATGGAGCAATTAGAGTCAATGTGGCATCAGCGGTCAAAGCAAGAGTAGTAAAAAATGGAGATAAAAACTCCAAGTTCTTTCATGTAAGAGCTTTTGGGCGTAGGCGGTGGAACTTTATCTCTGGTTTGTTCGACTCTCAGGGCTTATTCGTTAACAACCAGGCCTCTCTCGGTAACATTGCAGTTGAATATTTTAAAGGATTATTCCGGAGTTCCCCTAGAGTTCTTGACCCTCACATCATTGCTGCAGTTTCGGGCATTCTTTCCCCGAAGATCGAGACCTTCCCTCATTAAGCTACTTCATGGATGAAATAGAGAGAGCTCTTTATCAGATGGGTGACTGCAAATCCCCAGGCCCGATGGTATGAACACTCGCTTTTTAAGAAGTTTTGGCACATTATTGGTCCACGATGTTTCGAGGCAGGTCCTGCATGTTCTTAATGGGGAGATCTATATGAGGGTTGAATCACACTTTGATTACACTTATTCCCAAAAAAAGGTCCTCTCCTCACATCAAAGATTGAGACCGATTGCTTTATGCTATGTGATCTACAAACTTGTGAAAGATTCTGGCAAACAGAGTCAAGATTGTCCTTCTTAATATCATTTCCACCCATCAGTCAGTGTTTGTTAAAGGGAGGCTAATTACATATTGTGCACTTATTGCGAATGAAGTTCTTCATCATTTCCGGAGTCGGTCTAGGTCCAAAAAAGGTTTTTGTGCACTCAAACTAAACATGGAAAAGGCGTATGACAAATTGGAATGGGATTTTATGGTTGTTGTCCTCATATCCATGGGGTTTCCCCCTTGCTGGTACAACCCAGTTTTAAATTGTGTTTCTTCATTGTCCATGGCTATTAATGTAAATGGCAGTCCTAATCGTTCCTTTTACCCCCAGCAGGGTATTTGCCAAGGCGATCCGCTCTCACCCTACCTCTTCATAATTTGCATGGAAGCCTTTTCAGCTAGTCTCAACATTGCTGAAAATGCGGGGATGATTTCTCCGGTCTATATTTCTCGAAATGCTCCATCCATTAATCACCTCCTATTTGCTGATGACTGCCTTGTTTTCGGTCACAGGGATCTAATGCAAGCTGAGATTATTCAGGATCTTTTATATTCATTCTGGCATTCATCGAGTCAGTCCATCAATAGACAAAATCCGAAATCTGCTTCAGCAGATTTATGTCTGACCAGGGGAAGGCTCGGGTGGCTGAGGTCTTTAGGGTTAATGTAGTGAAATACCCCAAATTAAATGTGTTAATAAATGTAATTATGATATTATAAGGCTAATTAAGCCCTTAAGAACATTGGTGAAGAAATAAAAACCAAAAAGAAAAAGAAAACGCGTAAAAGTCACAAAACATAAAAACGCATGTTATGTAATTATAGGAGTTATATAACCTTAACTAGGGTCCTAAATGGATTCCTAGGACTTAGTTAGTTACTAAGAACATGTGAGAAAAATTCATGAAGGATACGGATCCATATAGTGGGTTAAAAATGTAAACGAAGTCTTAAAGCACATTTTTTTAGGAACCCGGAAAATGTGACTTTAAGCGGGTTTCATGGACTCGTAAAAATTATAGTCAATCATATAACTATAATTAAACATTAATGGAAGTCTAGAACCATTAAAATTAACAAAACAAGAAAAATCTTGAAAACGGTCCCGGATTGACCAAAGTGCCCTCCTCTCTACCTTTGTAAAATAAAAATTTGAACCCCTTTTCTATGCAGTGTACACGTTTTCTTTCCCTCCCTCTCTTGCTTAAATATATGTTACTTTATTAACAAAGTACAAAAGTAACAAACTAGAGTAAGGAATAGTACATATACCTTTTAAATTTTCTCTTTCTGCTACCTCCTCATCCTCTTACGATTTTTTTTCTTCCTCACCAGCACTCTCTTGCTCCATTTGCTTCCTCCCATGGCGATTTCCTAAACCCCCAAACAACTCCATCTTCTTCTTCCTTGTTCCACCACTAAACAAACTCAAAACAGAAAAATAAATACACCATAATACTCCCCTCATCTTGGAGCTTCTTTTCCACCCCTCAAAAGCTTCAAACTCTCTACTTCACTTCCATGGCTGTAGCTCATTCTTGAAGAAAGGACTCCATTTCATGAGCTAGTGAACTCCTTGTTTGTCTTAAGGTAAGAAAAGCTTGAAAAACCCTCTTCTTCTAGCTTTTCTTTGAAACTGATTTTTGCCCAGCTTTTGAACTCCATTATTTCTCTTCATTCTAGCCTTGTTTATCTTCAAGAAGTGCTGGAGGTTGTTTATTTTGATTGCCCAATTACTCCCTTGGAATAAAGAAGGTAATTATCTCCATTTCTATACCTAAACACTCTCTTGTTCTAGGTTGATTTCAAGAGCTTTATTAATCTCTCAATACTCATTATTATTCCATTGGGCTTGGTCTATAGATTAGCAAATACTCCATTTTCTAACCGGTTGTTGAACAAGAGTAAAGGAGGAGGAAAAAGACTTGAAAAACTCAAGGTAAATGGCTTATCTTAATGTAGTGTAGTGCCTCAAGGATTGTAATTGTATTTACGAAAAATAAAGTGCTTTGAATGCATTATGTTAATGCAGGTGATAGTTTTATCATATGGAAATTCAGTGTTTAAATTTATGTAATTTAAGGGCCTAAGAGCCAAGCTTGTAAGATTTATGTATTTTGATGTTATTGTAGTGAAAGTGCTAGAAATCAATGTGTTATAAGTGCCTAGAATGAATGTGGTTATTTGATGGAATTAGGTGTGCTGGATAAAGTGTGAGGATGTTAAAATTGTGGGGAAACCATGTCAAAATTTGTGTAGAACATTAGGTGTCCTAAGGGTGTTGTGAGAGGAAAGAACCTAGGATTAATAGGTGACTTTGGAGACCAACTTGAGTAAATAACCACTTGGAAATTAGATTAGATGAGAGTTATGTTGTTGGTTTAAAACTGGAGTGAAAATGATGTAAGTAGTGTACCAATAATGCTTTAGTTGTGAACTAGTTAAGTGGATGAGAAACTGTGTGAATTTAATCAAAGATTAGATAATGAGTCTAGTTAATGAATTTAGGATGGTTTAAAGTGTTATATTAGTGTTAGAACATGCTAATTATATGTGGAAGGATTAGGGAAGAAATGGGTAAGAAAACCAAGTTAGAACAACAATTGAAAATGTCAAAATTGACATAAGTGTAGCAGGGTCCGGGACTTAGGTCTAGGAAAAGGTCCCGGACCAACACCAAAAACCTGCTGAAAAATGCCTGTAACATTGGTCCGGGACTTAAGTCTTGCATTAAGTCTTGGACCACCCTCAAAAACAGGCCGAAATTGAAGTTTAAGATTGGCCCAAGACCTACCTCCAGTACAAAGTCCCGGACCTATACTAAAAACTGGCCGAAACTTATGAAAACAACTGGTCCGGGACTATAGGTCTGGACCTAGTCCCGGACCACCCTAAAAATCACTCTAAAGGTTAGTAAATGGTGTCTAACGATGGGGTTTGTTTGGCATTGTTGTTATATGATTGTTTAGGACATGTTTGGTGACTTATAATGACCATTAGGAGGGTAAACAAGTATAAGTTTAAGTGTGAAAGCATACAACAAAATTATGTGAAGTAATTAGCTAATCGAAAGTTAAATACGGTAATTAACAAACATGACTAATTATGTATAGGATCTACATTCGCTGGTCAACGAGCGCAGCAAGGACCAAGGTATGGTTTTCTTGCAACTTGTTTGCTACTGGTTTACACTGGCTTGTATGTTATTTGTTTTTCTAGATGTTTACGACCTTGTAAGATTAAAGCATGAAATGAGTTTACAGTTATTTTTTATGTGGTGTGTATGTTCCGATACCGTCTAACCTCAAATATGTACTAACCCCATTAGTTAACCAACATTAGGATCACGTAAGAGAACGGTATTCGGTTTTTAACGTCCCAACTTACGGAACGTTCTAACTACGGCTATCCGTGTGTTAATTGTGAATTGCATTGTTTGAATGTATCTTACCTCCCTTGTGTGCCTAACTGGGCTTGAACACTTACAGTTTGAAATGATATGTTAAGTTCCATAAATGTAACTTCTAACAAGTGTATAACCGGGGGGTGAGAAATCCGGGTGTCCGGTCACGCGTGTATGTATGGAAGTTGATATCTAGATCAGATTTAACTTTCTCCTTGTTCGGTTGTTTTCCTTCTTGGAATTCAATCTCCAACAAGTCTTTTAAATGGCTCTCCTGCCTTGACTTAAGTTCGGGGTTAGGGGGAATATGTGTATGGTGTGTTCAACCCACTACGTCCGACACATCTTAAGTTAAATTAAACGTTCGATAAACAGAGTGTTAACATGTTATGTAACAAGCTCGACATGAGAATGAAATCATTCTTTAGGCTCACCAAATTTGGCTAACTTTTATTTGGTTCGTTTCCTCAACTGATTCGTTCCTGTTTATGTCGTATGTATGTTGTTATTGTGCAATGAATATTGTTATGTTCATGTATGTTATTAATTTGTTAAATTGAATCCCATGTTTATTATGAGAATTAGTTGCGTGTATCCCGGTAGCCGGTGGGCTGCACGTTAATCATACCAGCCAAGGGTTGTTGAGCCCTTCGGGCACCATATTTTATTTCAGGATGAGGATCGAAGAAGCGGAGTCGCTTTAGCATCGGAGTAAAAAGGAAATTCTTTTGTTTATTTTGGTTAGTGAACCCGAGGTGTGCCTGTACACTTGGGGTGGTATATTTTTGGAGGAACTAGAATATAATTGTGATTTTTGTACTTTAACACTCGGTATAGTGTGGTTTGAAGGTATGTTGAAAAATTGTAATTTATGCTCGGGAATCTTTGTCCATTAGACCGATACATCTTGTATGAATTAGCCTTGTTAGCCACGTGGGTGGCTAATAGCGTGTAACACTGCCCCTTTTGGTTAATGTTTAAGTTATATTTTCCGCTGTAATTAATGGTTAAATGTAGAGTTTACGGTTGGGGTGTTAAAAAAAGTGGTATCAGAGTGAAGTAGTGCTCTGATGACCGGATTACTGAGTTAGGAAATCTAATTATAGTTACAAGAGTGAACTATTATGTGAGAATATAAAGGTTGACCACTAATTAAGTGTGGATTCACCTTGTCGTGTGAAAGGCGTTACAATCATTTGACCCGGTACGTTTGTAAGCACAATGCTAATGTGCGTTCATGTAAATTCAGATGTTAGGTCGTGGATGCGGAAGAGGCCACGGGCGCGGTAGAGGAGAACCAGGGGAGAACCCTACGACACAGATGATGGTTGATGCCGTCGCGGCCGCCGTAGCACAGATGGTTCCTCAATTAGTCGCTGCATTGCAGCAAGGGCAGCAACAGCCCGAAGGTCAGGACCAAACACAACCACAACCACGCGAAACCAACTGGGTGAAAGCGTTGGCGGATTTATGACCCCCGTCATTCAAAGGGGAGACCAACCCTGCTAAGTTGGAGGCGTACATCTCCGAGCTGGAGGCCGCCTACGAGACCTTGGATATTCCTGCTGGTGCCAAGGTCCGTCTTGCCACTTACTACCTGAAGGGTTCGGCGAGGAATTGGTGGAAGTTGGTGTGGGACAAGAAAGTGGTTGATCCTGCATTCGGATGGAGGGAGTACACGGCTCCGGTGCGAGCCAAGTACTAACCAGTGCATGTTCAGGAGGCGAAGCGCTTAGAGCTGGATAGTTTGAGGCAAGGAGATAAGATGTCGGTTGATGACTACTACACCACCTTCACCGACCTTATCCACCTGTTACCGGACCTGGCTACTCGAACCGGGTTCTAGTGAACCGTTTCTACAGTGGACTCAGCCACCGCCTACGTTATGGCATGGGCCAGCCGACTACAACACCTTGCAGGTATTTAAAAATACCATTTGATGTGAATAAGTTTATATTGTAAGTGAGTGTACATACAACTTGCGGGGCATGACTAACACCCTAAATTACAGGAGTGCTATCATGTCGCTGCAAAGGTTAAGATTACCGTCCGACTGAGGGACGAGGAGCAGGCACACAAGCGCAAGGCTACAGGTGAGGGCCAGAATTCACAAGGGTATGGTGGAGGAAAGAAGAAGAAATCCTACCACCAGTCCCAGAAGGGCCAGCAGCAGGGCGGCAAGGGCCAAGGCTAGACTACTTACACCGAGGAGCCACTGCAGCTCACCTATGCTGTCACGGCTAAGCCCCTGCGATCTCATGCACCAAAGGGTAACAACTTGTTCCCTTGTATGAATGAAGTTTGTATTGTTAACGTTGTGAATTGAATACTGATGGTATGATGTGATAGCAGCTAGTACGGGCTCTGGATCTGGGCACCACTACTACTGTAAATGGTGCAACGGAGACCACCCCAGCGTTGACTGCAAGGGGAAGGAAGTGCAGTGCTTCTACTATAAGAACATGGGACACTGAGACTTCGAGTGTTACCAGAACCCCAACAGCAGAAGCTACAAGCCTGAGTGAAAGGGTAAGGGTAAGGCCGCAGCGACCTCCGAGGGCCCAAAGACGACGAATCAACCTTCCTCAGATCAGGGGAACCGTACCTTCAAGAAGGGAAAGGGGTCGGGAGCTGGCAAGGCCACCCTTAATATGGTTGATCGGTCAGAGGGAGCTGGACCCTTTTCTAGACCAGGTACTACTTAAAACAATTGAGTGAATTAATTGCTTGCTTGTCGCATGTCATGCATGGATGTTAGTAAATTAGGATATACAACTATATAACCAATAAGTTGAAGTATGACATATAACTTACTCAAGTTAGATAATTCTAAAACTCAGGAGCTTTCAATATATGTTACCCAATCCCTCCCACACCAACCCCCGAAGAGACCGCCATCGACATTACCAATTTCCTAACGAAACAGTGTCAGGTTATCCATCCAGGTATGATATTGTTAAATGGATACCTGACACCGGAAGCACAAATCCAGATCATCTGACAATGCAACGAGCTTGGAGCAGCACGTGGAGGTTTCTACACACCGGAGTACCCGAGTGGATCGACAATGAAATTGAAGATGATGTGCATGGGCAAGGACTGGAACACTTACACCAAGTCATATCAGGACTCACGAGATGAAGATGGAGCGACCATACCGAGTACACCTGAGGAATTCCTTGCGGTCATTAATCATGCCGTGGGAATTGCTCAGCAAGTTGAATCGGAGCCAATTCCAAGTATCAAGGCAGACTTATGTATCGTCAACTTCTATGAAAAAGGTGGAAGATTGGGTCTACACCAAGACAAGGATGAGACGCCCGAGTCTCTTAGTAAGGGAGTACCCGTGGTGTCTTGGTCCATAGGTGATACCGCTGAGTTCATTTACGGCGAGCAGAAGCGTGCTAACCTCGCTAGAAGATTAATCTTGAAGTCAGGAGATGTCTTGGTCATGGGTGGGCAGTCAAGGATGTTGTATCACGATATCAAAAAGATCAAGCTGAATATGGCACCTCTAGCAGTAATAAATCCCACCCACATGAGACCTGGACGCCTGAACCTAACCTTTAGGCAGTTTTAAGCCATGTATAATCATGTGACCTATGAAGTCCGTTGTACGTTAAGCATGTGATACCTTAAGTATGTTATGCACTAAGTGATGTTGTCAAAATGTAATACAACTCATGGTGTAAAGGATGGTTATAATGAATAAAGCAGTGTTGATTTCTTAAGCATTTCACCCATGTTACTGTCATTGTACTTATAAAGTTTATGAAATAAATTAGGCGGTGCACTCGGAACGGAAGGTACACTGAGTGTGTATTGAGGCGGAGGCCGGCAAAAGTGGCACTATCCTCACCGGTACCTTCCCAGTGAATGGCGTGGATGCGTCGATTATGTTTGACTTGGAGCCTCAAATACATTCATCTCACTCTCATTTGCGACGAGGCTGGGGTTAGATGCGGAGGAGATGCCTGACTTCTTAGTCACTCTCCTGTCTAAGGAATGGATCAGATGTACCCGTCATTACCGAGATGCCACTGTCCGAATTAAGAATGAAGAGTTCCCGATCGACATGATAGAATTTGAAGGGCTCGTATTCGATGTGATTGTGGGGATGAATTGGTTGGGGCGGTACAAGGGCCGAATCTTATATGTCGAGCATCGTCTGCTTCTTCGGAGTCCGACTGGGGTTACCATTTCATACCGCCAGAGACCCAGGGAACCTTCGACCCAGATCATCTCCGCCATGGTCACGTATCGTGAAATTTGAAGAAAGAACAATGTATACCTCTACTACGTCCAGGACATAGAGAGAGATCCAGAGTTTAGCCCAGATGTGCCAGTCGTGTCGGAGTTTCCCGACGTCTTCCCGAAGGATCTCCCAGGCATGCCACAGCACGGGCAGTTGAGTTTGAGATTGATTTAGTGTCGGGCACCGGACCAATAGCGAAGACGCCCTACCGTATGGCTCCAGCTGAGATGATAGAGCTCAAGGAGCAGCTGCGAGACCTACTCGACAAGGGATTTATACGCCCGAGCGTTTCACCTTGGGGAGCACCAGTCCTCTTTGTGAAGAAGAAGGATGGTAGTCTCTGCCTTTGCATCGATTACAGAGAGCTGAATGTGTTACGGTAAAGAACCGTTATCCATTGCCGCGTATCGATGACTTATTTGATCAGTTGAAGGGAGCATCCGTATTCTCCAAGATCAACTTGCAATCAGGTTACCATCAGATTGCTATTCGAGAGGGTGACATTGAGAAGGCCGCATTTCGAACCAGATACGGTCATTATGAGTTCACAGTCATGTCATTTGGTCTATCTAATGCACCGGCAAAGTTTATGGACTTGATGAATCGCTTGTTCCGAGATCAGTTGGACAAGTCAGTGGTTGTCTTCATCGACGATATTCTTGTTTATTCTAAGTCGAAAAGTGAGCATGATGATCACTTGAGGAGTGTACTATAGACACCGAGGGAGAACCAGCTATATGCGAAGTTCTCTAAGTGTGAGTTTTGGCTTGACCAAGTCTCTTGCCTTGGTCATGTTATTTCTGAGGCCGGGATCGCTGTGGATCCGGAAAAGATTGATGTTGTGCGCACCTGGCCTAGGCCGAAGACAGTTATCGACATCCGGAGCTTCCTCGGTCTGGCAGGGTATTATAGGAGGTTAGTGAAGAACTTCTCCAGTGTCTCGAAGCCGATGACGTCCTTGATGAAGAAGGATGCACCATTTGAGTGGACAGATGACTGTGAGAGTTCCTTTCAGAGTCTCAAAGACGCTCTGACTTCTGCACCAGTGTTGACTATTCTAGATGGTACAAAAGGTTTTGAGGTGTATTATGACGCATCCGTTAGAGGAATGGGTTGTGTGTTGATGCAACACGGAAAGGTCGTTGCCTACGCCACCCGACAGTTAAAGAAACACGAAGAAAACTACCCTACACATGATCTAGAACTGGGTGCCATTGTCTTCGCCTTGAAGATATGGCGACATAATTTATATGGGGTGAGTTTGACTGTTTACTCAGATCACAAAAGTTTGAAATATTTGTTCACTTTGAAAGAGTTGAACATGAGGCAACGAAGATGGGTTGAGTTCCTAAACGACTACGACATTAACCTTCAGTATAAAGAAGGGAAGGCAAATGTTGTAGCTGATACATTGAGTCGCCGAGCACACTCTCTCCATTCGCTAATCTCTCACTCTAGCTTGGTTGAGGAGGTGCGGAGTGCTCAAATGTCCGACCAGTATATGCAAGAGATCCGGCAGAAGCTTGTTGACTGCACATTCAAGAGTCAGAAGTATGATTTCCGACTTCACGATGATGATCTGATTAGGCAGAATGGCCGACTCTGCATTCCACGAAGTAGCGCTGAGCTGAAGGAGCGCACTGAGCGAGTCATATTGTTCTACTCTATTCACCCCGGAGCTTCAAAGATGTACAAGAGTATGAAGAGATATTCCAGGTGGACCGGGATGAAGAAAGACGTGACAGATTATGTTGTTAGGTGTCTCACTTGCCAGAAGGTCAAGTTTGAGCACCGACGGCCTGGAGGTATGGTACAGCCGATGCCAGTGCCAGAGTGGAAGTTCCATGATATTTCATGGACTTCGTTGTCGGGCTTCCGCCTACTCGGGGAGGTCTGAATATGATATGGGTCGTTGTCGACCGACTGACCAAAGTGGCCCGATTCATTCCAATGAAGGACACTTGGAAAGTGACGAAGCTAGCAGAGCTCTTCGACCAAGAGATTATACGACATCATCGGGTACCGAAGACTATCTGCAGACGTTATATTGTGAGTGGTTTAAGTGGTGTAATTATTAAAAGAAAGAAAAGAAATTAAAACCCAAAATAAACGTCGGGCTGCAAACAAATCCCGGTCGCAGTAGTATAGTGAAATGTAAGCGACCGGATATCGAACCACGAGACTAATGTACATATTATAGTACCTAAGCGTGTCACAGGAGGGGGGATTAATTGACTTGTTTATATAAATAAAAGGAAAGATAAAATTAACTAAGTAAGCAAAAAGTAAACGGGACTCTGGTTCAGATTAATATTATCTGCTCCTTCATGCTATTCCTACTGGTTTAATTATAATTGTTTGTGTTTAATTGGTATTCCTACATTTTAACACATATAATACATTAGTTAATATAACAACATAATATAGGAAAAACCCTAGATAAGTGCGAAACATTACTAAAAATACTGCAATTAATAAGATGATTAAACCCCCCTTCTCATTAATTCCCACGGTTTGACCCCGGCCGCTTCTGTCTTCTACACTACTACGACCGGGTTTTAATTTGCAGCCCGACGGATATTTTGAGTATTAATTTCTTTCTTTTAACAACTACTCCTCTTCTAAATCACTCACGATAAATCCATTCTGCAAAATGGCGCCGTTGCCGGGGACTAGATTTATTCTAGTCCTAAGTCCGGATTATTCACCTGTTTAATTATAAATATTTTGTTCTCTTAAAAATGTTAATAATATTTCTATATTATTTTCGTTTATTGTTAATATTAATTATCTACTATATTTTGTTAATATTACTCCTCTAATAATCTGTTAATATTAAATTGGACATTTGGACAAATTGGACACCTGACTTTGGCCATCTAACTCCGGACATCTAACTTCTGATATCTAACTTCTAACTCTTATTAACATTTAATTTCCATTGTCTCTAACATTTTATTTCCATTGTCCCTAACATTTAATTTCCATTGTCCTTAACATTTAATTTAATGTAATTAACCCGCTAACTTATAATTTTTGTAATCTAACTACTAATTATTATTTTATGTGTACTAATGTTTATCTGTTTATTTGTAGCTCGTATGTTACAGTTAAATCGAAAAAAAAAAACGAAACAGGGGTTGTCCGCAAGGACAACCGCCCCGTTTGCTCGCGGTCGCCCCACTCTTGACCGCCACTTAACTCGCGGACGCTACACACGCGACCGCCTCGCGGTCGACTCACTCTTGTCCGCCAGATAACGCGCGGACGCCACACAAAGACCGCCTCGCGGTCGTGCTTCAGAATAGAAAAAAAAATGAAGCGCCGCGTTTCACAAATCTGTTCTTCCCCAACCTTTCATTTCGAACTCAGCCAGTCCGAGAGAAGAACAACGAGCCGCGCGAATCGCTTTCTCCCACAATTCAACACAACTTCTTCAATTCTTCATCAAATCTTGCAAGGTTAGTACCGAAATCTTCATTTTTCAATTCTCTACGTTTCTATAGCTTCAAATCTGTAAATGATGAACTACATTAGGAGAAATAAGGACTGAAGTTTCGAATCCCTAATTCCTAAATTCGAAAATTTCGAACTCTAATTGCTAATTTGTCTCGAATTTGTCCTATATTTGTCATAATCTACATATACAAGGTTAAATCTTCACTTATTACACTTAGATTGGGTGTGTTTTGTTGAACTCTAAAATTGATAGTGCTAGTTACGAAAAATTCATTGTTAAAACTAGCATTTTTCAGTTTTATTTAGCCTTGATAATTAAACGAGTATAGATTGTGATTATAGGTTATTATTTCTAGATTTGATTGGTGACGGTACTAAAAACCTTGATTCTGACTGAAATTTTGTGGAGAATCGAAGAATTTTAGGGGAGACTCTGTCGAATTTTCGACAGAATTTGTGTTGTATAATTATTCTGTTTATGTTTTATTATTTGTTCATTTGTTTCTATTTTTATTAATTTACGGAGTTGTTTATGTTAAATGCTAATGTTCTGTTTGATATTAATTTATGTGTTGTTATTATCATTTTTGTTGTTATTAATTGTTAATTTTTATAATGTTGTTCTTGGTTGATTTTATGCTGTTTTTGTTTATTAATTTTATGTTATTATTTGTCTAGTAAATTTCATGTTATTGTTATTACTTTGTTTGATATTTAATATTTTTATTGTTATGCTGTTAATGTTGTTTGCTTTTAATTTTAAATATATATTAGTATGCCTCGTATTCGTGGTGGCGACTGCCCTGGAGCATCATCTTCTTCTGCACCTCGTCTGCTGGACGATGGTTTTGTCTCAGTAGAGGCTCGTGCCTGGTTCGAACAGGGCAAGGACTTTATCATAGAGAGGAAATTTGAGCCGGCAGTGCTAGAGGATGCAGGGGTGGATACTATATTTGCCAGGCTAGGACTTTCAGAGGTCCTAAGGTTAGGAGAGGGAGTCTTTGCTCCGGACTTAGCTCGAGAGTTTTATGCTAATGCCCGGGCAGGCGATATGAGCATCACTTCTTATGTACGCCATAGCCCCGTGGAGATCACTCCCACGACGTTCACCTCTCTCTTGCACATCCCGGATGCTCCTGGTGATATCCGAGGATTCACAGAGGAGTACCTGCAGAGGTCGAAGTCCAGGTGGCTTCAGGCTGTAGGACGGAGGACCCGACGTAGAGGGGAGGAGGAGAAGGATGTCCTCCCGTTCGCTAGCTTCCCGACGCTGACTCAGAGGCTTCTCCTGGAGATCCTCAGTCATCAGATTCGCCCATCTGGGCGCATGATGCTTCTGATGAGGATTGTGCCTTACTGGACTATTTCCTAGGTCCATTTCCACCCGCTCAGCGCCTCTCCTTCAGCCACGTCATGTTCGGCCAGCTCTATAAGGTGGTCTCTTACATGAGGACGAAGAAGAAGAAGAAGAAGATCACTCCCATTTTTCCCTTCTTCCTCAGTCTCCACATTATCGGTACTGTCCCATTCCCAGCAGGGTTCAGGGAGACTTTAGATCTTCGTCCAGCGAAGCGCTCAGTGTCACTGCTGACTGTGCGGAGCTGGGGCTTTTTGCGCTCAGATGACGGTACTTGGGTTAGGAGTGCCACTGCTCGGTCTTCCACTGCATCTTCCACAGCAGCGGGGACCTCTACTGGAGCTACACACTCAGCCGATCCTGACCCACCGTCCGCACAGGGAGAGGAGCCTTATAGGCCGACTACTGATATGATGCAGACCCCTACTCCTGTACCCTACTCCACAGATCTACAGGCTCAGTTCCAGACCTTCCATCAGATGCAGCAGCAGATGCATCAGAGGTTTGAGAGCTTTGAGCAGACTCAGCAGAGGATGCTAGCTGAGCAGTCACAGATGATGCAGCGCTTGGATCGGAGTGACGAGTTGTATCACCGAGTGGTACAGCGCTTAGACCAGGGTGACCAGTTGCAGGCACAGACCGCTCAGCTCATGCAGCGTCTCCTCGCTCAGTCAGGCCAGGAACCAGCACAGCCTCCACCACCACCACAGTGATTTTATTTTATTGTTATTTTAATTTCATTTTATATTTCTCTGACTTTTTGTAGACTATTACTGTTTAAACCTTGTGCTAACATTTGATATATTCAGGAAGGTAACAGTGTGGTACTTTATGTTTTTATTTTATTTATTTTTATTTATGTTTTTCATTTAATGATTTTCTTTTGGTTCATTGGAGTTCTGCTGCTGGCTATATATGATTTTCTTTTCAGAATCAATTCTATGTTGAATATATAGCTGAACTCATCTTTGGAAAGCAACCTCAGTTGCTTTGGCATTTCAATATCTTCGGTTGAACACTTGCGCAACTCAAGTGTGAGGAACGTCTCACCCCTGTCAAAGCTCTAAGTGTGAGGAAGGATACCTTCCTCAATCTACGATACAAGGGGAGTTTTCAATTCCTCATTTTATATTACTGTTCAACCTTTATTTAATCCTTTATGAGTCTTTCATAATTTGAAAGGTCATTTTCTTGATTTTAATTCTGAACAATGAGGACATTGCTCCTCTTAAGTGTGAGGAAGGAAAGACCTTTCCTTGAAATTATGACAGTAGTTCGATAATGCCACACTCACTTTTTGCTACTCTAAACTGCCTATAAAAAAAATGAGGTAAAATAATTGTAGAAGTATCTGAAATTATGTCAAGTGACAACTGAAAGGTAGTTTTATTTCAAGGAGTTTGTATAAAAATTATTTCCATCAAAATACTCTATTTTTCGCTCAAAAAATGATAGATCTGCTAGTTGTAAAAATCAATTTAGTTTAGCTTGGGATTATGGAAATATGTGGAAAGTCAAGGAAAGAAAAGGATAAAGACAAGGTACTCCGCTGTTTATGAATTTTTCTAACCAAAACAGGCCTCGTCTATCTGGTTATTAAGTTCTTTGGGGTGCTTTATCACCTCTAACCTAAGGTCTCGTGACCTGGGATAGAAGACCCAACACCGCTACAAGGATAGAGAGAAAAGTCTGGGGTACAGAAAAATAATGCAATTTAAAAATATATTATATAAATAATAAGTGCTTTGTATATACAATTTGCACATTCAAAAAAAATGTGAATAAATAAATTGCAATTTATGTTTATGAACATGAGTACGTGGTGTTGAAAGGTATTGCGGAATAAGGCATTACTTCACACCCCTTGTCATCCCAGGTTAGTGAATGAAATTGGTTGGAAAATCCCAGGTTAATCTAACTTGTTTTCTGCAGTTAGTTAATTTTCTATGCTTTTATTAAATGGTTCTTTTTCACTGTTTGCTAAAACCTACTTCTAAGAGCAGAATTATTCTTTCGATTGTCACTTTGTCTAAATTCCCTTCTACACTTATTTAATCTGTTTTATTATTAAGGCTTAGAGATAATTATATTCCTTATTTGCTTGAGGACAAGCAAAAGTCAAGTGTGAGGAAGTTTGATAAGTGCAAAAATATAGACTTTTTAGGGTTTAATCATCTTATTAATTGCAGTATTTAGTAATGTTTCGCACTTATCTAGGGTTTTTCCTATAATTATGTTGTTATATTAACTAATGTATTATATGTGTTAAAATGTAGGAGAAATACCAATTAAACACAAACATTATAAAGGATTAAAAGAGGAACCGCCACATAACAAGGCGGACGAGACACAGGAGGAGAAACAAGAGGCGACCGCCTCCTTAAGAGGCGGACAACTCTAATGCAACCGCGAGGCGGTTGAGATAGAGAGTACCGCCACTTAAGAGGCGGACAACTCAGACGCAACCGCGAGGCGGTTGAGACAGAGATGACCGCCACTTAAGAGGCGGACAACTCTAATGTAACCGCGAGGCGGACAAGAAGAGAGAAGACCGCGAGGCGGACACAACAGAGGAGACCGCTCCTTATCTAGCGGACACGGCTAAGTGTCCAAAAATTAACGGGTTATCTCTAGCCGACTCGTTCTGCAACTTGAGAAGGCGCCTACCAGAAATCACGCCCGCGTTTCAGCTTTGTCCCCTGCGCAATCAATAGCTGCAATCAATGGGGAGCTGCAATCATCGAGCTCAATCAGTGAGCTAATGAGCTGCTGCTGTTTTCTTCTTCTATAAATACGAGCTTCATTCCTCCTTACTGAGTGTCCTTCCGGAGGCTCCTTCCGTGGTTCCTCTGGAGTTCCAACTCACGCACCATCTCATTTCTCTCCTTCCGCCTTCTCCATTTTTATTTATTTTACAGTCCACTAAATCCACTCTAGCCTACGTATACAAAATAGCAGAGCGGACGGAGTGATTACGGATGATTTCTATCATTCTTGTTTCTGTTATTCTATTTAATATGTTAGGCTAGTTTACGTACGCTTTGGGAATAATTATTATATTCTGTATTAATTATGCAATGTTTTTACTGGTTTTAATTTCTTTTCTTTCTTTTAATAATTACACCACTAAAACCACTCACTATAACGTCTGCAAAATGGAAAATAGACTTAGCAAGCCATTTAATAAACTCATGACATTTATTAAAAAGGCGAGAGATGAGCTTTAAGCGTAACAAACTGTATTTATTAAAACCGGTAAAATATTGATTACATAATTAAACAAACCATAATTAAAAACCTTGCCCGGAGCAAATCCTCCTTAGCCAGACATATTAACTGGTAATAAATCTGACAAAGGTTGGACGTAAATACAGCACGGAGACGTGATTAGTGAATGGAGAAATGGAGGGGTCGAAGAGTGAAACATGTACGTAGGTTATTATAAGTGAAGTGGGTGAATTTGAGAATTTAGAGAACTGGGATATGAGATGTACGTGAGTGTAATGGAAGAGAATAAATGAGGTGAGAATGAGTGATTTTCTGGTTTTCTCCGTGCACTCGTACAAGGCTGTAGGGAATGGGTATTTATAGAAGAAAATGAAGAGTAGTGGTACGTAGATATTTGCTTCATTGATTGCTTCATTGATTGAAGCATTAATTGCAGGGGACAGGAGGCAGACTGCAGGAGCGATTTAAGGTAGGCGGGGGGGTAGATAGATAAGACGATTCAAGTTGAAGACGACGACGACGCGCGAGAAGAAGAAGAAAACTAGCCGGATTTGCGATTTTATCTTGTCCGCCTGTTAATACCGCCTGATAAGTGGCGGTAGTGGTAGTGTTGTCCGCCTGTTAGTACCGCCTGATAAGTGGCGGTAGTGGTAGTGTTGTCGCCTGTTAGTACCGCCTGATAAGTGGCGGTAGTGGTAGTGTTGTCCGCCTCGCGGTTGCATGTGAGGAGACCGCCTCATAAGTGGCGGTAGAGGTGGAGACGACCGCCTCACGGTTGGATCAGAGAGGACCGCCTCATAAGTGGCGGGGTAATGATGTGGTGTCCGCCTGGCGGTTGGTGTGGTGGTGTCCGCCTATAACAGGCGCGGTTGCACCATTGACCGTGGCCTATTTTCCTTCCAACTTGACCGGCTCTAGATTTTCGTTTGGACTCCGTTTTCTGAGCCGCTTGCGTCTACGCGTTCGTCTCTTTGACTACTTCACTCCCGGCTTGGTTTTCCTCATGTTAAACCAATAATTTTGTGAGATAAACAATAAAACATAAACTAGAGGAAAACTAACCGAAGTGGAGAAATGAGCAAGAAAAGTGCTAATATAAAACATGAAATACACCTATAAAACATGCTCATTTTGACACTTATCACTATCGTGTCTGATAGGGATACCAGATTCCTCTCGAGGTACTGGAGATCTACACGGGAAGCGCTTGGTACCGAGCTGAAGCTGAGTACAGCGTTCCACCCTCAGACAGATGGTCAGAGTGAGCGCACTATCCATACGCTTGATGATATGTTACGCGCATGTGCACTAGACTTTCAGACCAGCTGGATTGATAAGTTACACTTGATCGAGTTTAGCTACAACAACAGTTACCATGCGTCGATCAAGATGTCTCCTTTCTAGGCATTGTACAGTAGACCATGCCGCACACATTTATACTGGGATGAGTCGAGTGAGGTGGTCATTTCAGGGCCGGAGTATCTGGAGCAAGTACAAGCAGAAGTACACCAGATTCGAGCTAACATGAATGCAGCTCAAGATAGGCAGAAATCATATGCCGATGTGCGCCGACGAGACCTGGAGTTCGTTGTGGGCGACCAGGTATTTCTGTGAGTCTCGCCCATTAAGGGTGTATTTCGTTTTGGCCAGAAGGGCAAGTTGAGCCCAAAATATGAGGTCGGGTGGGCCCGTTGACAGTCTTACTGACCGCGGGAGTTTGACTGCTTACAGGCTAGACTGCCTACTGAGTGGGCAAGAATGATGTATTTCACGTATCGTAGTTGAAGAAGTGCTTTCCCATCCGTCTCATGTACTTCAGCCCGAGAGGCAAACACTAGAGCCGACCATGCGATCAATGGAGACTCCCGTACGGATCCTGGACACTAAGACTCGAGACACTCGCCACAAGTCTGTTCGACTGGTAAAGGTCCTCTAGTCTAACCAGGAGGTCAAGGAGGTCACTTGGGAGCGGAAGGATGATATGAGGGTGAAGTACCCGTCATTGTTTACTCAATAGTCTTCGTATGTATATGGTACGGGGCATACCCTATTTAAGGGGGTAGAGCCGTTTCACTTTATGTATGTATGGTATGTATTGAATACATTATCCAGACCTCGAGTCCGAAGGTTGTTATGTCAGGTATATTTTTGGATATGGAAGTTTTATGTTGCAAAAGTAATTCCCGTGATCTAATTAAATGATGCATGAGACTTGTGGAACTTTGAGGACAAAGTTCTTTTAAGGGGGCTAGATTGAAATACCCCAAATTTAAATATGTTAATAAATTATGTAATTATGATATTCTAAGGTTAATTAAGCCCTTAAGAACATTGGTGAAGAAATAAAAACCAAAAAGAAAAAGAAAACGCGTAAAAGTCACAAAACATAAAAACACGTGTTACGTAATTATAGGAGGTATATAACCTTAACTGGGGTCCTAAATTGATTCCTAGGACTTATTTAGTTACTAAGAACATGTGAGAAAAATTCTCGAAGGAAACGGATCCATATAGTGGGTTAAAAACGTAAACGAAGTCTTAAAGCACGTTTTTCGAGGAACTCGGAAAATGTGACTTTAAGCGGGTTTAATGGACTCGTAAAATTTATCATTAACTATAATTAAACATTAATGGAAGTCTAAAACCGTTAAAATTTACTAAAACTGGAAATCGGTTAAAAAAACTGGAAATCGTTGAATGAGTGACATTCGGTCCAGTTGGATTTTATTTTTGGGTGACCTAAGTGCAACCTGCCCACCCAGTACTTTGTAAAAATTAAAATCTGAAGCCCTTTTCTATGCAGTGCACGCTTTCCCTCCCTCTCTTGCTTAATATATAATGTTATATTATAACAAAGTACAAAAGTAATAAAGTAGAGTAAGGAATATTGCATATACCTTTTTCAATTTTCTCTTTTATCTACCTCCTCTCACCTCTTACAATTTTTTTTTTCCTAGCCAGCACTCTCTCTGCTCCATTCCTTCCTCCCATGGTGATTTCCTAAACCCCCCAACAACTCCATCTTCTTTCCTTGTTCCACCACTAAACAAACTCAAAACAGAAAAATAAATATCAAAACTCCCCTCATCTTGGAGCTTCTTTTCCACCCCTCAAAAGCTTCAAACTCTCAAATTCACTTCCATGGCTGTAGCTCTATTCTTGAAGAAGAACTCCTTCATGAGCTAGTCCTCCTTTGTTTTAAGGTAAGAAAAGCTTGAAAACCCCTCTTCTTCTAGCTTTTCTTTGAAACCGATTTTTGCCCCAGCTTTTGAACTCCATTATTTCTCTTCATTCTAGCTTTGTTTATCTTCAAGAAGTGCTGGAGGTTGTTTATTTTGATTGCCCAATTACTCCCTTGGAATAAAGAAGGTAATTATCTCCATTTCGATACCTAAACACTCTCTTGTTCTAGGTTGATTTCAAGAGCTTTATTAATCTCTCAATACTCATTGTTATTCCATTGGGCTTGGTCTATAGATTAGCAAATACTCCATTTTGTAACCGGTTGTTGAACAAGAGGAAAGGAGGAGGAAAAAGACATGAAAAAACTCAAGGTAAAGGGCTTACCTTAATGTAGTGTAGTGCCTCAAGGATTGTAATTGTATTTTGCAAAATAGAGTGCTTTGAATGCATTATGTAATGCAGGTGATAGCTTTATCATGTGGAAATTCAATGTTTAAATTTATGTTATTTAAGGGCCTAAGTTCCAAGCTTGTAAGATTTATGTATTTTGATGTTATTGTTATGAAAGGTCTGGAAATCAATGTGTTATAAGTGCCTAGAATGAATGTGGTTATTGGATGGAATTAGGAATGCTGGATAATGTGTGAGGATGTTAAAATTGTGGGGAAACCATGCCAAAATTTGTGTAGTACATTAGGTGTCCTAAGGGGTTGTGAGAGGAAAGAACCTAGGATTAATTAGGTGACTTTGGAGACCAACTTGAGTAAATACCACTTGGAAATTAGATTAGATGAGAGCTATGTCGTTGGTTTAAAGCTGGAGTGAAAATGATGTATGTAGTGTACCAATAATGCATTAGTTGTGAACTAGTTAAGTGGATGAGAGTTGTGAGTAAAATCTATAACTTTAGAACCTAGGAAAACTAAGAACAAGTTCTAGGAAAAAAATGGGAAACTGTGTGAATTTAATCAAAGATTAGATAATGAGTCTAGTTAATGAATTTAGTAGTGGTTTAAAGTGTTATATTAGTGTTAGAACATGCTAATTATATGTGGAAGGATTAGGGAAGAAATGGGTAAGAAAACCAAGTTAAAACAACAATTGAAAATGTCAAAATTGACATAAGTGTAGCAGGGTCGGGACTTAGGTCCAGGAAAAGGTCCCGGACCAACACCAAAAAACTGCTGAAAAATGCCTGTAACATTGGTCCGGGACTTAAGTCTTGCATTAAGTCCCGGACCACCCTCGAAAACATGCTGAAATTGAAGTTTAAGATTGGCCCGGGACCTACCTCCAGTACAAAGTCTTGGACCTATACTAAAAACTGGCCGAAACTTATGAAAACAAACTGGTCCGGGACTATAGGTCCGGACCTAGTCCCAGACCACCCTAAAAATCTCTCTAAAGGTTAGTAAATGGTGTCTAATGATGGGGATTGTTTGGTATTGTTGTTACATGATTGTTTAGGATATGTTTGGTGACTTATAATGACCATTAGGAGGGTGAAAAAATATAAGTTTAAGTGTGAAAGTATACAACATAATTATGTGAGTAATTAGCTAATCGAAAGTTAAATACGGTCATTAACCAACATGACTAATAATGTATAGGAGCTTCATTCGATGGTCAACGAACGCAGCAAGGACCAAGGTCTGGTTTTCTTGCAACTTGTTTGCTACCGGTTTACACCGGCTTGTATGTTATTTGTTTTTCTAGATGTTTACGACCTTGTAAGATTAAAACATGAAATGAGTTTATATTTATTGTTTTATGTGGCGCGTATGCTCCGATACCGTCCAACCTCAAATACGTGCTAACCCTGTTAGTTAACCAATGTTAGGATCACGTAAGAGAACGGTATTCGATTTTTAATGTCCCAACTTACGGAACGTTCTAACTACGGTTATCCGTGTGTTAATTGCGAATTGTATTGTTTGAATGTATCTTACCTCCCTTGTGTGCCTAACTGGGCTTGAACACTTACAGTTTGAAACGATATGTTAAGTTCCATAAATGGAACTTCTAACAAGTGTATAACCGGGGGGTGGGAAATCTGGGTGTCCGGTCAAACGTGTATGTATGGAAGTTGATATCTGGATCATATTTAACTTTCTCCTTGTTCGGTTGTTTTCCTTCTTGGAATTCAATCTCCCACGAGTCTTTTAAATGGCTCTCCTGCCTTGACTTAAATTCGGGGTTAGGGGAATATGTGTATGGTGTGTGGACCCACTACGTCCGACACATCTTAAGTTAAATTAAACGTTTGATAAACAGAGCTTTAACATGTTATATAACGAGCTCGACATGAGAATGAAATCATTTTCTAGGCTCACCAAATTTGGCTAACTTTTATTTGGTTCATTTCCTCAAGCGATTTGTTCCTGTTTATGTCGTATATATGTTGTTGTTGTGCAATGAATATTGCTATGTTCATGTATGTTGTTTGTTAAATTGAATCTCATGTTTATTATGAGAATTAGTTGCGTGTATCCCGGTAGCCGGTGGGCTACACGTTATCATACCAGCCAAGGGTTGCTGAGCCCATCGGGGCACCATATTTATTTCAGGCTGAGGATCAAAGAGCGGAGTCGCTTTAGCATCGGAGTAAAAAGGAAACTCTTTTGTTTATTTTGGATAGTGAACCGAGGTGTGCCTGTACACTCGGGGTGGTATATTTTTGGAGGAACTAGAATAGAATTGTGATTTTTGTACTTTAACATTCGGTATAGTGTGGTTTGAAGGTATGTTGAAAAATTGTAATTTATGCTCGGGAATCTTTGTCCATCAGACCGATACATCTTGTATGAATTAGCCTTGTTAGCCACGTGGGTGGCTAACGGCGTGTAACACCGCCTCTTTGGTTAATGTTTAAGTTATATTTTTCGATGCAATTAATGGTTAAATGTAGAGTTTACGGTTGGGGGTGTTACATGTAGTTTAAGACATTACAAAGTATCTTGGTCTCCCCACTTCTCTTGGGCAATCCAAGGTTTCGGCTCTTGGATTTTATGGTGACAGGATTTGGAGTAGGCTGGAACCTGTTTCCAAAAGGATATCTCAAGCGGGGAGACTTACTTTTATCAAAAGTGTTCTGCAGGTAATCCCATGCTATGCAATGCAGGTTTACCTTTTCCCCAAGTCTTTGCTAGACAAATTTTCAGCTATGTTTCTGAAATTTCTGGGGAGTGTCGACTGGTCGAAGAGATCAATGGTATGGATAAGGATATTGTCACTCTCCCTCGAGACCGTGGTGGTCTTGAGATTCAGGACTTGTATGTCCATAACCTGGCACTTCTTGGTAAACAAGTTTGGCGGATCCTTTCTGATCCGGATTCGCTGGTGGCAAGGCTAATTAAAGGTGTTTACTTCCCTAATGGATCGCTGTTTGACTCTTATCTTCCAAGGAATTGCAGTCCTATGTAGAGTTCGATCAAAGCTGCCATTGAGCTCCTCCGTAAGGGGTGCAAGTGGGTGCTGGGTTTGGCAGATCTTAATGCTTGGACCGATCCATGGCTTCCGCGGCCTTGGAGCTTCAGACCTGTTTCATCCCCGCTAGTGGGAGCAGATTCCCTTGAGGTTTCGGATCTGGTGAATCATTCGTCCAGGTGTCGATTTGCATTTTAACCACTCTTATCTCTTCTGTTTTTAACCATTTAGATACTCCTCTTATTTTTTCGCTCCCTGTTCAGGTGGGGGATAAACTAGATTCCTTGATTTGGCATTTTAATAAATTTGGTTGTTACTTAGTAAAATCTGGTTATTACATTGCTAAGAGGATTCTTGGTGCATATGAAGGCCCTAGTCATAGAAGCAGCTCGGGTTTCCTGAAATTGCTGGCTCAGTCCTTCCTTTCTCCTAGAGTCCTACTCTTCGGGTGGCGGTTTTGGCCTGGCGGTCTTCCCTCGGGGCTCGGTTTGGCTAGACATGGACTAGGGTCAGTAGATTGTCGTCTCTCTGGTGAGCTGGAGGACTTGGCGCACGCATTGGTTTTCTATCCTTAGGGGGTTGGGTGTTTTTGGGAGGTAAATGATCCTTCCTTCTCCTGCTTCAGTCCTCCTGAAATTTTTGTGCTTGGTTTGAATGGTTGGCTTTGAATAAGAGTTTGGTAGATGTGTTAAATATTAGGGAAATTTCATGAAATGCCACTATATTTTTGGCTAATTCATGAAATGCCACTAAAAAAAAGAAAGTCACGAAATGCCACTATATTTCTGAAAAGTCCATGAAATGCCACTATAGATAGAAAAATGACAAAAATACCCTTACTAGTTAACAAAGTACTTTTAAAGTTCACAATATGCCCCTAAGTGTTACAAAATTGACAAAAATATCAAAATACAATTAAAATATTAAAAGATATCAAATATTATAAAAATTAAATTTTCAAAAAATTGAAAAAATTAAAATATCAATAAATATAAAAAATTCATTTTTAAAATGTATTCAATACCATAAAAAGAATATTGAGTTCTAAACAAATAATTTATACCAATAAGTACCATAATTTTATCATACATTTTTAATTATTATTTGCTATCAATTTAGATTATTTATTTCTTAAAGTAAATAAATTTTTTATATTGCTGATAAAATTTAAAAACTAAAATTCTAAACATAATAATTTATTTGAGATAGAGCAACTGAGAATATATACATGTAACATATAATATTAAATAGTAAAACTTGTTTGAAATGTAGAATATAACGTTTTATAATAATAATATGCAACTTATTCCTTCTTTGGTTATCATTACTTGCTCCTAATAAGTTGCATATTATTATTCTGAAAAAGTTTTATTCTACATTTCATACAAGTTACTATTTAATATTGTATGTTATATAATATTCTCAGTCACTCTATTTCCAATAAATTATTATATTTAGAAATTTTAGTTATTAAAATTTATAAGTATATAAAAAAATTATTTACTTTGAAGAAATAAATAATCTAAATTGATAGACAATAATAATTAAAAAATGTATGATAAAAATTATGGTACTTATTTGGTATAAAATATGGTACTATATGGTAGAAAAATTGGTATAAATTATTTGTTTATAACTCAATATTCTTTTTATGGTATTGAATAAATTTTAAAAAAGGATATATTTATTTTTTAATTTTTGAATTTTTGAATTTTTTTTATTTGTTGAATTTTTATAATTTTTTTAATTTTAAATATTTTTATATTTGTTTAGTATTTGATTTTTTTGTTAATTTTTAACACTTAGGGGCATATTGTGAACTTTAAAAGTATTTGTCAACTAGTAGGGGTATTTTGGTCTTTTTTCCATCTATAGTGGCATTTCATGGATTTTTTAGAAATATAGTGGCATTTCGTGACTTTCTTTTTTTAGTGGCATTTCATGAAATTTGCCTAAATATTATTCAAAAATTGTGGTCAGTTTGGTGGGCTAGAAATTCAGTTTTTCATGGTGAGTACAATTCCTTCGAGGATGGTTTCGCTCGTGCTTCAGCTTTTTTGCAACAGTACCAAACTGCTTCGGGGCCTGTGATCCCTTGGATGTCAGCTGCTCTCGGTGGGTTCTTGCTCCTGCTGGTAGGGATGGCAATGGGTCGGGTTCGGGTCGGGTGGAGCATCACCCGCACCCATCACCCGATTTAAAAATTTCACCCGAACCCGACCCATCACCCGTTAACCTTCACCCATCACCCGATCCACCCATCACCCGCGGGTATTCGGGTGGATCGGGTTATACACGGGTGAAACCCAAAACAAATTAAAATTTTAACTTTTTTTAAAGTAACACAAAACTATATATTTATGTATGTACGTATTTCAAACAGATAATATTATAATAATTTAACGTTGACTGTAACAATAGGCTGGTCAACATTAACATATTATATTAATCAATGTTAGAACACCAAACCTAAGTTTGTAATGTTTGACTGATTGAGTTATTATTTATAAGGAAAGCACCTCACTCTTATATCTAAGATTTCGATGTGGGAGGTTATCTCATTTCTAACACGAGTACCTCTCCTCCCGCATCATTTTTGAGTCCAAATAAAACGTGGACTAACCAACTTGAAAATATTTTAAATTTCACTTAAGCTAGTCTTCCTTCCATTAGTTATGTAGAACAAGCCACGAAATTTTAGTACTTGAATGTAGAAGATGAGTTATTTATAAGTAGAAAATCCTAATCTATGAACTAAACTTCGATGTGGGATGTAGTTGTAGAACTCCCTCCTCCCAGACTCCCACATCGTTTTTGGGAACAAAAAATAAACTTGTAATCACTACATCTATACACTATCCGAGTCCTTATTTTAAACATTAAGACTCACCAAGTCAATCCACGTTTAATGGATATAAGACTTGAGCTTATTAGTATAACTGTTGCATGCAATACAGCAACGTTATTCAGCACTGCAACAAGTGATCTAGTTATGCTTTTATAAGCATTGAAAAATTGCTACGTCTAACATGTTCGATGTGGGAGGTAGTTTCACTGTCTAAGTCTGGATCATTCGCCCACATCGATTTCTAGTTGAAACAATAATTGCTTTATAATGTATAAGGAGCTTTCCTAAGGTAAAGCTCAATAACGGGTTGGATATCGGGTGGTGGGTCGGGTGATGGGTGGAAAAATTGTCACCCGCATCCGACCCGATCCGTCATCTGTTTCACCCATCACCCGTTTTACACCGTTTATTTCGGGTTTTCACCCATTACATGGATCGGGTTGGCGGGTGAAGCGGGCACCCGATGGGTATTGCCATCCCTACCTGCTGGTTGGGTAAAATTAAACTGACGTTTGCACTGGTACGGGTGGCTTGTTCTTTGCCAGTGCTGTTCTGCGCAATGCAGAGGGCTGCTGCTGGCGTGCATCCTTTGTGGCTTACGTGTGGTGTCATCCCCCTCCTCTGCTGAGGCTTTGGCCTTAGACAAAGGTATTAAGTGGGCAAGGGAGTGTGATATGGGTGTATGGTCGCAGAGACTGACTGCCTCAGAGGTTAGATTCACTCAGAGGAAAAGCTAAGCTGGACCCTTACGTGAAGGGTGAAGCTATTTCTCAGCGGCTCGGAGTGGCTAGGCAGGGCGACGGAGCTCTCTAGTGGAGCTTTGTCCGGCGCGAAGGAAATGGTGTTGCTCACTATATGGCCTCTCTTTATTCCTCTCTTTCTGATGTATATAGTATAACGAGCCGGGATTCTGAGTTCCCTCCTTCTCTGGTGTCCATTTGTAATCACTACTTGAAATTTTGATAAGCAATAGTGTTTTGGTTTTCAAAAAAATGTGATTTCCTCCCACAATTCTTGTAAGTATTTTCTATTTGTTATTTTATCTTATTTGTTTGTCTACCAATTCCTTCCATGTATAACATATTGATTTAAATTTATTCTAATATTGATAATTTATGTTTTACAGCAGTAAATTGTACCGTATCGACGCTCAACCAGCACCAATGTAATAGAATTGTTCATCAGGTCACACCCACAGCTACGGAATCTAACCATTATTTTGGATGATGTGAAGATGGTAAAACAATACTGTTGTCTACAATTGTTCTTTAATGGCCATAGGCACGCTTGTTTGATGTCAACATGAAATCGAGGAGGCTACATTATCTCGACAGTCTTAGTAATGGATATGATGAAGTGAATATGCAAGTCGACAGAAGTGTGAGTGTTATGTTTTATTTTTTTTATTTATATTCGGCTGGAACTTCTTTAAGCTTATGGCTGGTTCTTATTCATGCAAATAGTTGGTATCTGTCTGGACATGTTGTTGGTACTTCTGTCAGCATAAAGATGGCATTTCAGTATGATTTGGG
Source organism: Limonium bicolor (assembly GCA_023374045.1). Lineage (NCBI taxonomy): Eukaryota > Viridiplantae > Streptophyta > Magnoliopsida > Caryophyllales > Plumbaginaceae > Limonium > Limonium bicolor. The sequence continues at coordinate 152,426,796 of CM041777.1, read as the reverse complement.
CTGTTTTTTTTGTTGGTTCTTATTTATATGATGACTGGTATCTCTCTGTACATGTGTGTGATCGTTCTAATAGCATGTGGCTGGAACTTGCAATGACTAAACAGTTCGTATCTCTTCGTACATTTGGCTGGTAATTCTGTCAGGATGTGGATGGTACTTCATAATGCTTTAAGGTGGTATTTGATTATGCTTGTGGCTGATTTTTATTTATACAAATGGATGGTATCTATATGTTCATGTGGCTGGTATTTCAGTCAGCATGTTGCTGAAAAATCTATGTGATGTCCGCTGATATTTTGTATGCATGTGTTGTCCGTTGAAAAATCAATGTTGCTTCATGTTTCAATAAAAATAAATGTGGTTAATTGTTGAATATACTTAAGTTTCAACATTTATTAATTGTTCACTCCTGCAGTGAAACTGTTCCAACTCGAGGATCCTTGGTGTATTCTAGTGCATACTACTAATTTAGGTTTTTGAATCTTCCACAAAATGTGATATTCTAAAAAATAATTATGGAGAACATTTGATGTGTAGTTATGATTGTTGGCTGCTGACTGTTGTACATTATTCTCCATTTGTTTATTCTATATGTTTTGTTATGTACAAATATAAGTATATAACTCTTGAATTTGTAGTTGCAAATGGTGGATGAATATTTGATAAAATTGGAAAGAAAGTTGGTGCAACTGCATTTGAGGTGACAATAGAGAATGCCCCTCAACAGGATGACTTATTCTCATGTGGAGTAATAATGTGTAAGCTGATGCAATGTTGGAATGGGCATGAAAATCTTAGTTGGACACTGAATTGGATAAAATCAAGTTCATTGTTATCGTCAGAAAACAGTTTTGTGCTTGTGTTGTCTTTGTACGATGGGAATAAATTAGCTGATGCTTGGAGAGCTAAGTTAGAATGTTCGAAACTTCCAGCATATGCAAATAAGGATCAACGGGAACAACGCAAGAGGAGGAGATAGTTAGAATAGCTAGAGTCTAGAGTTTGGTTAAAGATTCCCTGGTGTTATTAGAGTTTGGTTGTTACTGATTTTTGATCGTTCATATGCTAACAATCTCAAATATTATTATTGAATTTAGGAAGAAGCTTGTGTAAACATTGTATTGGTGTTATCTAAACGTTGGTTGTGAGCATTTTATTTGAATATGGAGAACTTATGACATAATTGTCGTGACATACATTTACAGATCATTTCAGTGTCTATTTATCTGATTTCTGATAGTTTTTCTTGAATTTTGCTACCAGAAATCAGACAAATAGACACTGAAATGATCTGTAAATGTATGTCACGGCAATTATGTCATAGGTTCTCCATATTCAAATAAAATACTCACAACCAACGTAGAGATAACACCAACACAGTGTTTACACAAGCTTCTTCCTAAATTCAATAATAATATTTGAGATTGTAAGCATATAGATTGAACGATCATAAAAAAATCAGTAACAACCAAACTCAAATAACACCAAGAATCCTTAACCAAACTCTAGACTCTAGCTATTCTAACTATCTCCTCCTCTTGCGTTGTTCCTATTGATCCTTATTTGCATATGCTGGAAGTTTCGAACATTCTAACTCATCTCTCCAAGCATCAGCTAATTTATTCCCATCGTACAAGACAACACAATCACAAAGCTGTTTTCTGAACGAGAGCAACGAACTTTTTTTATCCAACTCAGTGTCCAAATAGGATTTTCATGTCCATTCTAACATTGCATCAGCTTACACATTATTACTCCACACGAGAATAAGTCATCCTGTTGAGGGGCATTCTCTATTGTCACCTCTAACGCAAATGCACCAACTTTTTTTCCAATTTTATCAAAATATTCATCCACCATTTGCAACTGCAAAATTCAAGAGTTATACGCTTATATTTGTACATAACAAAATAGATAGAATAAACAAATGGAGAATAATGTACAAACAGTCAGCAGCAAACAATCAAAACTACACATCAAATGTTTTCCATAATTTTTTTTAGAATATCACATTTTGTGGAAGATTTAAAAGCCTAAATTAGTGTATGCACTAGAATACACCAAGGATCCTTGAGTTGGGAAAGTTTAATACAGGAAGTGAACAATTAATAAATGTTGAAATTTAAGTATATTCAACTATTAACCACATTTATTTTTACTAAAACATGAAACCATATTGATTTTTCAACGGACAACACATAAATAAAAAATATCAACCAGCCACATGAACATATAGATACCATCCATTTGTATAAATAAGAATCAGCCACAAGCATAATCAAATACCACCTTAAAGCATTATGAAGTACCATCCACATCCTGATAGAATTACCAGCCAAATGTACAAAGAGATATCAACCGTTTAGTCATTGCAAGTTCCAGCCACATGCTATTTGAACGATCACACACATGTACAGAGAGATATCAGTCATCATATAAATAAGAACCAACAAAAAAACAGCCCAATCATACTGAAATACCATCTTTATGCATAAGTACCAACAACATATCCAGACAGATACCAACTATTTGCATGAATAAGAACCAGCCATAAGCTTAAAGAAGTTCAAACCGAATACAATAAAAAAAAAAAAAAACATAACACTCACACTTCTGTCGACTTGCATATTCACTTCATCATATCCATTACTAAGACTGCCGAGATAATGTAGCCTCCTCGATTCCATGTTGACAACAAACAATCGTCAATAACCATTAAAAATACAAGGCATAAAGAACTGAACATAAAATAAATACATTAAACAGGTTTAAATAACAGTTGTAGACAATAGTGTTGAATTACCATCTTCATATCATCCAAAATAACGGTTAGATGTCGCAGCTGTGGGTTTGACCTGATGAACAATTCTATTACATTGGTGCTGGTTGAGCGTCGAGACGGTACAATTTGTCACTGTAAAAACATAAATATCAATATTTGAATAAATTTAAATCATATGTTATTTATACATGGAAGGAATTGGTAGACAAACAAATAAGATAAAATAGCAAATAGAAAATACTTACAAGAATTGTGGGAGGAAATCACATTTTAGCTGGCCTATGAACATTATCATCTCCGGGTAGTGGGATGACATCCAAATGCTCAAAATTAAGGAAATTAACAAACACTTCTACATATTTACTGCTTAACCAGCCCCTCCCGCCCAAATCATTCAAGTACTGGATGTCCAGTTTGCAGTCACCATCGCCATCATCAACAACAATGACACTACATCCCACGTTAAAATTAATATCCAGAATTTACCAAAATGAAACATAAATTCATCACATTACAGCATTCTCACGAAACATAAATACATTGTTGTTATAATCATACTTACCGTTTCTTTTTTCTTATATGACTAAAAGAATGCGGACATCTCTTCATCCACTTCATCCACTATTCTTTGATGACAACCTTTTCATTCTCTTTACCAGCGGCTCATCATCATGAGGATCTTCAACAGATAACACACTGCTCTCTTGATCACCGTGTTGCTGAAATTTAATTTTGCAGTGATTTTTTTATTCTTACTGTTGTCCATGCAGCACAAGTTGGGGATGTAAGCTCTGTAATCGCCTCAATAAAGTTGTCTATCACATTCACTTATACAAGCTAAAAAAAACAACAACAACATTCAGAACAAATGTAAACACTAATAGGAAAAAAATATCAATTCACAAAAAGATCCAAAATATAAATTACCTGAAGTAGATGGACCTCACCAGTGAAGTAAATACCTCGGTGAGCAAAAACCTCTAAAAGATAATCGTATACATGACCACACCAGTCGTAGTGCGCCACTATACTTAAATCCTACAACACAAAAAAGTTGTTGCTCAGATCTACCCCATAGTTAGGTTTTAACCTTACCATTGATCCAATAAAAATCAAAATAATAACCTAACATATTTTAAAATATATGTGCAATCTATTTCGATAATAGAGAGTAAATCATAAAGCTTAACATGGAAAAATCTATTTGTTTCTAACCCTAACTCGCCGAAAAAGTTTTTCACGCCAGTCTTGGTACGTTCCTCCTATAGTATGGTAAAACCTCCTATAGGAATATCGTAAACACGGTGCACTCGCCTTACTCACTGTTATTTTTGTACCATTCGGGAGTTCGAGTCGACTAGAGGTCCAGTCAAAATGATTGTAAAAACCATTTTTGTACATTGATAGGTACACTACAATTATTAATAGTAAGGAGTGAACCAAACCCAGCTTTTTCCAATGCTTCCCATTTTGCATCACAATGGGGTCCAATTTCAGGTTCATAATTATTTGATGCATTCTGGTTGTTGAGCATCTTGATCTAAACATTAGATACTTTTTGCCATAGCATTCTCCACCTACAAATTCAAATAAAAAATTAAAAAAATAATAATTTGACGCACTAAAAGTAACATAATGAAATTTTATAAAGCCACACGTGCCTCAAACATGAAAACATAATGAAGCAAGATAACATATTGTTGGTAGAAGTCGTAAGCGCCAAGACATACTCACATTAGAAAGCCCAGCCAATGTACAGAGAGATGCCAGTAATATGGATAGACATGTGCACGAATAGTAACAACCATGTGCAAAAATACATATCTAGCATAATGCATAAAAGTACCATTCGTTAAGAGTAGAACATAGTATCCTCTACAAAAACATGTAGAACAAAAACATGCAAGGTCCCTACATAGTGATCCAGGAAGAACCAGCCACCAGTAGAAAGATGTACAAGCGATATGCATAATTAAGAACTATCTTTGTGCATAACAAAATACCACCCATTTGCAATACATGGTACCAACTTCATCAACAAAACAATCAAAATGTAAGAGATTTTCACTATATAATTCAACTGTATTATTCATAAATATCATACCTTAAATGTCTTAACTGAAATACCCCAAACCTTGATATGTGGTTTAAATATCAAATTATGGTATGTAAAGGCTAAAAAGTGCCTTAGTAGTAACGTCAGTGAACAATTTAAACCATAATAAATGCAATAAAGCATTAAGACACAGTTTGAGCAAAAACATGCTCTAAGCTATGAGTGAACTTGGTTAGGACCCAAAGAGAGCCTACCAAGACTTGATAACATTTAATTATGATTTAATAAGGCTAAATAAGTCCTTAGGAAACTTGGCAGACAATGAAACCAAACAAAACACAAGGTAATACCTTAAAGTCAATAAGAGCAAAAATGTGCTCTAAGCTTGGGATAAATTTGTATAAGACCTAATGGTCATACTTTATCTTATAAATATGTAATGAACATATTAAATCAATTACCAAAAAGAAAACCAAGCTTGAAAACAAGTTAAAACGCAAATGTGCTTAAGAAGTTAAAGCACGTTTTTGAAAAAAATGTCTTGTAAATGAGTTTGAATGGCTAAATGTCCATCATTACTCTCTAACTAACATGTGTACTATATAGGATCACATTTGGGTGGCCATATAGTGGGAAATCAAAAATTTCACTTCTATGTGCCTTGTTATTGGTGAATAGTGATTTTTATAACTAGTTTGTAACATATAATGTTATAAGTGATTAAGTTGGTCAACAAAGACCAAAACACCCTCCTAGGCATAATGGTGGCCGTTTTTGTAGTGAGTCACCAAGTATGTCAACTTGGTAAGTAATAAATGTGACTCATAGTTACTATTTGCTTTAAGACTTAAATATCTTCAAAAGTAAGTTCTATCTTCATTCTCCCTTCCTTTCCTTCATTTCCCACGGTTCCACACTCTCTTCTTCTTGTTCTCTCTCGGTGGTACATGATACAACCATGGAAGTCCATCTTTGACCACATGTAAAACCTAGCTCACTTAACCAAATCAAAAACAAACACCACCATTCTCTTAGTTAAGCCAAGCTCTACAATCTTGTCCTTTCAAAACTTCAAAACCTCCATTTCGGTGCCAAGAGAAACCACCATGGGAGGAGCTTGAGCTCACCTTTTTGCATATTCTTGTTCTCCTTTGCTTCAAGGTAAGGAAACTCAAAGAAAAATGACATTTCCTTCATGTTTTGTCATGTCCGAAAATCACTCTTAATGGAGTCATTATATTGCCTTGTTCTAGCTTCATTCCAAGCTTTCATGGACTAGGAGGAGTCCTCTCTTGATATATATTCAAGCTCTCTTTCCATTCCAAGGTAAAACAATCATGTTAATACCTTAAGATAATATATGTAACTAGGGTTTACAATGAGATAAAGCTTAAAGCTTATATACTCATTTTAATGTTGGTATATGTTTAGTTGTTGGCAAGGAACCAAATGCCCTACCGGTTACAAGGAACCAAGAAAGAATTTGTGAGGAAAAAGAGGTAAACAAACTATCTCAATGTAGTTTAAATGCCTTAGGAACATGAGCTTGATTTGCTTGATAAAATACCTAAGGAGCCAATGGTGAGTGACCTAGTAAAGTGTTCTCAAGGAGACTAGTAAAAGAACATATGTATTGGTGTATGTATTTGCAGGTCAAAGGCATTATTTATGTGGGAAATTCAGTGTTTATGGTTTTTGCAATTTAAGGGCCTAAGAGCCATGTTATTTAAGGGCCTAAGTGCCAAGCAATTTGAGTTATGCACTATATTGTGATGTAGTGCTTAATGTGTGAAGTTTGTGTATAAAAATGTGTTTGACGGATTTTAGGTGTTTTGAATGAATTAAGGTAAAAACCTAAGTGTTTGGATGTGAGTATATGCTAGAGAAGCTATGGCCAAATTTGGGAAATGTGTAAGAAGTTCTAAGTGTTTTAAGGAAGTTTTGGTGAACTAGGAAGTGTTAAAGGTGAATGAATGTTTACTTGAGAAGAAAACATGTATTAAAGTGATTTGGAGTGATGCAAGGATTTAGGTGTTGTCTTGGAAGTTCTAGGAATTCAATGTGTGTTTAGTGGATGTGTTTAAGTCTTGGAGGAGTTTGTTTAAGGTTTAGGTAATGTTGATGTTCAAGGAATAAGTGATGTTTGGTATGATGTAAAAAGGAGATTTAGTTAGTAAGAAAATGATGCTTAAGAGATGATGTTAAGATGAGGAGAAAGTGTTTTGGGATAGTAGTTATAATAGGTGAGAAGCACCATTTAGGAACCTAGTACAAATGTTGAAAGTGTTAAGGAATTTTACAAGGAAATAAGTAAAGGCTTAAGGAGTTAGAAAATGAGTTTCATGGATGTTGTATGTGGATGTAAGGTTACCAAATGATGTTAGAACACATTAAGAGGCCTTAGGAGAAGTTTGGTGAAGATTGGCAAAGTTTTGGTAAGTTTAGAAGGCGACCGACCCAGGGGCCGACCCAGTTGTGGGTCGGTCGAGCCTCTGTAAAATGTTGGGAAAATGTTCGGTGATGGTCCGACCCAAAAGGGTGGGTCGGACATGGGTCGGTCGGTCAGTTTCAAAGGTGGAATAATGTTCGCACATGGACCGACCCAGAATGGTGGGTCGGACGTGGGTCGGACGGGCACGATTATAAGGAAGTAAAAAGGGGTCTGTAATGGACCGACCCAGTTGTGGGTCGGTCGGTGGGTCGGTCGGACCAAAAACATGGTTTAAGGTTATGAAATGATATGTGATGATGGGGATTGGTAGGTAATGATGTTATAAGGATGTTAAGGACATGTTAGGGGAGTTTTAATGACATCTAAGTGGGTTAAAAGTTGTATAAAATGTGAAAGTAAAACAAGTTAAAATGTAAAGTTATTTAACCAAGTTAACGGGGAAAAGTTATAAGCGTTAGACTTTAAACAAACATATTACCCCAATGTTAATAAAAACACATGTGATGTTAACAGTTGTTCGAGAATTGCTCGAGGAACATAAAGTGGACTCCGGTGACAGGTATGGTTTTCTTGCAACCTGCGTCCTACCGGATTACACCGGCTTGTATGCCAATGTGTTTTTCTGTATGTTTGCCACGTTGTAAGATAAAACATGTAATGAGTTTACAGTAATTCATAGATGTGGCGTGTTCAACTCCGATACCATTTAACTTCGGCAGTGTTAACCTTAGTTAACTGAGTCTAGGATCACTTGAGAGTTCGGTATTCGGAGTATACGACCCGTACCAAGGGACGTACTAACCACGGCTATGCGTGTGTTAAATGTGTGATATGTGTATGTGAATGTAGGGATCTCCCTTGTATGTTTAACCCAGTTGTAATACTGTATGAGTTGTTATGTGACAGGCTCCATAGTGGAGTTCTAAGTATTGTCTAAAGTAAGTATGTACTAATAGTAGTGAGGAATCCGGTTTGGCCGGTCGCGCGTTGTTTGGGAGAGGGTATCCTTCCTAGCCTTACCCTCTCTTTGTTATGGTTGTTTCCCTCACGGGTTATGATCTCCCATTAGCTTACTCCAAAGCTTACCTATTCTGACTTATGATCGGTTTAGTGGGAACCTGTGTTTGTGGTGGGTGTTAGGGCCTCCAAACCCGAACCGCCTTAACTTAAGTTACTCGTCCAACTATTAGGACGGTAATGAGTGTTGGTGTTATTGTATAACGAGCTTATCATGAGACTGGCAACATTCTCTAGGCTCACCAGTGTGTTTGTGATGTTTGGGTCGGTTCCTAAGCGAACCATTCCCGTTGTGTTATGTGTTTTGTTGTGATGCAGTATTCATTGCGGTATTATGTTGTGTACGTAGAAACGTACCAAGTGTTGTTAAGTGTTGTATGTAGTGTGTGATATAGGTTGTATAATGTGGAGTGTGTTGTATAATGTGGAGTGTGTGGATCATGGATATGATTCCCAGTTTGTGATAAGAGGCGTTTAAGGATAACCCGATTTAAGGGTATGTGTCGTCTATTAAGGAAGTAGCTCCGTTGGAGGAGAAACACTCTAGGGATGATGAAAACCATGGGTGACTTGTTAAGTAGGATGTATTATCCGATTGTTGAGCCTATTGAGGCGAAATGTTAAGTGTTGTGTGTTTATTGTCACATGCATGATTTAAATATAATCAACTGCATGCTAAGACGACAATTAGTTGTGCGTGGCCCGGTAGCATGTGGGCTGCGGGATTACCATACCAGCAAAGGTGCTGAGCCCCTTGGGGCCACCCCTTTCTCTTCTTTTCCTATTTCAGGTACGAAGTGCTGGAAGCCGTTCGAGAGTAGGACGGGTATTCATTGTACATGGGTAAACAATTAAGTGTATGTATACAGTAGGTGTAGTAAGACCGAAATTGTTTCGGCATCAGTTTATAAGTACTCGGTATAGTTGTTAAGGTGTATGTTGTTTATTGTTAATGGAAAGGGATACTGATGTATAGTTGCTCGGGAATTTAGCCCATCAGACCGGTACATTGTGTATGTATTAGCCTTGTTAGCCACGTGGGTGGCTAACGGCGTGTAACACCAACAAGTTAAGTAATGTAATGAGGTTGTTCTTCCCTGCAGTTGTTGTTTGTAAGTATGTTAATGTTGGATGGGGTGTTACAAAAGTGGTATCAGAGCGAAGTATCGCTCTGATGACTGAGTTACCGAGCTTAGGAAGTACCGAGTTAGGATTTAAAGTACTTTGGGTTAAGGGTTTGAGTGATAGCGTGAGAGATACGCTAGTTAGGAACTACCAGTGGCTACTGGAAACCTACAATATCCATCCACCCTCCACAAATCCCTGTATATACTTAGGGAAAGAACGCAGGGAGATGGAAAGTCCTCTCTTACTCGGGGATACCCGATCGGCTGTTATTAAATACCTTTAGGGTACGGAACCTGTCATACGGTAAATCCCCGAAAACTGGGAATCCCGGAGACGGTCTCCATCTGAATAATTTAACCTCACTTCATAGCAATGAAAGAAGGATCTGTGTATTGGAGAATAGAATTTCCGGCAACCTGGGTCGACATGCAGAGCAGTCGAGAATAACCAGCTTGCAACGCACCTACCGTGCAACGGGCAAGAAATGGATTAATAACACCCGATACCAGTGTCTACGGAACCACAGTTGATAATAAAACCCAACGGTAATGCCACCGACCAAAGGAACTACAACGTATTGCCCAACAAGAGACAAGTCTCAGTAACCACGACAAGTGCGTGGAACGGGCTATAAGAGAATACAATACTAAGATAAGGGTCTCCCAGAATGGGAAACACCCTAGTTGATGACCGTCATATGAGACAGTAAGATCAGTGAGGGCCAACAAGGCCACTGATGACAGTGCGGGTAAAAACAATACCACAACCGGTATGTTGTTAAACTGATAGCCAGTTAGCATGGCGCACTTGCCATAGCAAGTGCTGCTATAATAGGCTTTCGGGAAATTATAATCACTACAAAGTACTTAGTAAAGTACCATAAAGTTAAAACTAGACCACATGACCATGGAAGGGCTAATATCTAACCTCTGTGATTGTAAGTACACCAGTCACAAGAAGCTAGACTTGGTTAAGGTAGAAGATGTTGTGAAACCATGAAAATTTTCTTTCAACCCGATTTTCACAAAACCCTTTTCTTTCAAAACCAGATTTCTTTCAAACCAACCCACTTCTTTCCAACCTTCTTTAAAAACCCAAACCAGTTAAACCAAGAGCAGTGATAAGATACAGCAATGGATAAACTTTCCCTCGATTAAGTTCGGGAAATCAGGGAATGAATATTGTCACGGACAATATAAGGGAGTTGACAACAAATACTTCACCTAGCGTGTGACGGACACTACAAGTGTACCAACTGTGTTTGGGACGACCGCACTCCGATAGAGCATGTGGGCCTGACAGACCTACTTATGGTTTAGTTGGGTAAGTACAATGTATCAGTAAGATACCCCATATTGTATACGAGTAGAGTCCGAAACACGGGAGTAGTCGACTCCGTTACGGTCAGCGTATAATCAAACGAGAGCTAAGGATTCAAGAATAGTTGAAGTTAAAGAATTCAGTTAAGTTAGCAAGACTAAAAGGATTAGTGAATTCCTTTCAAGGAAATGTTTAAGAGTCAGGAGGTGCGAAGTGCACTGACTTTATATAAAGACATCACTATGTCTTAAGGATCCGTAGGGATAACATTATAGCTGGAACGGTGACCCCCTGTCATGGCAAGCAATGCCTAATGTGGACACATTAATGTGCATGAACGGATAATTCCCGAATAAGTACCTACACTACCAGTAAATTTAATCTTCACAGAAGAAGATAATAACCGTAAAAAACGCGAAGGCGTAGCCAATGGAATGTACCAATAAGTGTGAGCCAAATGTAATGGCATAACTTAGCAACCACCAGGGAAACCCTTAAGGTGTTTGCATTCAGCACCTTGTTGCACGAAATAACGTGACAGAAACATAGGGTTGAAACTAACACACAGTTTAGCATAAGTTGTCAGGATACGGACTGACAACCTAAGGGGCATCCCATGAAAGAAACGTGATGCAACGACCTTGTCATGAATCAGTATAATATCTAAACCATGTAATGTATAGAGAAGTACATATGTGTGGACAAGCCTACAATAGCCCAGCTCAAGGCAAACAAGGCTAATAAGCCATAATAAGATATGTTTTATAAATTCGATTGATGGTAGAAGTTCATGTTGTATAAGTGAATAGAGTGGTAAACGACCACTGCATTAAGAGTGGGGATACCTCTCGACATTGTGACAAACCGCAGGAGCGGTAGTTTATGTAATCAAGTTCAAGAAATATGTTAAGATTGACCATGTTGTATTGAAGGGATTAGCTTAGTAGTATGTGTATAAAGTGAAGCACCTGGCTGAATAACGCCGGCTTGTGACTCGAATGATCGATGCTCAAGGAGCATTCAGTTTGTCATCCAAATGAGGGATGACCGTTTAATATGTAAATTTAATTGTGGAAGTTGAGGTGACACAGATACGACATAAGCGATGATATACAATAAGTAAGAGCACGTGCGCACCAACGACCGTTTTATAAATGTTGTTAAACGAAAACGTAAAAGATAAGATCAGTTATGAGTTAAACTCAGTGAGATGCAAGATGAGTGAGTTAAACAGACTGGGCAATAAGCCAGTGGTTGGTATTGTGTGATGAGGAACTCAGTGTGAATTCCATGGCGAATCACATAAGGGATTTACTGTCAAGAGTTTACGCCTCTGCACTCTGTATGACTGAGTGTTTTGGTATTGCACTTGCGCAGTAATGATCGAGTGGGATAGCTAGGAATTGGAAATATGTAATTGTGAATAATGTTGTAATGGCCGATGCATAGGAAATGCAAGGCCGCACCAATAAAAGAATACTTGTACAAAACCAAATGTGGAGACATGATTAACAGTAAGTGACTACAGTAGCACTAACTGCCAAATAGCGGTATGGAATATACCACGAAGGTTGTAAATAGTTGAGAGAGCACTACACACTAGGTAGTAGCTCAAACTCAACCGACAGTAAGTCGGAAGCGAACAAGTCAATCATTGTGAAATACATAGTGGTATACACAGTAAATTGTTATGAAAATTGTGAAACTCACCGAATCCGCTCAGGGTAAAAGATACCGTGCGTCGGTTGAGAAACCATTGTTACCAAGATGAAGGTGACAATTGGGGATGTACAATACGGTAAGAATAACAAAAGGGAGCAATTAAGCTCTACAGTTATTAGAGTTTCGCAGCAGAAACTAGTGAACCAGTGATTCAAGTGTTGAATGTACATGGTGAACATGAGTGAATGGCTAATTATTAATGCCTAAAAGCCTCACAGGCCAGGACCGAAACCGGTTATGAGTTATAACTCCAATGCGAATTCTTGGTTTACGGACTAAACCGCCAATATGGTTGAGATCCTCTAATCAGAATCCGTTGTGTAATAGACCGCGTGGAAGTTAAAACACTTCACGACGGCAGAGCATTTAAGCAATGTTTAGTGATTGATTACGTGGGCGTAATCCCTCTTAAGGGGGGTAGAGCGCAAAACCACTTGGTGTATATTACCGTACAAGTGTACGTAGTGTATGTGACTCGTATTGTGCATAGCACAAAATTATGTTTTGTTTTGATGATTGGTGTGTGTTACGTAAACATACACATTCATTCATGGTTTAATTGTGGTAATTGCGCACAGAGGATGCGAATACCATTGTGATAAGTGTGTGTGTTTGTTAACAATTGTGTGTGATTGTACAAGTGTGGGGAGTAGAGAAACTCCCGGGGGAATAAGAGCCCCGACAGTGTATAAATGTAAAATCAGGTGTGTTGTATTTTGATAAAATATATGTATATATATATATATGATACTTGTTAGGGATGCATGAAAGGGCATGATACCGACATAGAACCTAGTGAAAATAAGATTCCCTAGGCAATGTGATTAAAGTGAAGGGGGTAACTGATAGACGGAGTTCTATCCTTTGGAGATGTTGTGATCATGACTAGAATGATTCGAAAGATAGAAAATTGGAAATGAGTGATTTAATTGATGCTTGAAAATGAAGTGGGAGGTGGAACTTGATTTGCATGTGATCAAGGGAAGCCGAACAACAAATTGGAGTGGAAGGATAGTTCAACACTGATGCTGATCACATCAGGGTTGGATGACTCTTGAAACTCCCTATAAGTGGCCACAAATAACCACGCTAAGAAATGAAGCAAAGAGCTTAAGTTGGACTTGGAGTTGTGTGTGTTTTCAAAAGGATTTTAAATTGGTATTTAAAAACGTTGATGGATACTTTACGTAATTAAAGTTCTCTTACTTAACCTCACAAGGAAATTTTAAACTTATGTGATTATTTTAATCTCCTAAAGGCACGGGGACGGAAGGTGTCCATCGCGACCGTGTTCTACGGGATCACAGTGTATATCAAGGATATTTTTGATTGCTATACATGCTCTGACATGTTGTGTGGTATGTGTAACAAATGTTGTTTTGACGTGGATTTCCTAAAGTGTATACTATCAAGGCCTATGAGTCTAAATGTGTGGTGTTACGTAGACCTATGTGTCTAAGGACTGTTATGTTATGGGGGCCTATGTGTCCAAATGTTGTGATGTTACCCAAGACCAGTGAGTCAAAGGGGTTGTTATGTATGTGTAAATGTTGTTAAGATACCCGGACCATAGAGTCCGAGGTTATCATTTGGATATGTTATGTTATGTGTGGATGTGAATGTGTTGCCCGGACCATCAAGTCCGAGGTTGTGATGTAAAGTGTGTTTGGTTAAGGAAGTTTATTTCCAAGTGATTACTGTGTTCTAATCTAATGATGTGTGAAAAGTGTGAACTTCGAGGACGAAGTTCTTTTAAGGGGGGTAGATTGAAATACCCCAAACCTTGATATGTGGTTTAAATATCAAATTATGGTATGTGAAGGCTAAAAAGTGCCTTAGTAACGTCAGTGAACAATTTAAACCATAATAAATGCAATAAAGCATTAAGACACAGTTTGAGCAAAAACATGCTCTAAGCTATGAGTGAACTTGGTTAGGACCCAAAGAGCCTACCAAGACTTGATAACATTTAATTATGATTTAATAAGGCTAAATAAGTCCTTAGGAAACTTGGCAGACAATGAAACCAAACAAAACACAAGGTAATACCTTAAAGTCAATAAGAGCAAAAATGTGCTCTAGCTTGGGATAAATTTGTATAAGACCTAATGGTCATACTTATATCTTATAAATATGTTAATGAACATATTAAATCAATTACCAAAGAAAACCAAGCTTGAAAACAAGTTAAAACGCAAAATGTGCTTTAAGAAGTCTTAAAGCACGTTTTTGAAAAATTGTCTTGTAAATGAGTTTTGAATGGCTAAATGTCCATCATTACTCTCTAACTAACATGTGTACTATATAGTATCACATTTGGGTGGCCATATTAGTGGGAAATCAAAAATTTCACTTCTATGTGCCTTGTTATTGGTGAATAGTGATTTTTATAACTAGTTTGTAACATATAATGTTATAAGTGATTAAGTTGGTCAACAAAGACCAAAACACCCTCCTAGGCATAATGGTGGCCGGTTTTTGTAGTGAGGAGTCACCAAGTATGTTAACTTGTTAAGTAAATAAATGTGACTCATAGTTACTATTTGCTTTAAGACTTAAATATCTTCAAAAGTAAGTTCTATCTTCATTCTCCCTTCCTTTCCTTCATTTCCCACGGTTCCACACTCTCTTCTTCCTCTCTTCTTCTTGTTCTCTCTCGGTGGTACATGATACAACCATGGAAGTCCATCTTTGACCACATGTAAAACCTAGCTCACTTAACCAAATCAAAAACAAACACCACCATTCTCTTAGTTAAGCCAAGCTCTACAATCTTGTCCTTTCAAAACTTCAAAACCTCCATTTCGGTGCCAAGAGAAACCACCATGGGAGGAGCTTGAGCTCACCTTTTTGCATATTCATGTTCTCCTTTGCTTCAAGGTAAGGAAACTCAAAGAAAAATGACATTTCCTTCATGTTTTGTCATGTCCGAAAATCACTCTTAATGGAGTCATTATATTGCCTTGTTCTAGCTTCATTCCAAGCTTTCATGGACTAGGAGGAGTCCTCTCTGATATATATTCAAGCTCTCTTTCCATTCCAAGGTAAAACAATCATGTTAATACCTTAAGATAATATATGTAACTAGGGTTTACAATGAGATAAGCTTAAAGCTTATATACTCATTTTAATGTTGGTATATTGTTTAGTTGTTGCAAGGAACCAAATGCCCTACCGGTTTACAAGGAACCAAGAAAGAATTTGTGAGGAAAAAGAGGAACAAAACTATCTCAATGTAGTTTAAATGCCTTAGGAACATGAGCTTGATTTGCTTGATAAAATACCTAAGGAGCCAATGGTGAGTGACCTAGTAAAGTGTTCTCAAGGAGACTAGTAAAAGAACATATGTATTGGTGTATGTATTTGCAGGTCAAAGGCATTATTTATGTGGGAAATTCAGTGTTATGGTTTTTGCAATTTAAGGGCCTAAGAGCCATGTTATTTAAGGGCCTAAGTGCCAAGCAATTGAGTTATGCACTATATTGTGATGTAGTGCTTAATGTGTGAAGTTTGTGTATAAAAATGTGTTTGACGGATTTAGGTGTTTTGAATGAATTAAGGTAAAAACCTAAGTGTTTGGATGTGAGTATATGCTAGAGAAGCTATGGCCAAATTTGGGAAATGTGTAAGAAGTTCTAAGTGTTTTAAGGAAGTTTTGGTGAACTAGGAAGTGAAAGGTGAATGAATGTTTACTTGAGAAGAAAACATGTATTAAGTGATTTGGAGTGATGCAAGGATTTAGGTGTTGTCTTGGAAGTTCTAGGAATTCAATGGTTTTTAGTGGATGTGTTTAAGTCTTGGGGAGTTTGTTAAGGTTTAGGTAATGTTGATGTTCAAGGAATAAGTGATGTTTGGTATGATGTAAAAAGGAGATTTAGTTAGTAAGAAAATGATGCTTAAGAGATGATGTTAAGATGAGGAGAAAGTGTTTTGGGATAGTAGTTATAATAGGTGAGAAGCACCATTTAGGAACCTAGTACAAATGTTGAAAGTGTTAAGGAATTTTACAAGGAAATAAGTAAAGGCTTAAGGAGTTAGAAAATGAGTTTCATGGATGTTGTATGTGGATGTAAGGTTACCAAATGATGTTAGAACACATTAAGAGGCCTTAGGAGAAGTTTGGTGAAGATTGGCAAAGTTTTGGTAAGTTTAGAAGGCGACCGACCCAGGGGCCGACCCAGTTTGTGGGTCGGTCGAGCCTCTGTAAAATGTTGGGAAAATGTTCGGTGATGGTCCGACCCAAAAGGGTGGGTCGGACATGGGTCGGTCGGTCAGTTTTCAAAGGTGGAATAATGTTCGCACATGGACCGACCCAGAATGGTGGGTCGGACGTGGGTCGGACGGGCACGATTATAAGGAAGTAAAAAGGGGTCTGTAATGGACCGACCCAGTGTGGGTCGGTCGGTGGGTCGGTCGGACCAAAAACATGGTTTAAGGTTATGAAATGATATGTGATGATGGGGATTGGTAGGTAATGATGTTATAAGGATGTTAAGGACATGTTAGGGGAGTTTTAATGACATCTAAGTGGGTTAAAAGTTGTATAAAATGTGAAAGTAAAACAAGTTAAAATGTAAAGTTATTTAACCAAGTTAACGGGGAAAAGTTATAAGCGTTAGACTTTAAACAAACATATACCCCAATGTTAATAAAAACACATGTGATGTTAACAGTTGTTCGAGAATTGCTCGAGGAACATAAAGTGGACTCCGGTGACAGGTATGGTTTTCTTGCAACCTGCGTCCTACCGGATTACACCGGCTTGTATGCCAATGTGTTTTTCTGTATGTTTGCCACGTTGTAAGATAAAACATGTAATGAGTTTACAGTAATTCATAGATGTGGCGTGTTCAACTCCGATACCATTTAACTTCGGCAGTGTTAACCTTAGTTAACTGAGTCTAGGATCACTTGAGAGTTCGGTATTCGGAGTATACGACCCGTACCAAGGGACGTACTAACCACGGCTATGCGTGTGTTAAATGTGTGATATGTGTATGTGAATGTAGGGATCCCCTTGTATGTTTAACCCAGTTGTAATACTGTATGAGTTGTTATGTGACAGGCTCCATAGTGGAGTTCTAAGTATTGTCTAAAGTAAGTATGTACTAATAGTAGTGAGGAATCCGGTTTGGCCGGTCGCGCGTTGTTTGGGAGAGGGTATCCTTCCTAGCCTTACCCTTCTCTTTGTTATGGTTGTTTCCCTCACGGGTTATGATCTCCCATTAGCTTACTCCAAAGCTTACCTATTCTGACTTATGATCGGTTTAGTGGGAACCTGTGTTGTGTGGTGTGTTAGGGCCTCCAAACCCGAACCGCCTTAACTTAAGTTACTCGTCCAACTATTAGGACGGTAATGAGTGTTGGTGTTATTGTATAACGAGCTTATCATGAGACTGGCAACATTCTCTAGGCTCACCAGTGTGTTTGTGATGTTTGGGTCGGTTCCTAAGCGAACCATTCCCGTTGTGTATGTGTTTTGTTGTGATGCAGTATTCATTGCGGTATTATGTGTGTACGTAGAAACGTACCAAGTGTTGTTAAGTGTTGTATGTAGTGTGTGATATAGGTTGTATAATGTGGAGTGTGTTGTATAATGTGGAGTGTGTGGATCATGGATATGATTCCCAGTTTGTGATAAGAGGCGTTTAAGGATAACCCGATTTAAGGGTATGTGTCGTCTATTAAGGAAGTAGCTCCGTTGGAGGAGAAACACTCTAGGGATGATGAAAACCATGGGTGACTTGTTAAGTAGGATGTATTATCCGATTGTTGAGCCTATTGAGGCGAAATGTTAAGTGTTGTGTGTTATTGTCACATGCATGATTTAAATATAATCAACTGCATGCTAAGACGACAATTAGTTGTGCGTGGCCCGGTAGCATGTGGGCTGCGGGATTACCATACCAGCAAAGGTGCTGAGCCCCTTGGGGCCACCCCTTTCTCTTCTTTTCCTATTTCAGGTACGAAGTGCTGGAAGCCGTTCGAGAGTAGGACGGGTATTCATTGTACATGGGTAAACAATTAAGTGTATGTATACAGTAGGTGTAGTAAGACCGAAATTGTTGTCGGCATCAGTTTATAAGTACTCGGTATAGTTGTTAAGGTGTATGTTGTTGTTATTGTTAATGGAAAGGGATACTGATGTATAGTTGCTCGGGAATTTAGCCCATCAGACCGGTACATTGTGTATGTATTAGCCTTGTTAGCCACGTGGGTGGCTAACGGCGTGTAACACCAACAAGTTAAGTAATGTAATGAGGTTGTTCTTCCGCTGCAGTTTGTTGTAAGTATGTTAATGTTGGATGGGGTGTTACATTAACAAACATATGTAACAAAAAAAATCAAACAAAGTGAATAAAGAACCACAACACACAGACAAAATATAAACCAATACAACGAGATCATCAATAAACTATTTAAAGTACACATCTAATTACACAATTTATGAGATTTTCAAATACTCACGGTCTTCTTCCTTCTTGATTTCATGCTCAGCACTGGATGATGCAACCCGAATGAAGACATATTGCTGAAAACACACAAAGAAGAAAACAATACTACAATCAGCATAAATTAAATTAAGAACTAAACATAAACTTTTAGAATAAATTGTGAATATTCTAGATTATTATGAGCACTTTTTGTGTGCTTGATACAACTAGGTTGTTTCAAATTCTTAGACACATAGCTTAATTGTGCCTAAAATCATACTTATCGTGTCATGGTACACTTTCCGCATCCTGATTCAATCCAATGACCTATTATTACATCCATTTATGTAGCATCTAGATTGTACACGGATATCGAATGGCTAGACATTTGAAATCATGGATGTAAACAGATATGGAGAAATCGGCGTACCAAGGTAGGTGCAAAATTTTACCAAATATAGAATACGTATAGTGAAATCACATAAACCACAAACAAAAAATCAAATAAAGCATAACATCACTTATGGCTGTAATGTAGTTCATAATACCACCCACAACCATATAGCATCAACATCTAACAAAAAGTACCTTACATAGTGTAAAAAGTTCCAATAACAACCACCAGAAAGTGTGGAGAGTGATTTTTTGGTATCTGGTCATTTGTAAAAATTCTATTGTGGGTTCGCACTGGGTTACACCCCTTAGAAGTGGCAATGACCATGACTTCGGATTAGTACCCGAGGCCCAAGGAAACCTCAGTCTCCAATTGTCGGGATTGTCTTCTTTCAAAACCTTTTTAGAGAGATTCATTTCAAAGGGCCACAAAGATAAGATTAGGACAGGAAGAGAGAAAGAGAGTGGATTAGGCGAGCTTTTCTACCGAGCTAGCACCAAGAAGAGGAATTGGTGAATTTGGATAAGTATAAAATGAAGATTTGGGAAAAGTTTGAGGTTAAGTGAATAGACAAGACTTAGAGTCTGATGGTTTGAAGTTTGTGGGAGTCGGAGAAAGTTTGAGTGTCTTGAGAGATATGAGAGCCACCTTAGGGGGAAAAAGGTTTTTTATTTGGAATGGGGTCTCACCCTAGATGGGTTGTCTACGTACTCAACTCCCTGTTGAGATTGGACCTTACGTAGTTCACGGTTTTTTGGGTTTTGGAAGTTTTTTACATTTGTGGAACTTGAGAGATTTAAGAGAATTCCTGTTTTGAATGTGTGGGATGTTGTAGTCTGTGAGACGTTTGGACCCTTGAGATGTCTAAGTCTGTGAGACGCTCAGGTCTATGAGACATTCGGAGTGTAGGGAAAATTAGAATTTTGGAGATGATTTGAGTCCATGAGATAATTGAAGTTTGGGGTATCTTAGATTTAAGGAGTTTAAAGTTTTCAAAGAGTTTGAAGTTTATGAGGTTCGGAATTATTTGGGATTGAAATGAGTTATTTGGAATTGAATTGAATTGAATTTTTGAATTGAATGGGAATTGAAATGAATTTTTGAATTAAATTGAATTTTCAAATTAAATTGGAATCTGAAATGAATTTCCAAATTGAATTGGGATTGAATTGAATTGAATTAGAGTTGAGATGAGATGAATTTTAAATTGAATTAAAACTGAATGAATTTTTTAATTGAATTGGAATTGAAATTGGATTGAAATTGAATTGATTTTGGTTTGGAATTGGATTGATTTGAATTGGAATTGACTTTGAGATTGAGTTGGAAATGAAAATGAACTTGAAATTGAAATGGAATTGAAACTGAAATGATTTGGAATTAAAAATGAATTTGAATTGGATTGAAATGGAATTGGAATTGGGATTGAAATTGATGTTGAGTTGGAATTGAGTTGGGATTGGATTGAAATTGAAATTGAATTGGAATCGAATGAAGTTTTGAATTTAAATTGAATTGATTTTGTGGGCCAAGTTTGACTTAATGGGCCAGGTTTGGGCCTTAGAGATGGGCCATATTTAGGCCTTGAAATGTGGGTCAAGTTGGGCCTTGGAGAATGGACCAAATTAGGCCTTGAAATGTGAGCCGGATTGGGCCTTGGAATTTGAACCAAATTGGGCCTTGGAATATGGGTCAGAATGGGCCTTGCTTTAGGCTGAAAATGAGCCAGCAATTTGGACAAAAATGGGCCTTGATTTGGGTAAAAAATGAGCCTTGATTTGGGTTTGATTTGAATCTGGGCCTGATTTAAAATTGAATTTTTGGGCCTTAAAATTAGGCTGAAATTGGATTGAATTTTGGGTTTGAAATGGATTGAAATTGAGATGGAATTTGGGCTGATCTTTGAAATGGACTTGACTGATCTTTGAAATGGGCTTAAAGTGAGTTGGGGTTGATTTTAAAGTGGACTCTAAGATTGAAATTGGGCCAAGTTTAGAAATAGACTGAATTTGGTCTAAGTTGAATTTTAGACTTTGGGCTAAATTCAGACCTTGTTATTGGGCTGAAATTATAGGTTTGAATTTTGACAGATTTTGAAGGAGCATTTAACTTTTTGGATTGTGAATTGAGAATGGGACTATTGATCGTGAATGTGAATTTTATTCTGACAATTATGGATTGTTTGGAAAAAATTTGACTGTAGTAGAAAAATGCTTCTCACATGGGCGTGTCCAAGACCCGTGAAATGTGAAGAACACTTTATTCTAAGACTTCTCTAAGTGGGGTGACCTATGGGCTATCTAAGATTTCCTACATTTTGGGTCACTATATTGGGATGGGCTCAACAATTACCATGCTAGTCTATAACAAATAACAAGTACCACGTAATGAAAACAAATAATATACAAGAAAACCGAAGATATGTAAGCAACAAATATTCGGATCTGGGTATGTACATTCATTTCATAAACCATGGGTGGCTACTTAATCATTTTTTTATTAAGGTTATAATCTAAAAGAAACTGTACAAATTAAGATATTACAACCTGTGTCAAACCTTGCTAATCCAGACTTTGCTCTCCCTTTTTATTTCGGTCTTCAAGAGTGATTACACTAAAAAAATGTGAAATAAAACAAATCTGTAAAGAAGTGAGATATACGCTCAAAAAGAGTTTCTCTGCTAATCAACCCTCATATCTTTATCCCGTTTTTATTAACAGTCAATTGGACAGAAGTTATTCTTCCTCTCTCTTCTCTTTCTTTTTTCTTTTTTCCTTTTATTTTTTTATTTATTTATTTTTTTTGAAAATTTTACATTAGAAAGTGTGAATAAAGAAACTAAACTCAAAACATTGTTTTTTTTGTTAACTAAACACGAAAACAACCAGAAAAGAAATTAAAACCTTGCTTACCCAATACTTAATCGCGGAAGACATCCATTAATACATGAATATGAATAAACAAGTTTAAAAAAAACAAGTATAAATACACAAACAGAGGTCATGACTGATAAATGAAAGCTTATACAGATTCTTCCATTTGAATACACATTATACACAGATACTTGTGAGTTATTTGGCAGCAGATAACGTACCAGTGTGAAGACAACAGTGTTTTCCAAGGAACTGTTTTCAATCCCTTCTCTAATCTGCTGTACAAGATACTCTTTATTTGCAATTCTGGAATGAATTCTTCTTAGCTTGGCTTGCAACCTTGGCGTACGAGATGCATCGGTTTCAGACTGTTCCGGTATGAGCTACTCGCACGCAACCCGGCCCGTTTCAGACTGGCAATCGAGATGCAGCAGTTTTCGGCGGGGGGGCGTAGAGACATGAACGAAATGAAGAGAGGTGCAGGCTGCAAAGCGACGTACGTTCCTTATTCGCCAACAATTTTGAAGAGAACGAGGGAAGTGGAGCATATATGTTCCTAGCTCTCGCCAGTTTGGGAGTGCAAGATTACCGTCGGCAGTTGTACCAGTGTGGGGCTGTATTTTCCTTGCTCGTGACGCAACTCCAGTGATGCTTCTTGGTTGCCAGTTGGGCGTGCAAGATTGCCGAAAGAGAAGCAGAGGAGCATGTACGTTCCTTATACACAATCGGAGATAATGCAGATGGCAGGCTTACATATTCCTCCAGTTTGGTTGCCGAAACACCATGAATAAAAAGCCGTTTTGGCACTTGTGGAGAATAAAGAAAACATAGAATCGTGTTTGTTCGACAGTTTGGGAAAGAATGAAGAAGGCTCAGGGCATGTATGTTAGCCATTTTCACGTGAATGAAGAAAACTGGAGCTGTATGCTCCTGTTCGCTAGCTTGATTGCAAAGGTTACCGTTAGTGAAGAGAGGGGGTAGCTAGAGCCGTATGCATCTTGTTCGCTAGTTTGAACAGAATGAAGAAGGCTCACGGCTGGTGTTCCTCCATCGCCAGCGATTTGAAGAGAAAGAGGGCGCCGCAACATGTAGGTTCCTGTTCTCGCCAGAAAAGAGATGCAGTGGTATACGTATGTCTTTTGTTCGCCAGTACGTGAGGGAAAGGAATGAAGAGAGAAGAGCATATGTTCCTTGTTGTCGGTCGGTTGCAAAATTACCGGTGGATGAGAATGAATAGCGCAGAGCAATTGTTCCTTGTTTGCCAGCTTGGGTAGCAAATTACCATGAGTTAGACAGAATGGAGAGGGGGCAGAACCAGTATGTTCTTTGTTCTCCAGATGCAGTGAGAAAATAAAAATGGAGGGGAACATCGATTTTTCTTGTTCTCAGGGATGGAAGAATGAGAGGGAGTACATGAATGAAAAGAAAGGAGAGTATGGAAGATGGCGGCCGCTTCTTCTACTAGGGTTTGTCATGATGTTGTAAAGGGTAGGTTTGTCGTTTGGACTTGTTGGCCTGAGAAGGAAATTAGTGTGGGGCTTAAAAAAAGTAGCCAGAAACCATCCGCAAGTATCAGGTTTCGAACGCGAGATCTTTCACTACCATTGTGAATATGCTCGTCAGCAGGACTATCAACTTTGCCATCTCAACGCGTGAACGTGGAAAATACATACAATGCTGTAGCTTATTCTAACTAGCTCCCCTAAACCGTTAATGTCTTGAATGAATGTGTAACACCCCTACGGGTAAACACACCATTACTTTTAACCCGTCTCCATCATCAATACACCAGCAGCGGAAATTCTAATACAACCGGGGGTGAAACAATACCGTTAACCACTCACGTGGCTAACAAGGTCAATTCCAAACAAACAATACAACACACTATCGGTCTGATGGGTCTTTACCGAGTACACTATACAAAATGATACATCTCATTCCCATATCAATTCTCAATCCAAATACAACCTTCAATCCCATGATATACAGTACAATCTCCATTTAATGCTATACTGAGTATCTACCATTCTCAACATTATTAATGATCATTCGGTCTTACATTTCCATAATACCACAATACAAATAAATAACAACTACCCTTGCTTAACCACAACCTCGTCCTACTCTCGAACGGTGACCGACTACAAGCCCTATACACTTCACTACTATCTATATTTCGCTCCTAGCTATCCAAGCTTAGTTGTCGGTCTCTTACTGTGATCATGTCCGCTTCGGGTACCTGCACACTAAAAACGTTGCCCCTAGGGGCTCAGCTTACGCTGAATATGACTTCCGCATACCCCGCGTACTAGCGATGGTACGCCGACTACTTGGTCGAGAGCATGCGGTTCATTTTAATTCAAACATCATGCAAGGCAACAATACATTATATATGTATATTGGCACAATCACAGTTCAACATTGAACACAAACATTAACACACACAACAAGAGGTTAGTTTCGTTTGTTGTATACTTAGGCTTGAGTGTTATACCTCACTATGCCTCAATTCATTCTACACTGTCACCCACTCACTCGGGTTACACTTACTCAAATTTTCTTACTCTCAGTCTCAACTCAATACTCAAATCACAACTCAAGTCTCAACTCAAAACTCAAAACTCAATACTCAAGGTCTCAATCATTACTCAATACACAAAGGCAACTCAATCCAATAAGCACAATGTTCACAATCACCAACCAAGGTTTGACTTCAATCAAACTTCTCAATGGGTTAGCCCAATTAGCATCCGGGTTAATCGGATGTCATTATCTCATTACTCAAGATCATCAACTCAAACAAGTCCAAGTCATTCCCAACCAATTTTCCTTCTCTTGCCAATACTCAATGTTAAGTCGGTATGACCTCCGGGCAGGGATAAGGCTATCCCACCACCGGGCTCAAAGTTGGCTCACTTAACCAGGTTGCTACCCATTTAAGGGGTTTGGACCGTGGAAAAGATTATAGCCAGGAATCGGTTAACAATCTCTCTGCAACCTCATCCTCACGCGTGGCCGAAACTATATCGGGCTTCCCAAATACTCCAAATTACTCAATTCCCAACTCTCAATGTTAGAGGGTTAGATGGTTAGGAGTTAGTGAGAAGTCATCAACAATATTCTCACTTCCACAATCAAACAACAATTCAATCATGGTTACCATAACCAATCAAACAACATTTCACTTACCATCACAACCTTCCAATTCATCCAAACTCAGAGTAATACCTCACACAAATACGCAACAAGGTATGCATACGCCTCTTCCTCATCCATTCATTTCATGAATTATACAAACTAAATGTTCAAGGCAATATAGCAGAACAAATTAACACAAGCACAAGTAGGTGCATAAGAATCCGATTTGTGCATTTATCTTATTTAGGTGATCAAATAAGCACACAAATCGGGGTAACCAGGTTAGGATACAGAGCATGAGGAAATCATACCGTTCACCATCGACTTGGACTCACCGACTTCTCTTCGGTGTTCGACTAATCAAATCCTATCACATACATGCGATCGAGCGGTTAATTAACTATAATTAACTTAACTCATTTCATCTTTTATATTTCCCGACTTATAGTTACTATGTCTTTACAATTCTTATACTTACCCATGTTTACTTACCCTTCATTACTTTTAAACTTTTTCATACCTTAATAACCTTTAAACATCATTAATTAAGTACTAATCACCTTATACTATCATTACCACTCAATTCCCCATCTTAAAATTCCATTTTTACACTTTATGTAGCATTTTTGTGTTGGTCCGGGTTTGTGTCCGAGTTTGTAAACCCGAACCAACACTTTGGGAACGTTCTGTCAAGTTTTTATGGTGGTCCGGGTTTGTGTACCAGTTTACAAACCGGACCATCACTTTAGAAAACTTATGTTGTTATTTTTAAGGTGGTCCGGGTTTATGTACTTGTTTGCAAACCCGGACCATCCTTCAGCGATACTTTCTGTCAAGTTTTGAGGTGGTCCTGGTTTGCGTACTTGTTTGCAAACCAGGACCATTCTAGCGAGAAAGCATTCTGCCAAGTTTAAGAGATCCTGGTTTGTGTACTTGTTTACAAACTAGGACCAATCCAGTCTGTTGCAAATTTCCAGTTTTAAAGCTTTGTTTCAACTTCAATCTTTTACCAACTTCTTCCCCAAGCTTCCTACATATAATCTAGCACATTTTAACACTACAAAGACACTCTAAGCTACTCTAGTTCAATCATCAAACTCATCACTCAACCACCGCTAACCCACAGTTTTCACTGCTAATTTTTTTCCTTCTGCTACAGTTTTCTTCCTTCATTGTTGTGTAAACCCCTCACATTAAACTCGGAATAATCACTCTCGTAGCATAATTAAAGACGTCTCACGGCGGAAGTTAAACACTAATAATCTCACTCGGGTGTCACATGCCGTTACTCGCCCATGCGAGTAAAGAAGCGGAAAAGGAATATAACAACATATCGACAATAATTAACCGCAGTGATGAACGAGATATACTACATCATCCTAAGTTTAAACTAATACATAAGGTAAGTGAGCATAATGTAATCCCAATGTTTACATCGTACTGAATATAAGCTAATTCTAAAGTGCAATAAATAAATAAATAACGTCGCTGACTACCCCGCAAGGCCGCATCCGGCTTCATAGCTTGATGAAGTCCTGAAATGTGGGTGCCATAAAGGCTCAGCCAACTGCTGGTATGCTAAATGTGATCCTAGACCCTTTAGGCCACTTAGGTCGTTTTAGCCATCTTGATTAACATGGGGTTCGTTTCATGCTGTACCATTTACATGTTTATAACATAACTGTAAATACGGAATTAAAACACACAACAGGTATTCAAACATTCACACATCAGACATGCTATTACGACATTGATAATTGAACAATTAAGTTCGAATCGACGGTAATGTAAGAGTTAACTGAAGTCCAGTTAGTCTCACTTGTTTATTTCCATCACATGAAGCCCCGCTTCCACAATCTCACATAAGCATACGGGTGTCATGTTAAGGACAATTCCCCGTTTAACCTCACACATTAATATTTTGGACAGTAGTCCGACGCCATCTACAGTGGGTAGACGGGCTCACTTATCTACAGTGGTAGATGTCCATTAGGCCGAAGCCATGGTATGGTGCCAACGGTAGCACACTCCGACTAACGATCGTATCCGGCTCGTTAGATAAACAAGAGTAGACCCTAACCGGGTACGAAACTCTAGTGATCACTATGCGCAACCTGCTGGAACGAATGCAGACCAGGATTTACTAAACATTGTTTCATTAATTATTTATCACACTCTCATAAGTTAGCATATTTTAATTAGTCTCCTGGAGATTCAATCTCGTTATTGGAGAGAACACACATTTTTATTGGATGCCCTATCGGGTCTTACACGCAACCTAGGAGTCTGCTAGGTCATGTTCAAAGGTCGAGTCATTGCTCTAGAGACGGTTAATACCGGGTCTCTAAACTAAGTTCCTCACTTAGTACTGTTAGAAATATTTCACTCTCATAAGATGATAATTGGAGTCCCTCTCATGATAGTTCATAACAATTAGGTGATAATTGATATCACAAGTCCGAACGACGTACGCGCAGAGTTAATAAAACACGTTGACGATTGGAAAACATAAACACATACGATCACATTCATTACATTATTTATCTGACATGCAGCACACAGTTACGTCCGAACCCAAGGAAACCCTTGGAGTTTTCAACCACACATTCACATACCGTACACCGACGAGCAAAGCTAGCGAAACGAGCGACGTCTATCCCCTACGTTCCCGGAGTTCGAATCCCGCAACCTGATCTACTGAGAAATGTAACTACTATCAGTATCCCCGTCTTCAGATTTATAGTTTGTCGTACGGTTTAACTTACGAATACGTATTACCCAATACCGTATTTTATTCACTACGTGGAGGTTGGATTCTCGGCTATCATGCTATCCAACACGGTTATTTGTTCTCGTATAATTTACATATATTTACATTTACATGTATATATTAATACTCACTTGTTTATATATACATATCTATATTTAAGTACATCTATAGATTCGTACGTACGGATATGTAATACTCGTCGTCATTTTGTCGTACGTTACGTGACGGTAATCACTTAACGGTCTACGTTATTCATTCCTCGTACGATTATGCATGTGTATACTTACATATAACATTTATACGTTTTCATATTTACTTGTATCATATTTCTTGTCAGTTGTCACGTTATTTCCTAAACCCATATATATATTACACTTGCATACATTGTATGCTAACTATATATGTATATATCTTACAACGTCACGTGATATTTTTCATCCCATTCTAAAACTTCATATTAATCTTATTTCGTCATTCCATGTGAAATGTATATTGTTCATTCGTACCGTTTATCCATACGTATCTTACTAAAACTTGATTTCACGGTTTTACAATATACGGTTATACATTGTTATGCACCTTACAATATAAGGTTCCTAGTATATAATATACTCTCTAAAATTCCCAACTCAGCTTACCATTTTGCGTAATTGTTTGCAAGGTATAATTATACCATGTTAATCCCTTAACAATATATTTCCTATAATTTAGCAAAATGTCACATTATAACATTGTAACTTTATATTACAATCTGTCTACTAATTCCCAACCCACCATTATAGTTTTCGGAAATCTCCATACTTTCCCCCACTTAATTTTGATTAATTACCATTTCGACCCAAATGTCATATTTGTTACATTTAACACCTTACTTAATTTATAACCTAAGGTTTTCAATATTGTAGTATACAATATATACATTGCTAATTTTCGAACAGCACCCAACTTTTATCCAGATTTATACTTTCTCCCCACGTTTTCTTTTTATTACACATTACCCCCTTATTTTTATAAACTTACAATTTAACACTGAAACCTTATATTATACATATTAATTATTTAAATCAAATTCTAACCCAAAATTTTCCCTAAATTTTGTACAACCCAAATAGTTTAATTAATCCTCAAATCATCACCAATCTTTCGGTAATTACACTCTAGCCCTCAAAGTTTTTATAGTTGTTATACTTTGATACTTAACTATATATTATAACCCTTAATTAACTAAATTACTAAAATTAACCCAAAATTCATCCAAATTACAAACAGACCTCTAGTGGTCAATTTAATTCCATTATAGGCATAGAATTTTCAGAAATTATAAAAACACCCATATAGTTTTTATAAATTTCATTTTCAATTTAATACTTTGTTACATTACCAATAAATTTATTTAGTTTTCTAATTTGGTCAAATGTCATATGTGGTCCATGTTGACCACCCCAAATATCCCCTTTGACCCATATTTGCTACAATTATGAAGATACCCTTTTTATTTCTCTATTTTACATCCAACACATTTTACTTCTTAAAATTGTATTTTATATTTTTCTAAAATTCTTAAAACATTTCCCCTTGGTTTTTAATTTGTTCAACTCCCCATATTTTTACTAAAGTTCATTTCGACCTGGTAAATGGTCTTTTATTTATTTATACACTTATAAAATTCATTTAAATTATATTGTAACTTTATATCTAATTTAAGAAATACCTAAATTCTCTAATATTCACTTAAAATATTCCTAGGTGGTTATATCCACCAAAATTATATTTCTGCACCAGAATGTTTTTATATAGTTCATTTAATCACTTTAAAATTTGATAATCAATATTTGAAGCTTAAAATAAGCATAATAAAAATAGCCTAACCATTGTGGCTTTAAGCCTAACATAGAATTACTTATAAAATTACATTAAAATGTCTTAACTGTACATCTTCACTCACGGCTTGTACAGTCTGTTATTGACATTTTCAAACCCCTTTTTCTTCCATATTTACTTATGCAATGTATTTAAACAAGCCATTAATTCCTAGTCCTACTAATCCCGCACTTGACTACTAGTTTTATATATATTTAAGGTTCAAAAATTACACATATGCCATGCACATGCTCTCGGTTTCCTACAGGTTGTATACAACGATCTTAAACATTTCTTTCCCCCATTGTAAGCTCATAATTTGACTTAAAAAGGTCATAACCACCTCAACTCATTAGCTATACACATTTCCATTATCCTTTACACATCACCACGGTTTAAAGCAGCATATACTATACATAAGATTTTCGGTTTTATATTATGCTTTAGAGTGCTGTTTTTTTTTTAAGTATAAGGCAAGGTAATACGTGGGTTTACCTTGGTATGAACACAAAGGTTTTCCAGCAACTTCTCAGCCACACCAAGCTTGGACTCTCACCGCTGGGTATGTTCACAGGTGTAATGCGTTAGTTTTTTTTTGTTTAGGAAAATTTTCACTAAAACACTAACATGGCCTTTAATATATATATCAGCATTTTACCTCTTGTAGTTGGTATCTCCCTTGGAATTTAGCCCCACTTTCCACGGCACTTTAGAAGAAGCAACTGACCATTCGGTCATTAGTTACACAAAGAAGGGAGCTTAGTTAGTGACTGATTTAAGTATCAAATTTAAGAGGGCTTAAAGCATGGTTTTTGGGTCTTATAAGAGGAAGCTTTACCTTGTTACTTGATGAGGCTTTCAAGCTCTCTTTCGGTTATCTACAGCAAGGAGAATATGGTTTCATTTCATGCAGAAAATGAGAAAAAGGAAGAGCCCAAAACAGAGGAGAGGCATCGGTTTTCACCTTGTTTTCCAGCTCCCTAAATGGTGTGTTCTTGGGGGGTTGTTTGCTTAATGAGAGGGCTGGGACAGCTCCATGTTTGTGCAGAAAAGAGCAGGAGGAAGTGTGAGATTAATGCAGTTTCGGTTATGTATATAACGAGGAAGATAGGTGTGTTAAAATGTACATTTTATTACCTTATCTTAACAGTTTTTTCCCTCCTTGTTGTAGCCTTGCTGCTATCACCGAAATGGGAAGGGGAATGGGTGGTAGTTGTTGCTGTCATTGGCAGTTGTATGAGATGAACTGCAGCTACCGATAATGGAGGAGGGGAAAAACTGCTGCTTCTGCGGTGTGTGAAAAGAAGAAGAGGGGAGCAGAGTTGCTGCTGTTACCGCTTGAAGGGAAAAAGAAAATATACAGGAGCAGATGTCTGTTCCTGCTGCTACTGTCGAATGGAGAAGGGAAAGAGTGGGGCTGATGGTGTCATGTGTTGGAAGAGAAGAAAGTTGGCGATGTAGATAGCAAGGTGAGGGAAGGATCAAACTGTAAGGTAGGAAAGAAGCTCACTGTTTTTTTTTGTTCTGCTGTTATTATTCTTGCTGCATTCCTTGCCTGTTGACGCCAGTAAGAAGGGAAAGGAGTTGCTGAGGTAATGCAGGAAGAATGAGTGGGGTGTTGTCGCATGAGATGAAAAAAAAAGGAGCTGGAGTTGTTGTTGGGAAGGTTGGTACCGAGAGGGAGATGGGGCATGGTAGAGAGGAAAGGCATGGCAGTTGTGGTACAAAAGAAGAAAGGTCTTCACAAGGTTCAAGGTAGGTTGTACTTGTTTACCTTTCTTATTTCCTAGACTTACTTTTGGTGCTCTTCTCTATGTATATTACCGGATGGGATGTGGAGAAATCAAGTGACTTTGCCAGCCATAATATAAGAGGAAACGTGAGGGAAATGATGGTTAAAGTACATCTTTGTTTAGTCATCTTCTTCCTTTCTTGTAGCAGCCAATAATCATAGAGGGAGAAGGGATGGAAATTCATCCGAATTGTAAGAGAAAGGTGGGAGGTAGGTAAGGTACAATGCTCCCATATTTTATGCTTGTGTACTTGTTTACTTTTGCTTTAATGTATAATCTTGATTTCTTTCTTCTTCTTTTATTAATGGCAGGCAAACAAAAGAAAGGGCTGGAGTGTTTCAGCCGAGAATTGAGAAGGGAGAGATGGAAAGGAGACGGGAGGAAATTGTGGGGATAATTACAAGTGGTTTCATGTTTTTATTCTTTAAATTGTACTTGTTTATCTTCCCAATATTTGTTTTTCTAATTCTCTTTCCTATTGGTATATATATATATATATATATATGTGCCGAGAGTGTGGCTAATGAGGGGAGTTTCTCTGATTTTTGTACATTAATATTGTACATTAATGTGTAAGATTGACTTGTTTATATATTAGGTGGTAACATGTTTTATTTCATGTTTTTAATGTGTATATATAAGTATATATAGCACTTACAATTTGTTTTGACTATATAAAATATTTTATATAGTTTAATGAGTGGTATTTATGATATTTAATACATGTACTAGTATGTTACATGTAATATTAATTTTAGGAGTTGATTTCTCCTTAATAATATTCTCTCTTTGATTAAAGATTAATATATGGTTTAGTGTCCATTTTGAACTATATACTTATACAATGATATTTGTAGCAACTAATGCTCATGATTTAAATTAATCCTTATTAATTAAGGTAATAACTATTTGGGGTATTTCAGTCTACCCCCTTAAAACGACTTCGTCCCGAAGTCATCTAAAAAATATTTGGTAATATAACTACCCAATGTAGCCTCAATGATAACTATCAATTCGGTCTATCGATTCTAAGGTCTCGACACTTCCCCGAAGTGTTATCAGTTCCATTCATCCACAATTCTTTCCAATCCAAATCATTATGTATATAACACGTCCCTAAGGGCATAAGTACATGATTGTTCAAGTGTTTAAAAGCACATCCACATAATCAGAATATCTCACAAGTGCTTAAGGCACATACACATAATCGGAATATCTCACAAGTGCTTAAGGCACATACACATAATCAGAATATCTCACAAGTGCTTAAAGCACGTGCATACAACGACATATTACCAGTGTATGAAGCACATACAAGCTACAAAAACAACATAAGCACAACAAAGACAACACTATAATTAACTATGCCAAGAGGCTCTACCCCCCTTAAAAAGGGTTACGCCCCGTGACCCTAAAAGTATCTAACAGTCGCTATGAGAAAAGCGCTAGATACTTGGCTCTCATGGAGTTCTCCAACTCCCATGTGGCCTTTCTCGCCTCATGGTTTGACCAACGGACTTTGACTCTTTTTAATGGTCTTGTTCCTGGTCTCCCTCGTTTCTGTATTGGAATTTCGGGGTGGAGTTTCTCATATTTAAGAGACGGGTCGATCTCTAGTCGTTCGGCTCTAAAAGAGAGTATGCGAATGGTGAGGCGCATATTCTTTTGGTCTAGGCGTAGAATATTTGTGCACTCTCCCAAACACGTTCTATTGGGCCCACCACGCTTCTCGCTCCATAATGAGGTGCAACCCACATATATAGGGCTTGGTTTGCCCTTTTCGTTCCTAAAGGTATATTATAGATGATTTATTAGCAACAAATTATTGCTGACCTCTTTCCAATATGACAGTGTCATTCACGGTCTTTTCTTAATTTAGAAATGGAGGTATTTCAATCGGTGTTGTATCGTTACTTGTACATGCGTACGATTAGGTCTAAGTTGTATCCAGATGTTCTAGATTACTAACACAGAATATATTTTGGATTGTTATTATCTTCACTCATTTGTTTGTAGTTGAGGTGAAGTATAACATTGGCTATCTTTTGTTGTTAGTGTTGTTGCACTAGTCTCTGAAATTTTGGATGTATTAGCTTATGAATTCATGGAGATAATTCTTGTCATCTCTTATCTCCAGGTTGTTTTGTTCCGGAGTAACACATTAATTGTAATATTTGTTATGTGCTTCGTGTTGTTGTATATTGTATTTTTGTATACTGGTCTTACGCCAATATTTGTATGATTCGCCCCGCTTTTGCTAGCGAAATCCATTGTCGTGTTCATATTGAGCCTTGCATTTTTCAGCATCCCGTATGGGTATGCTCTTTGGCAGTTGAGGCATTTTTCCCTCTGGTATATTCTATATCCTTTCTATTTTTCATGTTGTTTAACAGGAATGTAATTGTATGTTTATGAGTTCCTGTGTGGATTATAGTGTTGAATGCCGTATTTATTTTGGAGTGTATCTTTTAACGGTCTAGGCTATTGTGTAGCCTGCCTTCAATTTTTGTTTCTCATCATTTGAGTTCTACACGAGTTTCACTCGCCTGTGTTTGCCAATGTATCCATTCTAATGGCTATTTATAATGGCCGCTTCTGTGTGCACCATATTTTAGTCGTTTCGACAGTTATAAGTTATTGTGATATTTGATTAATAGTTTGGGCATCTGCTAGCGTGCTAGCTTGCCTTTCTTTTATTGTATATTGGTGTACTTACATTCAGCCCCTTTCCGGGTGAAAACGTATTGTTGCCTTTAATGTGGGCATATGAGATTGTTACATCATTCGATATTGTCTTGTGTTCCCTGTTGGAGAGTTACTCTCTTTATGTCCCTCTTACGGGTGGTGATTTCCATTATTAAGTAGATTCTTTTGGGTGCTAAGTATTGTGTTGGTGTGAGCAGTTATTGAACCTTATGAGGGTTCTATTTATGTTTAATCACCCATTCAATGGGTTTTCCATGCTTGTCATTAGGTTGACTATCAACTCTCTCCTCCTTCGAGAGGTTTTTTTTTAATGTTATTGTGTGTTAACCGTTCTTTTGCGGCGTTACGACTTAGTCATGTTATTTTCAAGGTTTTTGGTTCCTCCAATCTCGTTGGTTTAATTGGAACCCTTCTCGTTACTTTACTTGAGGTGGTTATTTGTACTGGCCTGGGTTTGTATCTTTGGCCTTGGTATGGAGTTGACTACCTCTTGCGTTCCTTACACTACTTGTCTACATGTATGGTGTACCTTACTAATACATTACTACTTAATTACTTGACTAACTTATAAATAAGCCTGTCAAGCCCACAAGCTCCCTATGGAGTGAGGTCATCCCCATCTCGTTTTATACTCGTAGTGTCCATCACGCGTTCGTGAAGTATTTTGTTGTCAATCTCCCTTTTACTTGGTATTGGGATGTACCCCGAGGGAATTCTTCGGTTTCCCGGGTCCCTGTCTAATGGGTATGATCACACATCTTCAATCAACAGGTGTTTGGGATATTTTACCCTAATGGTGGGGTTTACATTGTAATGGTACGAGGTGATTTTTCTCCTCTGCCATTGGTTAAGTTATTGACATGGGTTCATTGTTTTAAAGGAATTTACGACTCCTTGTATTGATAAGTTATTGTTTTTTTTTTATGGTTAGTAAGTCCTTTATGGAGTTACTTATGTGTTGATCTCAAATTGCTATTATTTGGTTACCACGTGCACGGTTTGACGCTAGTCTATTGTTCATTAGTTAGTAAGTTGCACATTATTCACAATGCGTATTATAGTTCTCCTGACCTTACCCTATCACTTGGGTCACATCATTTGGCGTAACTTCCGAGCTTCCTGGCGAAGATCTATGTTTCCTTCTTTTTATGGAAGTCTTATTGTGGTTTGGTTTTAACCAGTTTCTATTACTTGTCATGTTATTTTAGATGTTGTTGTTCAGTTGGTATACGTAAAAAGGTAGTAGGAGACGGTACTTTCGCTCTCCTGGACTTGCGTTCTTCTCATGTATTTTGAGTGCATTTACTTAGACTTGTATTTTATAGCGTTTAGCCTTGTCGTCTTATATTACCGTTTAGGCTTTTTGCTATTGTTTAACTCATATCGTCATTATCATTGACGGTCGTCATGTTAGTAGACTTGTCTTTAAATACATATTTTTTTGTCACCTATTGTTTGGCGGAACGCCAATGGTAGTAGCCATTCCTTTTTACTTGGAAACTTCGTCCAATGATCAGTGTGATCAAATGGAATAACAATTTATAATTATGTCTTGATATATGTTGATTCCTTGTTGGTTATGGCACTCCTTGGTAAGGACAGTGCACTGAGTGTTAATTATCTAGTTGCTCAACACGATCCGCGCCTATGGTTGCGATTTGGTTTAAGTAATAATTGTGTTGCGGTGTAATATGTTCAATCTTGGTCCTTTTAAGGGCTAACATGTTCGTATCTTCTTCCAGTATTTGTGATATGTTAGCGTATGTCATCATGGGCGTAGCACCGGCCCTGATTGTTACGCGATCATTTTTCCACCATAATTCCCTATATATGTTCAGGGTGAGCTGTTATTCACAAATATTCGTAATTGGTACCTTATTGTTAAATTAGATGTGTTTTAACTGTTTGTAGCTGGTATATTTCGGTTCCTTGTCATTTCCTAATATGATTAATTGTGGCCACTTGTAGAGAGTTTCAGGAATCATCCGACCCTGATGTGATCAGTATCAGTGTCGAACTATCCATCCACCCCAATTTATGTTCGGCTTCCCTTGACCTGTACCGGATCAAGTTCCACCTCCCACGTCAATCTTTAAACCATGAAGTAATTTAATAAGTATGTTATGGTGTTTAGCTCATAAGCCGATGTTATTGATTCATTTCGTTTGATGAGTGTAGTTTGTTATGGGCTGGTGTATGCCCTTTAGTTGTAATGGTCGGACTCATCGGGTCCTTCTGAGGTTTTGGTCCTCGTATTTTAAGGGTTTTGTGACCCTATGGTGACAAGTTGTAGTTATGAATTTGTACAGAGGTTGTACGAAGGTTTGGTGGTTACTGGTAGCCATGGTGTTGTACCTGTGGCCTACACGGTTTGTAAAATTCACTTGTACTTGCCGTTTTAGTTACAGTTGTAGTTATAGTTGCAGTCATAGCTGCAGTTACAGTTGCAATTATGGTTGCAGTTATAGTTATAGCTGCAGCACTTGCTGTAGCAAGTGCGCGAGGTAGACAGAATTGTTAGTATATTGTTTGTTTTAGCGCTTGCTGTAGAAAGCGCGCCATGCAGGTTGAGTCATCGGTTTCCGGAATTGTTTGTTTTACTGACGCTTCGGTCGTTTGAGTATAGTTTAGTTGATTTGTCTTGAAAAGGGTAGTATTGGAGTTATTTCAGTTTGTTAAGGTATGGTGAGTTTTCTAAGGTAATATTATTTCTAGGTTCTATAAGTTAGGCTCTTTCTGAGTTTTGTTTTTATACTCCTTCATGGTAGGAGAAAGTTCCTGACGCATGTTCATGCAGTCAATTCATTAAGTTAAGGATGTGCGGTTACCTAGATCGCGCTGAGTACTAGTACCAGCGCCTAAGGTTCCCACAAAATTTGGGGTATCCTGTTCCACGTGGCTACCTCGTGGTGCTTCAAGTCCAGCAGATGGAGTACTCTAGTTGTCCTTGGTACGGCATTTCTCTTCTTGAGCGTTGTGTTGTAGTAATTTAAGGAGTTTAGCTCGTAAGCTTATATGGTTATTGTGATTGTAGGTCAGGTTTTACTGAGCCTTCTAGGTTGCATACGGTTGAAGTTATTCCCTTTTTGGGAGTGACTTCCATGCAGTCCTTGGTTCCGCATGTTATGCATTTTGATAGTTATCTAAAACTCGTTTTTCTATCTTTCGATCTTCAGATGCACCTGTGCGTGCTTTCCTCAGGTTAACTGGACAGGGTTTCGGTGTCTAATTACAAGCTAACCCGCTCGTCCTATGGATTCTTATCCTTCTTCAAAGTAAGGTTTAATGTAGTTTCTTCACTGCTTATAAGTACGCTTCTAGATAGTACGTAACTATCGGGACCCCCGGTCCTTAATGATTCATTGTATCACAAGCGCTTCTGTCTGTCTTGATGTCACAGTGACTACAGCAACCACATCGGTCTTCTGAATAGGAGGAATTCTTCTGTCTCCTTGGCGTCATCCATTACATTGCCTTTATGGGTGATACTCGAGGCGTGGGCAGCGGCGGGTGGGGTACCACTGCTATTTCCCGGGATGTTCTTCCATCAAGCTAGTGCGGCGACTACCGTCTCAACGCTATTCGGGGTTGCAGGACCTTCGTCACCCCCGACTTGCCTCTTCTCAACACCCGTAATACGCTATGTCATATCATTACTCGGTAGTTTACCATATAGTAGTCAATAACACAAATATGCCATTAAGGCTAATATTGTTACGCATTTAGCGTTGCTAAGACACTGGTTCAATCAAGACCAGACGTTTCGTACCTCACAAACATTTCCCGTATTCCCATAATCCTAAGCTCACTGTCTTAGTCCTAATATCTCGTCATCAGAGCGGTACTCCGCTCTGATACCACTTTTGTAACACCCCTCACATTAAACTCGGAATAATCACTCTCGTAGCATAATTAAAGACGTCTCACGGCGGAAGTTAAACACTAATAATTCTCACTCGGGTGTCACATGCCGTTACTCGCCCATGCGAGTAAAGAAGCGGAAAAGGAATATAACAACATATCGACAATAATTAACCGCAGTGATGAACGAGATATATACTACATCATCCTAAGTTTAAACTAATACATAAGGTAAGTGAGCATCTAATGTAATCCCAATGTTTACATCGTACTGAATATAAGCTAATTCTAAAAGTGCAATAAATAAATAAATAACGTCGCTGACTACCCTAAAGGCCCGCACTCCGGCTTCATAGCTTGATTAAGTCCTGAAATGTGGGTGCCATAAAGGCTCAGCCAACTGCTGGTATGCTAAATGTGATCCTAGACCCTTTAGGCCACTTAGGTCGTTTTAGCCATCTTGATTAACATGGGGTTCGTTTCATGCTGTACCATTTACATGTTTATAACATAACTGTAAATACGGAATTAAAACACACAACAGGTATTCAAACATTCACACATCAAGACATGCTATTACGACATTGATAATTGAACAATTAAGTTCGAATCGACGGTAATGTAAGAGTTAGCTGAAGTCCAGTTAGTCTCACTTGTTTATTTCCATCACATGAAGCCCCGCTTCCACAATCTCACATAAGCATACGGGTGTCATGTTAAGGACAATTCCCCGTTTAACCTCACACATTAATATTTTGGACAGTAGTCCACGCCATCTACAGTGGGTAGACGGGCTCATTATCTACAGTGGTAGATGTCCATTAGGCCGAAGCCATGGTATGGTGCCAACGGTAGCACACTCCGACTAACGATCGTATCCGGCTCGTTAGATAAACAAGAGTAGACCCTAACCGGGTACGAAACTCTAGTGATCACTATGCGCAACCTGCTGGAACGAATGCAGACCAGGATTTACTAAACATTGTTTCATTAATTATTTATCACACTCTCATAAGTTAGCATATTTTAATTAGTCTCCTGGAGATTCAATCTCGTTATTGGAGAGAACACATTTTTATTGGATGCCCTATCGGGTCTTACACGCAACCTAGGAGTCTGCTAGGTCATGTTCAAAGGTCGAGTCATCGCTCTAGAGACGGTTAATACCGGGTCTCTAAACTAAGTTCCTCACTTAGTACTGTTAGAAATATTTCACTCTCATAAGATGATAATTGGAGTCCCTCTCATGATAGTTCATAACAATTAGGTGATAATTGATATCACAAGTCCGAACGACGTACGCGCAGAGTTAATAAACACGTTGACGATTGGAAAACATAAACACATACGATCACATTCATTACATTTATTTATCTGACATGCAAGCACAGTTACGTCCGGAACCCAAGGAAACCCTTGGAGTTTTCAGACCACACATTCACATACCGTACACCGACGAGCAAAGCTAGCGAAACGAGCGCACGTCTATCCCCTACGTTCCCGGAGTTCGAATCCCGCAACCTGATCTACTGAGAAATGTAACTACTATCAGTATCCCCGTCTTCAGATTTATAGTTTGTCGTACGGTTTAACTTACGAATACGTATTACCCAATACCGTATTTTTTCACTACGTGGAGGTTGGATTCTCGGCTATCATGCTATCCACGGTTATTTGTTCTCGTATAATTTACATATATTTACATTTACGTGTATATATTAATACTCACTTGTTTATATATACATATCTATATTTAAGTACATCTATAGATTCGTACGTACGGATATGTAATACTCGTCGTCATTTTGTCGTACGTTACGTGACGGTAATCACTTAACGGTCTACGTTATTCATTCCTCGTACGATTATGCATGTGTATACTTACATATAACATTTATACGTTTTCATATTTACTTGTATCATATTTCTTGTCAGTTGTCACGTTATTTCCTAAACCCCTATATATATTACACTTGCATACATTGTATGCTAACTATATATGTATATATCTTACAACGTCACGTGATATTTTTCATCCCATTCTAAAACTTCATATTAATCTTATTTTGTCATTCCATGTGAAATGTATATTGTTCATTCGTACCGTTTATCCATACGTATCTTACTAAAACTTGATTTCACGGTTTTACAATATACGGTTATACATTGTTATGCACCTTACAATATAAGGTTCCTAGTATATAATATACTCTCTAAAATTCCCAACTCACTCTTCATTTTGCGTAATTGTTTGCAAGGTATAATTATACCATGTTAATCCCTTAACAATATATATTTCCTATAATTTAGCAAAATGTCACATTATAACATTGTAACTTTATATTACAATCTGTCTACTAATTCCCAACCCACCATTATAGTTTTCGGAAATCTCCATACTTTCCCCCACTTAATTTTGATTAATTACCATTTCGACCCAAATGTCATATTTGTTACATTTAACACCTTACTTAATTTATAACCTAAGGTTTTCAATATTGTAGTATACACATATATACATATTTGCTAATTTTCGAACAGCACCCAACTTTTATCCAGATTTATACTTTCTCCCCTTTTCTTTTATTACACATTACCCCCTTATTTTTAAACTTACAATTTAACACTGAAACCTTATATTATACATATTAATTATTTAAATCAAATTCTAACCCAAAATTTTCCCTAAATTTTGTACAACCCAAATAGTTTAATTAATCCTCAAATCATCACCAATCTTTCGGTAATTACACTCTAGCCCTCAAAGTTTTTATAGTTGTTATACTTTGATACTTAACTATATATTATAACCCTTAATTAACTAAATTACTAAAATTAACCCAAAATTCATCCAAATTACAAACAGACCTCTAGTGGTCAATTTAATTCCATTATAGGCATAGAATTTTCAGAAATTATAAAAACACCCATATAGTTTTTATAAATTTCATTTTCAATTTAATACTTTGTTACATTACCAATAAATTTATTTAGTTTTCTAATTTGGTCAAATGTCATATGTGGTCCATGTTGACCACCCCAAATATCCCCTTTGACCCATATTTGCTACAATTATGAAGATACCCTTTTTATTTCTCTATTTTACATCCAACACATTTTACTTCTTAAAATTGTATTTTATATTTTTCTAAAATTCTTAAAACATTTCCCCTTGGTTTTTAATTTGTTCAACTCCCCATATTTTTACTAAAGTTCATTTCGACCTGGTAAATGGTCTTTTATTTATTTATACACTTATAAAATTCATTTAAATTATATTGTAACTTTATATCTAATTTAAGAAATACCTAAATTCTCTAATATTCACTTAAAATATTCCTAGGTGGTTATATCCACCAAAATTATATTTCTGCACCAGAATGTTTTTATATAGTTCATTTAATCACTTTAAAATTTGATAATCAATATTTGAAGCTTAAAATAAGCATAATAAAAATAGCCTAACCATTGTGGCTTTAAGCCTAACATAGAATTACTTATAAAATTACATTAAAATGTCTTAACTGTACATCTTCACTCACGGCTTGTACAGTCTGTTATTGACATTTTCAAACCCCTTTTTCTTCCATATTTACTTATGCAATGTATTTAAACAAGCCATTAATTCCTAGTCCTACTAATCCCGCACTTGACTACTAGTTTCTATATATATTTAAGGTTCAAAAATTACACATATGCCATGCACATGCTCTCGGTTTCCTACAGGTTGTATACAACGATCTTAAACATTTCTTTCCCCCATTGTAAGCTCATAATTTGACTTAAAAAGGTCATAACCACCTCAACTCATTAGCTATACACATTTTCATTATCCTTTACACATCACCACGGTTTAAAGCAGCATATACTATACATAAGATTTTCGGTTTTATATTATGCTTTAGAGTGCTGTTTTTTTTAAGTATAAGGCATGGTAATACGTGGGTTTACCTTGGTATGAACACAAAGGTTTTCCAGCAACTTCTCAGCCACACTGATAAGTGTCCAAATGAGCATGATTTATAGGTGTATTTCTTATATAATATTAGCACTTTTCTTGCTCATTACTCCACTTCGGTTAGTTTTCCTCTAGTTTATGTTTTATTGTTTATCTCACAAATTTATTGGTTTAACATGAGGAAAACCAAGCTGGGAGTAAAGTGGATAAAGAGACGAACACATAGACGCAAACGGCTCAGAAAACGGACTTATAACGAAGAATGTAGAGCCAGTCAAACAGAAGCACGCGAGAGTCACGCGGTGGACTGTGCAACCGCCCCCCTAAGTCGCGGACGTCACAAGAGCAACCGCCGGGCGGACGAGTCACAAGCAACCGCCTCGCGGTCAATATAGAGGCTACCGCCTCTTAACAGGCGGACACCACACAGACTACCGCCTCGCGGTCAGGCTACCGCCTCGCGGTAAATATAGAGGCTACCGCCTCTTAA
The DNA here is from genome assembly GCA_023374045.1 of Limonium bicolor. Taxonomy (NCBI): domain Eukaryota; kingdom Viridiplantae; phylum Streptophyta; class Magnoliopsida; order Caryophyllales; family Plumbaginaceae; genus Limonium; species Limonium bicolor. Next base: position 152,384,042 of record CM041777.1, on the reverse strand, counting down.
CTCGCGGACAACACTGAGGCTACCGCCTCCTTATCAGGCGGACGAGACACAGGCTACCGCCTGGTTCACTCGCGGACACAACAGAGGAGACCGCCTAATACCGGGGCGGTTCTTCAGGCGCGATTAATTCACGCGACCAGTTCTTCGGTTCTTCTTCGCGCCGTCGTCTGCAACTCGCCTTATCTATCTACTGCAGCACCGCCTACCATAAATCTCTCACGCGTACAGCTCTCTGTCTCCTCTACAACCAATGAGAGCAATCAATGCTCAATCAATTTTTACGTACGGATGCCTCTTCCAATTCTCTATATAAACCCAACACCAATACTGCAACAAACACACCACGTACGACCACAGTCTGAAGAAATCAAATAAACACCACACTCCATTCTCTTCCATTTAATTCCTCCCGTATCACCACACTTCTCCATCTTTTATTTATTTTTACCATTTCACCTCATTCACGTACGTACTCAAACAGAAGCAGTAAATTACAAAGAGAGAAAAGAGGCAGGCGAGTGCAACCCGTTATTCGCAGGCAGTTCCTGAGTATGAATATTTCAGTCTCTACTCTGTTTTTATTTCTGTCAATGTCTGAGTAATCTCATAATGTTGCGTAGGATGGGTGTTTAACCCAAAATAACTCAGCGTATTTATAATACCGAGTTTGCTTATAAATATTTGTTTTGTCTCTCTCTATTATTAAATGTTTAAGAACTGATCATTTTTACTCATTTACGGTTTCTCTAATTTCAATGATTTTGTAAAATTAGAGAATAGACCACAAAGAGAGACAAACGTTAGATTTTATTCTCCTTGATTAGCAGATAAAATCCATCGCTGTTATAAAAAGAATTCTCACTTAAAGCTAATTAATGATTTTAGACTTTTTCTGATTGTAAGAAGTTTAATGAATTAATTAAGAGCTGTCCTTATCTATGATTTAGAAAGGTCACAAGATAAAATTCTTAACAGACAAATAAGAGCAAACTAGGATTATATTTATTATCTGAGTTATAACCGGGCGATTTCACCTTCCTTAGCACAGTTTCCATCCACTTAATCCACAACCGTTTTTACTGTTTTTATTATTTCTTTAATAATCCAACAACAAATCAAGCTTGCCTCCGGCTAAACCCCTTTTACAGTCTTTAGTAACTACCTAAACTAGGATAATTAAACAATCTCCTTGTGGATACGACACTTGTTTTACTACTACGAATAGGTACACTTGCCTAATAGTTTGTTATAATTCTATATTAATTACAGTGTAGTTTTTATCCCAACAAGTTTTTGGCGCCGTTGCCGGGGAGATTGATTCCATCAATTTCCCTAGTTTCTGGTAGTTCACTCGCTATATAGTAATAATCTGTTAATACTATTAAATTGTTAATCTTGGACATCTGAATTGGACATCGGACTTCGGACCTGACTTGGACATTTGACTTCGGACTTTGGACATCTAACTCCTAACATCTTAATATTATTGTCATTTCGTTCCATTGTCATTTCGTTCCATTGTCCTTTCTTTCCATTGTCTCTAACTACTAACTTTAAATTTCTTGTCATTTCGTTCCATTGTCCTTTCTTTCCATTGTCCTTAACATTTCATTTCCATTGTATACTAACATTTCTTTCCATTGTATACTAACTACTAACTTATAATTTCCAGTATACTAACTTCTAACGTTTATCAGCCTAACCAATATTTCTGTCTTTCTTATTTTATTTACTAACTAATATTGCAGTTTCTCACAAACCACAAGTTATCTTCTGTGCATGCCAAACACTCGAACCCGAGGCTCTCCACCAATCAGTCCGAGCCCCGAACCCGAGCGTACTTTATTACAAGCACAGAGAAACCTGAGAAACCAAGCCATGGCCAATAACGAAGTTATAAATGAAATGGACCATGCAATTCAGCCAGAACACCGTGCTCTCTCTGACTACCACCAACCGAATACCGAAGGAAGAGCATCAGCCATAGTTCTCCCCGAACTAACACCAGAAGAAGCCGGACGTTGGGTTTTCAAAACCCACTACATCACCGCCGTCCGGGATCTAGGCAAGTTTAGTGGAGCGAACCCAGATGAAGCCCCAAATCATCTGAGTCTCTTCCTAGACTTCTGCAATTCCTTTAGTCAAACCGGCAACGTCAAAGAAAGAATCCGTCTACAACTATTTCCTCACTCGTTGTCGGATTCAGCAAACAGGTGGTATCGAAGCCTTCCCTCCCGATCAATCACCACATGGCTGCAAATGGCCCAAAAATTCCTTGCCAAATACTACCCAACCAGTAGAACGAGGCAATTGATCGGTGAAATCAATACTTTCTGTCAGGAGCCGGGAGAAACGTTGTACGACGCATGGGACAGGTTTAAGGATATGCTAATGAAGTGTTCTCACCATGGTCTGGACGACCAATCCCTCTGCCTGTCATTCTTCAACGGCCTGGATGATGGGAACCGACTACTTGTCAATTCCTCTGCAGGAGGGAGTTTCATGATGAAATCTCCTAAAGAAGGAATGGACCTTCTCGAAACCATGACGAGCAATACGAGACAGTGGACGAGATCCAAAGGAAGAACGCCACGAGCAGCAGGCCTACTCCACGTTGAGCCTACAGATCATTTATCGGCTCAGATCTTGTCCCTTACAAAGATGGTGGAAAAGCTAACGACATCACAAAACGAAATTGTAAAAACAATAGCTTCCCCACCTACAAGTTCATCGTCAGTTCCACCTACAGAAGGATGTGCCATATGCGCCGGTCCTCATGAAACCCCTCAGTGCGAAGGTAAAGGACAGTACGAGGATGCAAACTTCATAGGAAACCGTCCCGGTAATTCCTACAACAACAATTTCAACAACAACTATCCATGGAGAAATCACCCGAATTTCTCATGGAAGAATAATGATCAAAACCAAGGAGGGCAGAACAACAATTCAAATACCTATCAGGGGAACAGACCCCAACCAAATTCTAACATGGGTTATCGAGCACTAGGTGCCCCTCCTGGTTTCCAGCAGCAACAACAACTAACCACAACCTCTTCTGATCCAAATGAGGAATTCAGGAACTTAATGAAAGGATTCGTGACTACGACCCACACTAGGCTCGTGGATCAAGAAGCCACTAACAGAAGGGTTGAAGCCCAGATACAGCAAACCAACCAACAGTTGGAACAAATCAGTCAGCAGCTTGCACAAAGGCCACCCGGTGCCTTCCCTAGTCAGCCAGATCCAAATCCAAGGGAACAGGCCAAGGCAGTAACGTTAAGGAGTGGTAGGCCGCTCCACTCACCTCTTCCCCGAGATGATACTGATAATCAAGAGCAGCAAGCTCATGAACCTCAAGAAAATCCAGAAGAAGAACAGGAAGATGCTGAAGAAGCCTCTCCTCCTACAAAAAATATCTCCGAGGAGAAGGAGTCTCCTGAATCTACTCCTTCCCCTCTCACAAAAATTCTTCCCCCACTTCCTTTTCCAAACAGAATGAGAAAGAAAAATTTAGATGAACAGTTTGGAAAGTTTCTTACTCACTTCAAGAAGCTGACGATCAATATTCCTTTTGCCGATGCTTTAAAACAAATGCCAATATACGCAAAGTTCATGAAGGATATCATCACCAACAAAAGATCGTTGCAGGAAGTGGAAACTGTACACCTTACTCAAGAAGTGTCAGCAGTACTTCTCAAGAGTCTCCCTCCAAAACTTGGAGACCCAGGTTTGCCAATTATTCCATGTTCAATTGATAATGTTGATTGTGGTAGTGGGTTATGTGATCTAGGAGCTAGTATCAATTTAATGCCACTCTCAACTTTCAACAAACTTAAGATTGGTAAATGCAAGCCTACCTCTATTCAATTGCAATTAGCAGATAGATCTTTAGTTTTCCCAAAAGGAATAATAGAAGATTTGATTGTTACTGTAGGAACTTTTGTGTTCCCCGCTGACTTTATTGTAATTGACATGGAAGAAGACACTAGGGTGCCCTTAATCTTAGGACGACCTTTCATGAGAACTGCTAGAGCACTAATTGATGTTGAAAAAGGAAAAATCATTTTAAGGCTGCATAACGAATCTCTAGAATACGACATGTCTAAGGTTATAAAGAAACCCGCACATTTAGAAGACACTTTTTCTATAGACATTGTCGACTCTATTGTGCAGGATAATTTATCTGCTATTATTCGTAATGACGCCCTTGAAAATGCTTTTTCTGAAATCTGTGATAACCGATTAGTATACCCTGACACAATCCAAATGGTAGCAGCTCTGGATAGAGTAAAATCATACAAGAAATCATGTTACCCACCACCAGAACCATTAGAGCTATCTACTCAGAAATTACCACCATCCATTGAACAACCCCCTCTCGTAGAACTGAAACAATTGCCATCACATCTTAAGTATGTTTATCTTTCTGATTTTTGTACTTTGCCTGTTATTATTTCTTCATCCCTAACGAGTACACAGGAAGAACAGCTTGTGAAGATCCTTCAGAGCCACAAGAAGGCAATAGGCTGGTCCATTTCGGACATCAAAGGTATCAATCCCCATTTCTGCACACATCACATATACATGGAAGATACCTACAAGCCTTTAGTCCAACCACAGAGAAGGCTGAATCCCAACATGAAAGACGTAGTAAAGAAAGAAGTGCTCAAACTTCTCGACGCCGGGATAATCTACTCCATCTCCGACAGCAAATGGGTGAGCCCCGTTCAAGTGGTCCCGAAAAAAGGAGGTCTCACTGTGGTCCCCAACGACAAAGGTGATCTAATTCCTCAGAGAACCACGACGGGATGGAGAGTCTGCATCGATTACAGGAAACTGAATAGCGCAACGCGGAAGGACCACTTCCTCTACCGTTCATGATCAGATGCTGAAAGATTGGCCGGGCAAGATTTACTGCTTCCTGGATGGTTATTCAGGATACTTCCAAATACCCATTGCCGCTGAAGATCAAGACAAAACCACATTCACATGCCCGTACGGGACATTTGCATATAATCGGATGCCTTTTGGTCTATGCAATGCCCCAGCAACATTCCAAAGATGCATGATGGCAATCTTCAGCGACTATCTTGAGAAGAGCATCGAAGTCTTCATGGACGACTTCTCTGTCTTTGGTCCCACTTTCGAATCCTGTCTGAATAATCTGGATGCCATCCTCGCCCGATGTGAAGAAACTAACCTTGTGCTTAACTGGGAAAAATGCCATTTCATGGTTAAAGAAGGAATAGTTCTTGGGCATAAAATATCTTCAAAAGGAATTGAAGTCGACAGAGCCAAGGTCGAAGTTATTGAAAAATTACCACCACCATCGACGGTAAAAGATATCAGAAGTTTCCTTGGCCATGCTGGGTTCTATAGAAGGTTTATCAAGGATTTCTCCAAAATTTCAAAACCTCTATGTGAACTCCTAGCTAAAGACGTCAAGTTCGACTTTACTGACAAATGCCTACAAGCCTTCAACACACTAAAAGAATGCCTCATCTCTGCTCCCATTGTGATATCACCAGATTGGAGCCTTCCGTTTGAAATTATGTGCGATGGCCAGCGACTATGCCGTGGGTGCCGCTTTATGCCAAAAGAAGGAGAAGATCTTGAGAACCATCTACTATGCAAGTAGAACCCTCAACGACGCTCAGAAGAATTATTCAACTACTGAGAAGGAACTTCTAGCAGTAGTCTTTGCTCTGGATAAATTCCGATCATATCTCTTGGGGAGCAAAGTCATAATTCACCGATCACTCTGCTCTGAGGTATCTATTTGCCAAAGAAGATGCCAAACCTCGACTCCTCCGGTGGATACTCCTACTACAGGAATTTGAGATTGAAATCAGAGACAAGCCAGGAGTGCAGAATGTAGTAGCAGACCACCTATCTCGCATAGAGGCACCAAGTGATGGCACTTCCATCAATGAATTCTTTCCAGATGAGTGCGTTTTTATGATTGGTGACACCGGTGATCCATGGTACGCTGACATGGCCAACTACCTCGCACGAGGAGTATACCACATGGGTTAACCTACCCAACAGAAAAAGAAGTTCTTTTCCGATGTCAAACATTATTACTGGGAGGATCCTCTCCTTTTCAAGGTTGTGCAGACGGGATGGTGAGACGATGTGTGCCCCAAGATGAAATCCAGCATTCTACGTCATTGTCACTCTCTTGAAGCAGGAGGACATCATGGGCCAGCTCGAACAGCGGCTAAGGTACTTCAATCAGGTTTCTTTTGGAAAACCTTACATAAAGACTGTCATTCCTTTGTAGCCTCCTGCGATGACTGCCAAAGACTTGGGAATACCTCCAGAAAACACGAAATGCCTCTCAACATCATACTCGAGGTGGAACCTTTCGACGTGTGGGGCATTGACTTCATGGGTCCCTTTCCTTCGTCTTGTTCAAACCTTTTCATCTTGGTGGCAGTCGACTATGTCACTAAATGGGTGGAAGCTATCGCCTCTCCCACAAATGATGCAAAGGTAGTACTCAGGTTCTTGAAGAGGAACATCTTTACACGATTTGGAGTCCCACGTGCTATCATCAGTGACCAAGGATCCCACTTCTGCAATAAGCAGTTTACAGCCTTGATGACCAAATATGGAGTGAGACATAAGGTAGCCTTGCCTTATCATCCTCAAACGAATGGCCAGGCTGAAGTCTCTAACCGAGAATTGAAGTGGATCCTACAAAAGACGGTTAATTCTTCCCGAAAAGATTGGTCCCTGAAGCTGGATGATGCACTCTGGGCGTATAGAACAGCTTACAAGACGCCCATCGGCATGTCCCCATATCGACTAGTCTTGGCAAAGCTTGTCATTTACCAGTCGAACTCGCACAAATCATTCTGGGCCGTGAAAGCCCTCAACTTTGATCTTCTAAGAGCAGGTGACAAAAGGAAATTCCAGCTCACTGAATTAGAAGAATTTCGAGAGAATGCCTATGAAAATAACCGCCTCTACAAAGAGAAAGCCAAGAAGTGGCATGACAAGATGATCCTTAAGCGGGAGTTTCATGAGGGAGATTTGGTTCTGTTGTACAACTCCAGGTTAAAGTTGTTTGGGGTAAACTCAAATCCTATTGGGCTGGACCATTTACTGTCTCCAAGGTCACCCCATACGGATCCGTTGAGTTAGTGGATTCGAAAAAACACACTTTCATGGTCAATGGATCTAGACTAAAGCATTACCAGGGTGGTAATCTTGAGACAGTTGATGCTCGCACAATAAACCTACATGATACTCAGATTTGAGTACGCTTCAAAGCGTCTAGCCAAAGACGTTAAACAAGGGCAGCTTTCCGGGAGGCAACCCGGACGAACTTATCTTTTATATGCTTTAATGCTGTTTTAATTTTCAGATTCCCTTCAATTTTATTTTGCTAACTTTTAACCCCGTTTATAGTATGGTTGCTTCTAGTGTTTTATGCAGGTGCAATTTCATGTCTACACCGCAACCAAGCTACGCTACTTGAGGCTAAAGCTCAAGTGTGGGGGAAGTCCAATACACGCAGCAAAAATAAAATCAGGGGGAGTACAGTTTCTTTATTATGTTTTATTTAAATAAAATATGCAGAGGAGAATTTATATGCTTAAATGAATATTCGTGAGCTTCGTGTTCTCTCTATTTTATCTACTTACCGAAAAGGCCTTCTGAAACTTTCCCTTGTTTTTCTGGTAAACAATGAGGACATTGTTCAAATTAAGTGTGGGGGAGTGTGCCCTTTTCGGTGGAATTTTGTGGGTTGTTCTCTTTAGGAATAAATATTGTTATGAATCGTGGGATAAATGGTATAAAATGTACAAAAATTTTAAAATTTTGATTACTTTTGAGGAGCATTTTTATGCGGTGTGACCAAATGATCTGAAATGGTTGGATTTTTATACTCAGGGGTTCTTTCTGTCTTCTTTCTTAGGGATTGCTAAGGGGTGCTTCTCTGTCAAAAAGGAAAAAAATAAAATAAATAAGGACTACGAGACACCATTGGTAACCAACAAGAGAGTTGAGTGTGTTCTTAAAACGAAGGCTTGATGCCTACATATTATCTTCTCATCTCTTATGCAAAAGTGAAAACAAATGCATAAATCTTTTTTCCCTTTTGTTTCTCCTCAATGCCCATTCTTGAGAGAAGTTGGCCATGGTAAAAGTTCTCAAAGTCACCTTAAATCAAGAAGCATTGAAGTACTCCGGATCATACCCCGAAACTCTTATTTTATTTTTGCCCTGAGTACACCTATGCCCCAGTAGGTGATGGATCACACTCCTCTAAAAAGTTAAGATCATGTACTATTGAGTTCTTTATCTACCCTTCATAATATTTGTAATATGAGCATTCCCTACTTAGGTACGTGGTTTTGCTTGAGGACAAGCAAAAAGATAAGTGTGGGGGTGTGATAAGTGTCCAATGAGCATGATTATAGGTGTATTTTTATATAATATTAGCACTTTTCTTGCTCATTACTCCACTTCGGTTAGTTTTCCTCTAGTTTATGTTTTATTGTTTATCTCCACAAATTTATTGGTTTAACATGAGGAGGAAAACGAAGCTGGAGTAAAGTGGATAAAGAGGACGAACACATACGACGCAAAACGGCTCAGGAAAACGGACTTATAACGAAGAATGTAGAGCCAGTCAAACAGAAGCAGCGAGAGTCACGCGGTGGACGGATGTGCAAACCGCCCCCCTAAGTCGGGACGTCACAAGAGCAACCGCCGGGCGGACGAGTCACAAGCAACCGCCTCGCGGTCATATAGAGGCTACCGCCTCTAACAGGCGGACACACACAGACTACCGCCTCGCGGTCAGGCTACCGCCTCGCGGTAAATATAGGGCTACCGCCCTTAACTCGCGGACAAACACTGAGGCTACCGCCCTCCTATCAGGCGGACGAGACACAGGCTACCGCCTGGTTCACTCGCGGACACAACAGAGGAGACGCCCTAATACCGTGGGGGTTCTTCAGGCGCGGATTAATTCACCGCGACCAGTTCTTCGGTCTTCTTCGCGCCGTCGTCTGCAAAACTCGCCTTTATCTATCTGCAGCACCGCCTACCATAAATCTCTCACGCGTACAGCTCTCTGTCTCTACAATCAATGAGAGCAATCAATGCTCAATCAATTTTAGTACGGATGCCTCTTCCAATTCTCTATATAAACCCAACACCATACTGAACAAACAACCACGTACGACAACAGTCTGAAGAAGAAATCAAATAAACACCACACTCCTTTCTCTTCCATTTAATTCCTCCCGTTACACCACACTTCTCCATCTTGTATTTATTTTTACCATTTCACCTCATTCACTACGTTACTCTAAACAGAAGCAGTAAATTACAAAGGAGAGAAAGAAAAGACAGGCAGTGAGTGCAGACCCGTTATTGCAGGCAGTTCCTGAGTAATGAAATATTCATCTCTACTCTGTTTTTATTTCTGTCAATGTCTGAGTAATCTCATAATTGTGCTTAGGGATTGGGTGTTTAACCCAAAATAACTCAGCGTATTTATAATACCGGTTTGCTTATAAATATTTGTTTGTTCTCTCTATTTAAATGTTTAAGAACTGATCATTTTTACTCATTACGGTTTCTCTAATTTCAATGATTTTTTGTAAAATTAGAGAATAGACACAAGAGAGACAAAACGTTAGATTTTATTCTCCTTGTATTAGCAGATAAATCCATCGCTGTTATTAAAAAGAATTCTCACTTAAAGCTAATTAATGATTTAGACTTTTTCTGATTGTAAGAAGTTTAATGAATAATTAAGAGCTGTCCTTATCTATGATTTAGAAGGTCACAATGATAAAATTCTTAACAGACAAATAAGAGCCAAATAGGATATTATTTATTATCTGAGTTATAAACCGGGCGATTTCACCTTCCTTAGCACAGTTTCCATCCCACTTAATCACAACCGTTTTTACTGTTTTTATTATTTCTTAATAATCCCAACAACAAATCAAGCTTGCCTCCGGCTAAACCCCTTTTACAGTCTTTAGTAACTACCTAAACTAGGATAATTAAACAATCTCCTTGTGGATACGACACTTGTTTTACTACTACGAATAGGTACACTTGCCTAATAGTTTGTTATAATTCTATATTAATTACAGTGTAGTTTTATCCCAACACACACCAAGCTTGGACTCTCACCGCTGGGTATGTTCACAGGTGTAATGCGTTAGTTTTTTTTTGTTTAGGAAAATTTTCACTAAAACACTAACATGGCCTTTAATATATATATCAGCATTTTACCTCTTGTAGTTGGTATCTCCCTTGGAATTTAGCCCCACTTTCCACGGCACTTTAGAAGAAGCAACTGACCATTCGGTCATTAGTTACATAAAGAAGGGAGCTTAGTTAGTGACTGATTTAAGTATCAAATTTAAGAGGGCTTAAAGCATGGTTTTTGGGTCTTATAAGAGGAAGCTTTACCTTGTTACTTGATGAGGCTTTCAAGCTCTCTTTCGGTTATCTACAGCAAGGAGAATATGGTTTCATTTCATGCAGAAAATGAGAAAAAGGAAGAGGCCAAAACAGAGGAGAGGCATCGGTTTTCACCTTGTTTTCCAGCTCCCTAAATGGTGTGTTCTTGGGGGGTTGTTTGCTTAATGAGAGGGCTGGGACAGCTCCATGTTTGTGCAGAAAAGAGCAGGAGGAAGTGTGAGATTAATGCAGTTTCGGTTATGTATATAACAAAGAAGATAGGTGTGTTAAAATGTACATTTTATTACCTTATCTTAACAGTTTTTCCCTCCTTGTTGTAGCCTTGCTGCTATCACCGAAATGGGAAGGGGAATGGGTGGTAGTTGTTGCTGTCATTGGCAGTTGTATGAGATGAACTGCAGCTACCGATAATGGAGGAGGGGAAAAACTGCTTCTGCGGTGTGTGAAAAGAAGAAGAGGGGAGCAGAGTTGTTGCTGTTACCGCTTGAAGGGAAAAAGAAAATATACAGGAGCAGATGTCTGTTCCTGCTGCTACTGTCGAATGGAGAAGGGAAAGAGTGGGGCTGATGGTGTCATGTGTTGGAAGAGAAGAAAGTTGGCGATGTAGATAGCAAGGTGAGGGAAGGATCAAACTGTAAGGTAGGAAAGAAGCTCACTGTTTTTTTTTTGTTCTGCTGTTATTATTCTTGCTGCATTCCTTGCCTGTTGACGCCAGTAAGAAGGGAAAGGAGTTGCTGAGGTAATGCAGGAAGAATGAGTGGGGTGTTGTCGCATGAGATGAAAAAAAAGGAGCTGGAGTTGTTGTTGGGAAGGTTGGTACCGAGAGGGAGATGGGGCATGGTAGAGAGGAAAGGCATGGCAGTTGTGGTACAAAAGAAGAAAGGTCTTCACAAGGTTCAAGGTAGGTTGTACTTGTTTACCTTTCTTATTTCCTAGACTTACTTTTGGTGCTCTTCTCTATGTATATTACCGGATGGGATGTGGAGAAATCAAGTGACTTTGCCAGCCATAATATAAGAGGAAACGTGAGGGAAATGATGGTTAAAGTACATCTTTGTTTAGTCATCTTCTTCCTTTCTTGTAGCAGCCAATAATCATAGAGGGAGAAGGGATGGAAATTCATCCGAATTGTAAGAGAAAGGTGGGAGGTAGGTAAGGTACAATGCTCCCATATTTTATGCTTGTGTACTTGTTTACTTTTGCTTTAATGTATAATCTTGATTTCTTTCTTCTTCTTTTATTAATGGCAGGCAAACAAAAGAAAGGGCTGGAGTGTTTCAGCCGAGAATTGAGAAGGGAGAGATGGAAAGGAGACGGGAGGAAATTGTTGGGATAATTACAAGTGGTTTCATGTTTTTATTCTTTAAATTGTACTTGTTTATCTTCCCAATATTTGTTTTTCTAATTCTCTTTCCTATTGGTATATATATATATGTGCCGAGAGTGTTGCTAATGAGGGGAGTTTCTCTGATTTTTGTACATTAATATTGTCCATTAATGTGTAAGATTGACTTGTTTATATATTAGGTGGTAACATGTTTTATTTCATGTTTTTAATGTGTATATATAAGTATATATAGCACTTACAATTTGTTTTGACTATATAAAATATTTTATATAGTTTAATGAGTGGTATTTATGATATTTAATACATGTACTAGTATGTTACATGTAATATTAATTTTAGGAGTTGATTTCTCCTTAATAATATTCTCTCTTTGATTAAAGATTAATATATGGTTTAGTGTCCATTTTGAACTATATACTTATACAATGATATTTGTAGCAACTAATGCTCATGATTTAAATTAATCCTTATTAATTAAGGTAATAACTATTTGGGGTATTTCATTTGTTGCTACAGATTTTTCCTTCATTCTTTCTACTAGCTAAATGGTTCCACATCTAGCATAACTTAGTTTAACACCTCACATTACACCATTTCCAATACTACCCAACTACACCTCTTCCTCCTAAATACAAACCAAAGTGAAAATCTCACATTTCCCTCTCTAAACACATCCATGTTCCTCTCTGTCAAACAGCACTTAAGTCCACTAAATTCCTAACCAAAATTTGACAGAGTTTCCCTACATTTCTAAGTATTCTCACCACATCAATTTACTCATCAGCTCGGTTTACAACCTGCTCAATATATTCATTATCAATGTACACACTAAACACTAAACACTCATTTCATTCCTGCACATACCATTTCTTTCCTCAAGGTTTATACAAGCTTTTAAATGTCTTTTAAAGCTTTAAAACATCCTAGTATTCTTCCACATTATACTACTACTCAATACCATTTACAATACTCAATTCAAGCTACTAAAATCTGTTACAATAGGCATACAAATGCTACACAAGGTGAGTGTAATTTACCTTGTTCTTTCTAGCCTTTCTTTCCTTCTCCTTTCTTCCTTCCTCCTTCCTTTCCTTTCCTCTCTTTCTTAAGCCATCGGTTATGGAAATTCCATTCCTACTGCTACAGCCCATCATATACACACATTCTAAATTAAAACTAAGCCTTAAATCATATTAAGCTTTAAGGTATGTTTTTAGGGTTTAGAAAGTGCATTACCTTGCAAAGGTGTAGATGAAGTTTAGAACAGCTCCATGAGCAAGATTTCTACTCTCCAAAAGAAGCCAAATCGGCTGGGCAAACAAGGAATAGAAGCTCCAACTTGGAAATTCCTATTTTGTAAATGAGAGCAAGAAATGCTAGTATTTTTGGATTTCTTTTTACCTTAGACCAACAAGGTGAAGGAGAGGCTTCTAATGGTGGTATTCATCTTCAAAAGCAAGAACACCCATGGAGATGAAAATGGGTATTTTCAAATTTGGAAAAGAGAGAGATGTTCTCCTTGATGAGAGGAATACAATGGTACACATTTTGTAATTTTTGGTGGAGGTTTGAGTGGTTAACAAGAGGAGAGAAGTGGGTTGTTGGTGTGGGTTGCTGAAATCGCCATTAGAGGCTTCAAGAGGAAGAAGAAGAAATTAGAGAAAGAGAGGGAGTGCTGTACGTGAGTTGTGAGGGAGAGTAGGAGAGAGAAGGTGAGTTTTACTTTTTGACTTGCTTTATGACTTTGTCATGTAGCATATTAGGAACAATAAAATAAGAGAGGGAGGGAGTAAGCAGCCGGCTCACACACAGCCCTCATATGGGTTTTAAAATTTTATTTGCAATAGTGGACACACTAGTTTGGTTTATTTACACTCTCACCCACAACTTCCTGTTTTTGACAGTTTTTAATATTTTCTTGTTTAATTGATTTTATTGGTTCTAGACCTTCATTAATGTTTATTAATGCCTATTTGGTTGACCAAAATTGTTACGAGTCTATTTGACCCGCTTGAAGTCGCGTTTTCCCGGTTTCCTCGAAAAACGCGCTTTAAGGTTCCTTTGTGATTTTAAACCATTTTATGGATCTGTTTTCTTCGGGAATTGTTTCTATATGCTATTTAGGCATAAATAAGCCTTAGGATTCCACCTAGGATCCTATTCAAGGTCACATAACTCCTACGGTTATGTAACACTCGTTTTTACATTTTTCGCTTTTTAAGCGTTTTCTTCTTTCTTTGGTTTTATTTGCTTCACCAATATTCTCCGGGCACAATTAGGCCCTTAAATACTATTAAGATAATTTTAATCACTATAATTAAGTTCGGGGTATTTCAGAATGTTTGGAGTAAGATCCCATTCTTTTGTACTTGTGTGTAAATTAGTTGGTAGCTGAAACTGATTGATATAGTCTGATGACTGATTTCAAAAGTAGGTGATTGTGTAAAAACATATATGAGTTGTTCTTTTTGTATTAGAATTTTGAACTGATAAATCAACTGATAATGCGACTATAATGCATAAACTAGTTGATTAACTAACTGATAATACTGTTTGAATAGCTTCATGAGTAAATAGTACCTGACCCATAATACAACAAAAGAATGAGTTGAACTGATTGTCCCAGCTGATAATGCATATACCAGTTGAAACTTTGACAAAAGAATCGGGCCTAAAGCTGAAATAATAAAATGGAACAAGAACATACAATAATAATAAAGGTAATATAATAATAAAATGTACAATGGATAATAAAAATAATTCTAAAATAATGATAAAGATAAACTAAAATAAAAGTAAATACTAATGATTAAAAACCTCAATGAATGATACTAGATAAAAATAATAGTGTAGCCTAACATAAAACCGAATAGGCAAGTGAATAATAAAATAAATCAAACAAACTAAAATGAAATTAATGAAATATTATAGTATCATAATAATAATAAATAATAATAATAATAATAATAATAATAATATAATAATAAAGGGTTTGAGACCGTATTATTGCTGAAAATTGATTAAAAAATTGTCATAAAAATACGGTTTTGTTTTGGCATGCACGTTGATATGTTTTGAAAAAGAAAGTCGATGTCCCCTCTTCTTATTTCTTATTTCGAATTTGTTTTATGAGGTAAGAATTTTCAGTGTCTAAAGATAGTACCATCCACCCCCATTAGATATTACCACCCACAACCATCATATTTGTACTAGCCCCGTGCTAACAGAAGTGCACCACACATCATATAAGAAAGTACCAGATTTTTTTAAGTTTAGAGTACCATGGCACACATTAACTGGTACCATTTGGAGCATTGCAAGAACCAAAAGGAAACCACGGAAATACACTCAGCTGTCCTCCAACAAAAGCCTCAAATTTGACATAATATATATGACAAGTTCAAATTTTTAAAACTAGAACTTGATTACTGCAATAAATCTGGCATTAGGAAAACAAACCAATTATTTTATCAGCAGAAACCAGCTAAAAAAATACCCACAACCATGTAGTATAAACCTCTAGCAAAACGAAGTACCATACATTTTATAAAAACATACCAATTACAACCACCACCTAATACCACCAACCACCATCAGATAGTACCCCACAACCATCATACTATACTAGCCCCGTGCTGTCAGAAGTGCACCACACATCATATAACAAAGTACTAGATTGTTTTAAGTTTACAATACTATAGACACGCATTAACTGGTACCATTTGCAACATTGCAAGAGCCAAAAGGAAACCAGAGGAATATACTCAGTTGTCCTCGAATAAAAGCCTCAAATTCGACATAATATATATTTCAAGATCAAATTTTCAAAACTAGTATATGATTACTGCAGTAAATATGGCATTATGAAAACAAACCAATTATTTTACTAGTAGAAACCTGTTTAAAAAAAACCGCCACAACCATATAGTATAACCCTCTAGCAAAATGAATTACCATATATTGTGTAAAAACGTACCAATTACAACCACCACCTAATACCACCAACCACCATCAGACAGTACCACCCATAACCATCATACTGTACTAGCCCCGTGTTGATAAAAGTGCACCACACATCATATAACAAAGTACCAGATTGTTTTAAGTTTGTAATACCATAGACACGCAATAACTGGTACCACAGAAATACATTAAGTGTTCCTAGATTTAAAGCCCCGAATTTAACATAATATATATGATAAGATCAAAATTTTAAAACTAGAACTTGATTACTCTAGTAAATATGGCATTAGAAAACAAACCCATTATTTCATCAGTAGAAACCCGTATACCCAAGAATTTAATGAACATAAGCACACACAATATCCCAAATCAATGACTTAATGGTACCACAAAATAATCAAATTTCTATGTTGTGTAATAGCGAAAGAGAAGAGGACGATTCAATTATGTACCTTGGTATCAAATATTCCATTCAACAACTTAATAAAACTCAGCAGTTTTTATCGTGTATCTGCATAAACACAACCTTCCGACATTATATTGGCCACCACTTTAGAGTTCAATTAAAACAATCTCAAATTAGAAGGGTATCACAATCTGCCAAGTACTCATGGTTTGGTTGGTAGAGGAATAGTATCCCCAAAGGTCCTAGGTTTTGCCATGAAAAATGAAATTTCTATGTTGTTGTAATAGTGAAATCAACACCCCTAAAGCGAAGAGATGTGGTGTTCAATGGAGACATGCGGTGAAGGATGTTCGGCTACATAAGGTGTAGCAAATTTTAACTTATTAGGATGGTATTCTTCCAAAACATCTAGCTACACTTAAAATATCCCATGAAACAGATTGACTGAAGACCACAAATATTAGGCACCGAGAACAAGAATAAGGTAGGGAAATATACATGATAAAGCCGAACTACTTACCAAAACAAACTTCTCGTCCAAAATTGAATACTTTACGACCTTCATTGCAGGTTGCCTATTAGAAATAAACCGAGTTTTAGTGTTGCGGCGTGAGGTATTTTTGGTTCTATGAGTGAATTTCAATTAATTGGTACCAAATAAGTCTAATTGAATTTCGATGAATTGGTACCAAAATCTGCGTGAGGACATCAAGAAGAGAAGGCAAGGGGAAGGGAAAGAAAAGCGATGAATGACATACCGGTACGAGTCTTTGCTTGGCTGTTGCAACGAGTATATGTTCCTTGTTCACCGAGTTGAGGTTTTTGACAATGGTGTGTAACGCTATGAGAGAAGTGAAGCCGGGGAGCAGTAGTGTGGTCACCGGAGAGCAGCAATGTGGTCACTGGAGAGCAGCAGTTGTCGCTAAAGAAGTAAAGTCGTGAATTGGTTGGTATTTAGTTTGGTCAATATCACCAAAGAATTGTGGTGGGGTTGCCAGAGAAGAGAAGCAAAGCAAGCCGTGAAATTTCTTAGTTTTTTGAGCGGGTTGGTATTTGTTCAGAATAGATACAACAAATCCACAAAATATGATACCAATATAAATTGAAATCTGGACCATCCATATATATTTCTCATAATCTAATGGTTGTCATTAGATTCAGAACACAGAGTCTAATTATTAGACCTTTATATATCTTTATTGTATTGGGGGGGACTGAAACCTAGACACTCAGAGCTGATCCCCGATCCGGATGTAGTTCAATAGGGCGAACCCAGTGGCGAACAAAAAAGAAGAAGATATTATTCACTATGCCCCATTATTGGAAAGAATGAAATTTCATTAAATGTCTCAAAAAAAAGTCACAAAATGCCACTACATTTTTGTAAAAGAGTATGAAATGTCAATAAGTCATTGAACAGAAGGAAAAAGGTTAAAAATACCTCTACTAGTTAACAAAGTATTTTTAAAGACCACAAAAATTCATAAAAATTTCAAAATGCTATATAAAAAAGAAAACTATAAAAAAAATTAAAATTGTATAACAATGTAAAAAAATCAAAATATCATAAAATATTGAAAATAGTAAATAGTTCTTAGATATATTTTTTTCAACTATTTAGTACCACTAAAAATAATAGTGTTCAAAAGATATAATTTATACCAATTTTCTACAAATTTATACCCATTAAGTACTATAATTAATACCGATTAAGTAACATAATTTTTAACATACATTTTGTTCAAATTAATTTTTTCTACCAACTTAAAATTTTATTCAAAATAAATTTTTATAATTTTGAACTAATACAATGTATTTTATAATTTGTTTTTTTACATATAACTAATGACATAATATTTTGTATATAACAAAAAATATTATGTCATAAAGATATCTACAAAATAGAATACAAATATTAAAAAACATTTCTGGAAATATTAGTTAAAAATATAAATAATTTAGTTTGAATGAATACAATATAAATAAAATTTAACTATTTATCAAAAATCAATTATTTTATTTTTTAACTAATATTTAGAAAGTATTTTTTAAAATTTATATTCTAATTTACATATAACTTTATGACATAATATGTTGTAACTAACAAATATATTATGTCATAAAGTTATCTTCAAAATAGAATATAATTTTTTTAAATCTGGAAAATTTCTAAATATTAGTTAAAAATATAAAACAGTTGATTTTGAATATATAATTTAATTTTATAGAAAAAATAAAAAATGGAAGGTAAAACTTATGACATTTAATTGGTATAAATTACGATACTTGATTGGTATAAATTGATAGAAAACTGTTATTAATTATGCGTTTAAAACATTATATTCTTTTTTATGGTACCAAATAGTTTTAAAAATCTAAGAAATATTATTTTTCAATATTTTATGAATATTTTTATTTTTTTAAAATTTTAATATTTTTTATAATGTTTATTGTTTTTTATAGTTATCTTTTTTTATAGTAATTTGAATTTTTCATGAATTTTAGTGAATTTTTCAACACGTAGGGGCATATTGTGAACTTTAAAAGTATTTCATTAACTAGTAGGGTTATGTTTGTCCTTCTTTCTTTTTAGTCAATGACATTAACATTTCATGGACTCTTGTAAAAGTATAATACCATTTTGCGACTTTCTGTTTTTAGAGGGACATTACATGAATTTGTCAAAAATGTAGTTAGATTTCATAAAATTTCTCTAGAAAAAATTAGATAGCACCAATTCGAACACACGGGCTGGTTGCACCTTGCATCGTACAGTCTATCCATTTGGCAGTCCAGTCAGCTACTGATTGGACTGTTGTTGCGGACTGGGTTGCCTTTTTACTATACTTCCTCCGTTAATTAATATTTGTCATTTTAGGATGTGATTTTTGTTCAAAAATATGTGTCATTCTAGCTTTTTGACACACTTTTTTCCACTTTTGACCCTACTATTTGATACAAAAGTAATTATTATTTAGATGGAAAAGTAAAAGACAGGGGTACATGCGTCATTATTCTACTTTCCTTAATAAGTGTGCAAGCTTCTAAAATGACAGATATTTTGAACGGAGGGAGTATTAACTTTAAATGGTTGTAACTTTTAATATATAAATCCAAAATGGAAAAAAAATTATATAATTGTTCACCTACATTCAAGCTCTCTCAAAATAAGACCAGTCATGAATATGTTTTGACAACTTTATAAAAATTACTTTTACATGTGTATGATAATACACTAATATGATAATATGATTCATTAATTTTGTTATTATGATTCATTAAAATTGATATTATCATTCATTAATTAGTAAGTGGTGAATTAGATTACAATTATCAGAACTGATAAAATCATTATTGTTTTGTAGTGTTGTGATAAGCCTCAGAGTTATCATATTTTATAGTCTATAATTATAGGAATAATAGTCGAAATAAAGATAGAATAGCTGGTATCTATGCTATTTATATATAAAGTCTATTATATAAGTTCAGACTTATGTTGCTATGTTTTTCATGCAAGGAATACATTTCTAAGCAAAGGATAAAGTTTCGTCGGACACGACGCCGGATGTCTAGTCCACGACATGAGTTGGGAGGAAAACAGGAGGTGTGTCGGATGTACTACCGGATGTCTACTACCAGGCACATAAAACAGGAGGTGTGCCGGATGTACTACCGGGTGTTTGCTACCCAGCATATACTGAAAAGTCACCCTGATTCGCCAGAAATTAGTAGTTAATTACCGTTACCATACCAACCGATGTCGGGTGTGGTGCCTGACATCCCATGTCCAGCACAAGCACCTTTTCGCGCGGATTTGAAGGTTTAATTAACGGTTAAACAACACATTTTGCACGTGGTGCCGGGTACTCCTCACCCGGCATGACTCCCGGCACATGAAGATTTTGAAGTCTATAAATAGGCCGAGAGGCTGCACATTTCAAGGCACTTCAGCATATCCATACACTCCATTCACACTCCCAATTCGCATCCATCCCAAGTGTTGGTGTCCAAGGAAGTTCTACGCATCCATCCACGCGAAGAGAAGAGAAGATCCTTGTCAGGTTAAGGCTATGACCAATCTCCTTCTCCCCTTTGTATTCCTTCTTTCATTGTGTGGATGATGAAGTAGAATCCTTGTTTATTCTTGGTTAGGGATGAATTCCTCTTTGTAAACAATATGATCATTTCAATATAAATACAAGCGTTTATTAGGATTTTGGTCAGTTGAAAGTTGAATATGTTGATCGCTTATTCTTCTCATTTAAGGTTCTACTTGAGATGTATCAGTCAAGAATAGAATTGGAAAGAGAAAGTCTTAGTGAATCTTTACCGTTGTCTTCTGCGCATCAATGGGAGTGACACTTAAGATTTTTGAGTTTAATCCATTTTCCCCCACTATCTTATTCGTTTCGCAACATGAAATATGCTCGATTCAACAATGGTAGTGAATTTCCTGTTGTCAAACCCGAAACTGGAAATACAATTGACAACTTGAACATGTCGGGTGTACTGCCGGGTGTCTGGTTCGGCGCGTTCAAAGTTTGTGAATGCTCCTAGCATCTGATGTTCGGCAGGACATCCAGCACGTTCAAAGTCTGTGAATGCGCCTAGCATCTGATGTCCGGCAGGACATCCGGCGCGTTCAAAGTCTGTGAATGCGCCTAGCATCTGATGTCTGGCAGGACATCCGGCGCGTTCACTTGTTTGGTTAAATTCGAGCCTTGTAATTAAATTTGTGATTATATTGGTACTTAGGTTGATTGTAATCCCAACCCTAGGACAAATCATTGTAAATACCATACTTAGTTAGGATTTTAGTTAGATTTTGGATTTCGAATTAATGTTCACTTCCCCCTGTTTAGAATAAGTTATTACCGAAGATTAGGACTAATTTTCTATTAAGTCCCTTGGGTTCGATACTCTTGGTCGTAATTTACTTACACTTTATTCTGATCAGGAATTTTTGCTACCCGCAATAGAGTTGTAGGATTCTTTTATTCTTTTATTCATTTTGTACATTTTTTTCCTATCAAAAATTCAGTTAGTAAAATGGCGCCGTTGTCGGGGACTTGGAATTAGTCCAAGTCCTAAAATTGGTGATCGCCCTATTCTTTATTCTTTAATTTTGATTCATTCATTTATTCCTTCTTCTATTTTGAACATGTCATGCGCGATGACGGGTAAGGGTAACCCGACACATTTGGAGGAAGTCCAATGCCGGACGCGTCACTCTCGGCACTATGCCCGGCACGTTCAATTTTATTTTTCTTTAGTTTCATAAAATTATTTACATAACTTGTTTTATTCTTAGAACATTTTTTTCTATTTTATTCTCTCTTTTTTTTTTGTTAAAAAATATAACGTTTTATTTTGCTCCTCCTGAAGTTATATAAAGTGAATGCTTCTCCGATCGACTAGTCTTCCTGAAGATTTATCCAGCTTCGACCCTGAGATCGAGAGGACTTTCTTTCGTTCCTTAAGGCAACAAAGAAACCAACAAAACACACCTCCTACACAAATCTCAAATACCATAGGTGAAATGACAACTCCCACCGTCCACAATCTCAACACACCTTCCAGTAAGCCCAGAATCCCACTATCAACCTCCCTCTCCTCTCACAAAACGAGTATGATGAGTGGCAGAAACTTAAGCCATATCATCAGATTCGCTGCGTGAAAGAATTGGGCATGTTCGATGGTTCAAACCCGGATGAGGCCTTACTCCACGTGACTAAATTTTTGCAGCACATCAACAGCCTTACCGCCACCGATGCTGTCCTGTAGTATGCAAGACTCTCCCTCTTCCCTCATAGCCTCGTAGGCATAGCTAGCAAATGGTACCATAGTCTGACCCTAAGCACCATTACCACATGGGATGACATGGCAACCAAATTTTATGACACATTCCTACCACCAAGTCGCACCCTAGAGATGATCGCCGAGATCTACAATTTCAAACAACCTGGATCGGAGAACATCTGTGAGACTTGGGACTGATTCAAAGGGTTGCTTCGGACATGTCCTCACCATGGCCTCATCAAGGAACAAATTTCCCAATTGTTCTATAAAGGGTTAGTAAACCAATGTAAAACTATGATACTATCCTCCCTTGGTGCTGATATCCTGAAGAAGCCAGGACAACAATTTTTGAGTGGGATCGAATCCCTTATGAAGAGATTCTAGATGGGCCCACGGGTGGATCTAGGGGCGGTACCGTAGGCTTATATCAAGTGGGCGAGGGTGACAATAAATTTGACATATTAATGAAGAGTCATGAGCAGTTGTTGGAGAGCAATGCTCGAACTTTGACGAAGGTTAGTGCCCTGCAAAAGGTTGTGGAGCAAATGGCAATGAATTCTCTTCCTTAGCAGGCGAATGTGGTTAGTGCACGACCACACGTCCAATGCCCTGAATTGTAAGACACTACGAATCCCGAGGAAGCAAACTAAGTGAGCAACAATCCAAGGTTTAGGCAGCCTTAGCAGCATGGGGGGCAACCCATCACAATTTCCAAAACCATACCGGCTACCCGGGAGGTCAAAGGCCATTCTTGCAAACTCCATATGGTGGAGCCCCAAATCGACTATCCCAACCTGCATCTCATTCAGAGGCAGAGATGGCAGAACTGCGTGATATGATGACGACTCTGATGAACAAAGGCCAAGATGTTCACGAAGAGATCTCGACTATTCACAAGGAGCATAAGTCGTTGCAGTTGCAAATGCAGTAACTTCTTGCTCCGCCAAGACCACTAGGTCAACTCACGTCCTAAACGTAACTTAATCCAAGGGAGCATGCGAAGTTCGTCACCATTAATTCAAAGAATGATCATCCTGCCAAGTAGCCAAAGGCTAAGTGTAGGGCCCCTCCATCCGGACTCATCATATCATGGACGAAAATGGCAATGTTGTTGACGAACATAAAACAGTCAAAAGTTTATGGGTGCGTAAAGTAATTATTAAACCACATGAGTGTTTTATGAAAATTTGCCAAACCACGTGGGTGGGGATGTAATTTTCCCTAAAGTTTTTTTTTACATGTATACATATTTATAGATACTAGCAGTCAATTGGGGCCCTTAAAAATTGAAGGCCCTGTGTCATGAAACATGTTAACATGCTCCTAGCCACCCCTGTTTGGTTCTTAGCCTCTTAGGTCAATCACCACACGCTCTAGATTGTAGTTTATGTTTGTTAATAGTTAATTGTTTTTTGGGTTTTTAGTCTCCTTTGTGGCCGTCTTTTGAAATTGGATCATCCCTCGGTGTTGACTATAAAAATGTTGTCTAAGGACGTCCATAATGGTTATGAGTTTCTTAACATATTCCTATGTGCCATGACATCATAAAATATTATTTTAATTGTGTAAGTAACTTTAACTATTTATTCATCCTACAATAAAGGGGTTTCTTAACTTTCTCACTCCTCCCATCTTTTTCTCTCTCCCTCCTCTGGTACAAACAAAAGAAAAATTGTAAATATTTATTATTGTCAGTGGATGCAATGATACAACCAATCAATTAATTTCCGTACGTTTCTTAAATAAGCAACAAGAAAAGAGAAGGTGGGTGGATGATAGGAATGGGGTTCTGACCGAGTAGGTCTGAGGTGTTAGTCTCAGACCAACTCGACTATGCCTGAAGATAGGTGCGGAAGCTTTTGTATAAAATTGACAAGATAGGATTTTGATTGTATTGAATTCGAAGTGAATTACAACATAGCTCCCTATCTTGGGATTCGATAGATGTATTCTATCTCATCCAACACTCGCTCTACTCTAGAAGTAGATCAATACGGAATAAGGAGTAAAGGGAGTGTTTTGTGTGCTCTATCGGTAATAGATACCTAAGCTAAAAATGACAAAGTCTCACTAAGATCTCTTAAAAATATTATCTCTCTTAATATGACTCTCTCTAGGAAATTTGGAAGTGAAAGCCCAATGATTACAAATGTCTTCTAGGTGCTTAAATACTGATAATACCCGAAGTTTTCGCTTTCATAACGTGTAACCTGATGTTTCCACGACGTCCCACGATCTCCCACTACGCATTGGGCGAGAAATATCTCAGCAGCTCTGCAGTGGTACTCATCAGACGCTCTTTAACCTTGACCACCTTGATTTTCGGGTCTGATCATATATGAACGTATGTGACAGTTATTTCCTTGAATTTTTCCACGTTTTAACAGTAGAGGTTCACCTTATAGCTTCTAGAACTTTCCAGGAGAATATTATGTCGCAGAACAACTCCTTTCACAGTCAGGCTCCTTCGTCGCCCAGACTTACTCTGATGTTATTATCAGTGTTACTTCTTCTGTCACCAGACTTGCTTTGTTGCCATTATCAGCAAAACCTTGGGTTCAAACAATTTCCCCTTTTTGCTGATGATGGCAAAGGGAACCGACTCAGTCAAGATGAGATAAAGTTCCCCCTTAAGTTGAGCATCATTTATAAGATGAGATGAATGCAAACCGCTTGACAGAGTTGGTTGACAACCAAACTATGCCTGTCATGACTCTTTGTCTGTGGGCTGGCTTTGGATGACTTGTTCTCTACAGTAGGAGTTACTGTTCGCTCATACTCTCTTGACTTGGTCTCTTTTCGTTGCATCAATTCTCAGACCGACTCTTGTTGGCAGCTAGGCTTTGGCAATCTTCAGTAAAACTCTAACATCTTCACACATTTTCCCCCTTTTTGCTGATGATGCCAAAAACCACTCGAGTGAATCTCGTAGCAAGAGTTAACCTGCAAAAAAGACATACAAGCAAACAAGCTTGGAGGAACCTACGTCATGAATGATTCCCCTTTAGTCCATATTCCCCCTAAGTTTGAGCACGCCATTTAAGACAGACCAGTAAGAGAAGAGCATAATAGAATTAAACTAAGCTTAAATAGCAACAGTTTGCTTGACCATCAAGCAAGGAAAAATCCATAAGTGCTATTCAAGTCTTCCAACCACCAAAAACATTAGCTGTCTTACAAAGAGTGGGATTCACCGCTTTCCCCCTTTTTGACATCATCTGGCAAAACAGGGTGAGTCTGCCTGACATCTAGAAGCAATCACCCAGCTAAATTGTCGACCAATAGAGTCTACTAAAGTTTGATAAAAACACCGTCAAGATATACAAATTTGAGATAGGTTAAAAGTATGGCCAGGGGTGTAGGCTAGGGAATGGGGTGAGGGACTTGGTCTACATCTAGGTAATGACCCATTCATTTTGAATCTCAAGAGAGTGCTAGATGTGGCTAACCGTTGCAGTGAAGTGTATTAGCCAAAGAATTCATACCCATATGTGCAAGCTAGCGTTGCTATGAAGCGTAAACCAGAGTCACGTAAGTTCCACTCTTGGAAGTGGTGGCTGGAGCAAGAGTACTTCTTCTTCAAATTGAATATAAGTTGAAGAGACGATCGTAATTTGCTTTGTTTTAGCTTTTTATGGGATTTCTGTTCTTTCTTTTTTCTTTCTTTCCTTTTTTTTGGAAATTCACTTCAACTACGTGGGTATTTTTGCCAAACCGATTTTGTCTGCAGATTGACTCTAGCGTATTTCTTGGTCAAATGAAGGGAAGGGGTAGGATGGACTTAGGTGGTAAGAGGTAGTGGGTTTTGCTTCAGTGGTAGTGGCAGTGGGTTTGGTAAGAGTGGCAAGGGTTTCAACAGAGATAGTAGTGGAGCTTGGGCAAGGTAGGTTGGGTAATCGACTAGGGCTGTAGGGTAAGGTGGTGATTTAGGCATTATTGATGATGAACCCAAAGTGGATGGAATTTTATGTGGTGAGACGGCATGGGAGGTTAGTGATGGTTTCGGGAGTTGGGATAACAATAGTGCTTATTTGAAGGATTTTTCAGCTTTGAGTGGGAGAGTGAGTAGGAGTGGTTTAAGGATTAGGATAATTTGTGGGTTAATTGTGAAAACGAAGTAGCATGGTTTCAAGGATGAGGGTTTTGGAATGTGAGATGGTTGATGTGGGTGCTTTGGTCGAATTGGTAAAGAAAAACTTGCGGGTTTTCAAAAAACATTTGTAGATAAAGTTTAGTTGAACTACTTAACCAAGGAGAGTCTGGTGCCAGAGAGACTATACCTGAGTACCCATACTCCACCTTCAAAAGGGAGAGGAGATCAGCCACCGTTAGTTAGAACGAGTCATGCTATGGTGTGTGCGAAAAAGCTCAATGCACATGTGTGATGCCTTGGTGATGATATCAACAAGCGGGGGTCTGTGGAAACTTAGTTTAATTATATTAAGTTAATCTCCACATGATCTCGTAACAAATGATAACTCAAGTATATAAATTTAGTGCAAGCATGAAATTTAGACTATTTGACGACCTTAGCTGGTATTATCATACATAATGGTAACATTTTGATCAAAAATACCGTAGTCTTTGAAGTACTTGAAGATGGAGCGAGTCAGCTTGCTTTCTGCACTAGATTCATAGAGATAGTCGGCTTGCTTCTGCACATGATTTACAGACCGAGTCTGCTTGCTTTCTGCACGTGATTCTCATATATATATAATATTCATATCAACACATGCCATATTGCCTTAAGATCACCAGTGTTAGAGTCATAAACCATATTTCCTTACGATCACGAGTGATAGAGTCATAAAATCTTATAACATAAGATTGGAGAAATCACAAATTTGAGAGACACTTAAGAGACTATGTCCTAAAATAACAATTAAGTAAACATTATGAACTTTAAATAAAGAGAGGTTACCAATGGAGCCAATTCTTATGATCTTTTATACATGTTGTCTCTAAAAGTAAACTCAACTTGGTTTCCTATCATATATCTTGAACAACCACTATCCAGAAACCAAGAGTCATTGTTCCAAGCCACTATGTCTGCAAAAAGCTACTGGTTAGCTTTGGGAACCCAGATGTACTTGGGTTCCCTTTTAGACGACGATGAAGAAATATTAACGTAAAAATCACGAGCTTTGAAAATTGTAGACACATGAGATATATTAAATAAAACCTCTTTAGAGGGAGTCTTACTTACCTGATCATGAGTGGTTTTCTCTCCATTGTGAGCCATCAAGCACATCAAACTAACGGTTCCTGACTCAGCCTCATCTGAGTTGGAATTTTCTGCCATCTTGAGAGATTTGTCAGCCAACACAGGCTCTAATACCACTTGATAGGATCGGGGTGCTGACCGAGTAGGTCTGAGGTGTTAGTCTCAGACCAACTCGACTATGCCTGAAGATATAGGTGCGGAAGCTTTTGTATAAAATTGACAAGATAGGATTTTGCTTGTATTGAATTTGAAGTGAATTACAACCTAGCTTCCTATCTTGGGATTCAACAGAGGTATTCTGTCTCATCCAACACTCGTTCTAATCTAAAAGTAGATCAACTCGGAATAAGGAGTAAAAGGAGTGTTTTGTGTGCTCTATAGGTAATAGATACCTAAGCTAAAATGACAAAGTCTCACTAAGATCTCTCGAAAATATTATCTCTCTCAATATGACTCTCTCTCTCTCTCTAGGAAATTTGGAAGTGAAAGCCCCAATGATTACAAATGACTTATAGGTGCTTAAATACTGATAATACCCAAAGTTTTCGCTTCCATAACGTGTAACCTGATGTTTCCATGACGTCCCACAATCTCCCACTACGCATTGGGGGGGGGGGGGGGAATATCTCAGCAGCTCTGCAATGGAACTTGTTCTGGTGCTCTTTAACCTTGATCGCCTTGATTTTCGGGTCTGATCATATATGAACGTATGTGACAGTTATTTCCTTGAATTTCTCCACATTTTAACAGTAGAGGTTCGCCTCATAGCTTCTAGAACTTTCCAGGAGAATATTATGTCGCAGAACGACTCCTTCCACAGTCAGACTCCTTTGTCGCCCAAACTTACTCTGATGCTATTATCAGTGATACTTCTTCTGTCACCAGACTTGCTCTGTTGCCATTATCAATAAAACATTGGGTTCCACACTACTGCAGGTTATTTTTTCATTTCTTTCTGACACTCTTGGGTGGAATTCACTCCACCCACCATGAATGCCCTAAGTGTTAAGCTTTTTTAGATGGTTATCTTGCTTTAAGGCCATTACTACTTTAGTGTGTCCCTCGGGATTACTCCTGATAGTAGACAACTTTTAATCCCATTCTTTTGTTAGATTATTAGACGAGTTTATTTGATCAACTAGTTTGTTCTCTTTGTATGTTATATACATCAACTGTCATATCAACTATTTTTTTTCTCTACTTTTTCTAATTTCAACTGACAACCGACATCAGCTAGATGTTTCAACTCACAAAAGAATGGACCTATATCTTGTCTTGTAATGCTCTATCATCGCCCTGCCGGTTTACTCAGACTTACGATTTATAAATATGTTTACCACTTCGGAAAAAGTGAAATAATCTGCGCCATAAGCTTTATCCTCTTATAAGTTGATAATGGCCAAAACCACCGTTAACTATGAAACTCCTTAATTGCCTCCAAAAGATAAGAAACAGAACACAAAAACCATATTATTATTCACAAGCCTAATCTTTTTTTCTTTTTGGATTAAAAAGAAACTTCACTACATATCAATCCATTCATCGATTAATTCACATCATACAATCGGTCTTAGCCGGCAACCGCCTAAAGAAATTGACCGGAGCAGATGGCAACTTATGCCGGAACTTAGGATGTCTCATTACATACCCCCCAGCAAACAGCGCTACTAGCTTAAATGGTATGGAATACAACACCACCGCCACAAGAAGACACCCAGCGAGAAATAGTGACGTCGCACGGGGATCCCTCCAACTCAGCAAAGCTTGGATCCTCTCGCCTTGCGCCGCCGCATCACCCATAACCGCTTGAATCCTCGACCCAATACTCCTCAACCGATCATACCTCCTCCTCACAAGCTCCGTCCCTTTCCCAGTCGGAAACGTATCGAACTCCTCATCCAAATCCTCCCCGGACACAGAATCGGCACACGACATCCTCATATCCATGTGGGGTGGGTTTTTCGGTCTGTACCGGTAATTCCACAACCCAATCAAAAACATGTACAGAAAAACTGTGGGAAGAATCATCTCCGGGAAGAACACCAGCATCGTGTACAGACAATGGACCAGCACTGTCGTCACTGGATTCTTCCACTTACAAATCTCCCCGAACCACTTGGTCACAGCAATCAATCCCTGAAAGACCGATATGATTCTGTAAAAATTCGCCT
Organism: Limonium bicolor; assembly: GCA_023374045.1. Classification (NCBI taxonomy): domain Eukaryota; kingdom Viridiplantae; phylum Streptophyta; class Magnoliopsida; order Caryophyllales; family Plumbaginaceae; genus Limonium; species Limonium bicolor. Next base: position 152,354,670 of record CM041777.1, on the reverse strand, counting down.
TACTACGCCTCATACTCCAGAAATGCGAGTCCATATCACACATGTACTCCACCACTTCCTTTCTTAGCGGTGGCTCTGCCCTGTTGAGTCGATTTATGAGTATCCCGATCGCTTGTTGGCGTAACACGTTCGTCTGCATCATCGTCAGCGGTCTGGAGTAGTGCATCTTCGGTAGGAGTGGTTTGGAGTAAAGATACATCAGATTAACCATTGAAGTGCAAGAGAATCTGATCGCTAAGTGAAGCTCACCCATCTTCTTGACACCAGACGGGTGAAGAATCAGTAACGGATATGTGTGGGTATACACCCGACCCGCTTCGAGTGTGGAGATTCGAATCCGAATCTTCCCGATCTTTGTGTCACGGTTACCGTCGATCTGTCCGTTATCAAACATTCCGATTGATAGAACAGTGGAAGGGTCAAAAACCTCCCAAGTGTACTGCTCGTTGAATCTAGGGTTCAAGTTATCAATTATAGTTCGAGTTCGTACCCATTTCTGCCCGTACTTCGCCACACAGAAAGTATCCGCTGTCCCTCTCCCATCCCGTGTCTTCATCGGGTGAAGTCCATCCGCGCTCAATATCCCTAGTTCCAATATCCCAATCGACGATTTCCAGAGCTGTCTCGCTGTCGGTCTCAGATCACTACTATAGTATGTCGATTCTTGAAACACATGGTACCCTCCATCAAGACTAACACGAAGATGAAGTCTACTGGCGAACTTATCCTTCTTCGGCTGCTCGATGTCATCCGAGTTCGGTGACTGCAGACTAAACCATTTCGTAGGTATGGCCTTATCATCAAGCCGCTTCGGTATCGCACCTAACGGAATCACCAGCTTTGCCAACGTCTCCTCCCTATTGCCACCTAGACGATCGTCAACCAATAAGTGTAAATGCTCCTCGAACGGCTCGGCTGCGACGAAGATAAGATCTTCGTTCCAGAATGGATTCCCACCGGATCGTACCTGTACTGACTTTGTCTTCAGCAACTGTCCACCTATCTGAACTTTGACACTAACATCAGGGAACCGGCCTTTCTCCGACGTGATTAGATCCTGCGCCTCGATCACGTTCACTCGGACGTACCAAATAGGGGAATGGTACACTTTGGACCGGGTGAGGATTGTTGAGAAGCTGTTGGAGACACTGTCCGGAGATATAGAGTCGGAATGCTGAGCTTCCGCGAACGCTTCATCCGCTTGTGTCCCAAACCAGATTGCTAGCATCAGCTCTCCATGTCGGATCTTATCCCCTGCTTGTCTTCGAGTCTGTACCACTGGGGAGCTAACGGACTGTCAGGCGGGACTCGAGTCGGGATATCGAGTAAATCAAACCTGATCAGTCCAACAAAATCATCCTTCACCAGATCCTTATCTTTGAGATAAACCTCAATCACTGATGCCTGTAGCCTGTCCCTTGTGAATGCGAACACATCGTTCCACTCTGGGTTTGAGTTCTTCTCGAAGTGACGAGTTCTTCCCCTGTAATTCCCGATTCTAACCTCGACGTACGGGTCTAGACTCCCTGTCAAGTCCATGGTGGGGAGGTCACGAGCCTTGACTACTCGAATGAAGAGAATCTGCATCTTCTCGACGAGATCGTAGGTAGTGGCTGGTTGACCACCACGAATTACTCTGCCACCAACGACTTTTCCTCCCCCAAGTGTAGGATTAGTTTCCCTGATCTTGAAATCATGTAGTGGACCTCCTCCTCCTCCCATTGGCGGTCCTTGTACAAACTTTGCGACTGATGGTTCAGATTTCGCTGCTCCGGAGAAGAACTGGTGCCTCTCCTGATGTTTACTGTTGCTGTGATCGGGGAGGTGTCGGAAAGTATGGCGAGTACCAGAAGAATCCTTGCTTCTCCGCTTCAGATTTTGATAGTTCGGCGGTGGTCTGTCATATTCATCCTCCTCATCAAACGACAAATGACCACCTCTACTGCCGTTGACAATGGAGCGAGGGGAGGAATTTGAGACGTTGATGGACGGATTATCTGTAAGGAAGACTTTAAGACAGAGTTCACCTTTGACACGGGAGAAGATGCTCTGTTTTTCCAGCGGGTATTGCCATTCGACTGCTTCTGAGTACGTGACGAAGGAAGTACCGTTGAGATGAACCTTGCCCAGAAAACATTTCTTCTGTGGGCTGTATTGTAGCAGTAGACAAAAGCGTTTAAGGTGAGGCTAGGGAGTTCGCGTGGATCAGTTATGTTGAAGAAGAACGTCTCATTCCAGACTGGGTTCAGATCCTTCTGCTTGATCGTGGTTTGGACATTCTGGTCGTCAAAGTGGAGCTCAACGAATGAGCTTGATGAGCCTTCGCCGTCTTTTGCTGCGAGGTCGTGGGCGCTTATGACTTCCACACCGAGCTTGAGATTGCTCATGGTTGGTTGTGGAGATGATTAGACCTGTGGCACATTGATTCAAAGAATTTTAAATTCAGCAGCTGCAGAGATTGAGTTTGTGTGACCAGCTATGGAATTTCAGTTGATTGCATCTGCTTCTTCTTATTAACGTCTATGAGGTTTTTAATTTTGACATGGGTAGACGAAGATGAAAAAATTACTCCTATTTAAACTTAATAGCTGTTGAACAATGAATTGGTTAATAGGTGGAGAGAAATCGGGCTGGTTTAAGAAAGCAATGGATATGGCAACTCAAATTAAATGAAGCTGCTGATTCAAAAAACCAGTGTTGTCAAGGATTACAGGCTTAGGCTGAGGTTTACAATTACATAAGACGAAGCACAGAGGCTGAAGATTAGTTCATTTTATTGTCAAACTAAGCGCTGAAAATATTCAACAATTAGCACAAGCAAAAAAATGCCTTAGTTTAAGGGGTAAAAAAAAGAGAAAGGAATCGGGCATCTCTTGAATGTGCTTCTTTTACTACAGGAAGATTCATCCTGATTATAATCAGAACAATTCTTGTACAAACAAATTCGGCCTTTTACTTATAACTTTTCATCGCCACAGTCAGCGCACTGTAGAGATCAAAACCAGTAAAGGGAGAGAACAAAACAAGACGAGAAGAAGCATATATAGCAGCATGAGAGCCGGTCGTTGGCATAATCGATCATCATCTTCAATATATATTGGCAAAGAGAAGTGATAAAACCAAGAATTTCAAAGTCCTACCAGGCGGAATTAGATTTAAAAAAAAAAAAAAAGCGAAACTGAAGATCAGATCAAACAGAGCAAATTTATAGCAGAGCATAACAGTTTACCTACCAGTTTTAAGAGCTCTGAGTTTGATAATTACGCCGTTGTTCTAATCAAACCTGCCTTCGATTGATTCCTGACGCGAGAAGTCGAGGAATTAGATATCCGCGCGCTTAACGGGATGGATGATGAGTATGAGATATGATCATAGGAGAGGAAACGAGTTGCAAGTTTCGTATCTCGTCAACGATGAAGCAGAGATAGTCGTCGTCGGAAACGAGTAATATGGTCTTTCAAATAAACTAAGACCCCTAGAGATAGAGACAGACCGAGGGCGATGAAGAAGAGAAGGAAGCAGCACAACAGCTCTTTTTATTTTGTCATATTCCGTTTCCGTGTTCTATGATGGTCTTCGCAAAAATGGTCGTCAAAATGACCTTCCTTAATCACAATAAATGGAGCTTATACCTACGGATGTCAATGAAACGGGTTCGGATCGGGTGAAGCGTCACCCGCATCCATCACCCGGATATATCATTGATCATCCGTCCATCCGTCACCCATTTATTCTTCATCCGTCATCCGTCCATCATCATCCGTGGGTGATTCGGGTGGAGGATAATCGGGTGTGGGTGATACATTTTCTATATCATAAACAACAATTTTTTTAAGTATGGTAATAAATATGAAACTTTTTTATATTGATAAGGTATAAGTTACCTATATTTTAAGAATACTCACTCAAATACTGAAAAAATCTACTAATATCAATAAGAAAATAGTATCAAGTTGTGTAGTGTATGTGGAAGAAAATAAAAATGGACGATAAAATATAAATCTACAACTATCTTTTAGATTTTTAAAAATTTTGTAAGATCTGTTTGGTTAC